>WEKX01028968.1:10899-21895 GCA_013390025.1 Pitta sordida
TCTTGTGGTGGTGCTGCACTGGGTCTCAGCAGAGCACACAGGAGTGGGTCTCTAAACGCCACTGCGAGCTGCAGTAAACCGCGTGCCCCAGCCCCGTTCCGCCACGTGCCCGAGGTGCTGCTGTGCCGTGCGCTCACTGCCGTCGCACGCCCGAGCCACTGTGCGCGGGGTTGCCAGCGCGGGCACAATCACAATTTGGTCAGTGGGAGCGACCGCAGCAGCCCGGAGAAGCCCAAAGGGTGGGGGGGTGGAGGGGTCAGGTTGGTGTGCGAGTTTCTTTCCCTTTAGCACCCACTGGTCCTGTGAGAGAGTGGCAGCGCTCCTGGACGGTCCCAGAGGCTGGGGTAACAGAAGCCCCCTCCCAGCACACAGCTTGCCTCACTTTCATGAGGCAGTTTCCCCATTCAGGGACGGGCACACAGTGCCACAATTGCAAGTCCCCTCCCCACAGGGCAGGGTGAGTCCCGCCCTATGGGCACCGCGGCACCGCCCCTTGGCAGAGTAGATTGACTGCGCATGTCTGGGGCGGCTCGCCATGAACGAATGAGTGAATCATAATTGCGAAAAATTTGCTTCACAAATGGGGGGGGTCGTAATGGAGAAGTCGCGATGCAGTGGGGATTCACTGTATATAAATATAGGCATGGACTCCCTTAGTCTAAAAGATGTCTGGATGGCTGCTCCCCATAACTCATGGGGATTGATTTGCCACCTGGTTGCTGGAGACGATGTCTCTTCTGCGACAGACCTGGGTGGTAGACGACACAGTTGGTCCTTGGGAGGCCTTCAGTTGTATTCTCCATGTATCCTTGTGCTCTTCTGGGCTTCTGTAGGTGGGCTAATGGCTCATGAGATCTGCCTGGGAATAGCCCAGCAGGGGATTGTTTGGGCTTTCCCTTCTACCATTGACTTTCTGCTCCTCTGTGAGTGTGCAGATAAGCTTTATCACCTAACTCAACAGGAATGAAATGGACCACATCCAAGTGAAAAGCTCTGCTAAACTCCCATTTTTTAAAAATGTTTTTCTACCTCTTGTGCTAGCAACTACAAACATCTCTTACGTGTTGAGCTGATTTTGGCTGGGGTAGTGTGAATTTTCTTCACAATGGCTAGTATGGGGATAGGTTTTGGATTTGTGCTGGAAACAGGGTTTTTAATAGAGAGATGCTTTTGTTATTGTTGAGCATTGCTTACGCAGAGCCAAGGCCTTTTCCGCTTTCTGTACTGTCATGCTGGTGGCAGTACAGAAAACATATGTGGCTGAGACACAGCAGGGACAGGAGACCTCAACTGACCAAAAGGTCACATGTCTTATGACACTATGCTCAGTATATAAAGTGGGGGGTGGGGTGAAGGAGGAAGTAGGGTGGGGATGTTCAAATTAATGGCATTGGTCCTCTCAAGTAACTGTTACAGGTGATGGGGCCCTGCTCTCCTGGTGTTAATGGAATACCTTCCTGTCTATGTGAAACAGTGAATTAATTCCGTGTTTTGCTTTGCTTGTGTCTGTTACTTTTTCTTTCCCTATTAAACTATCTTCACCTCAAACTCTGAATTTTCTAGCTTTTATGCTTCAATTCTCTCTCCAGTCTCACTGCTGGGGAAGTGAGTTAGCAGCTGCTGGCTGGGGATGAACCATGACATGTCCGTAATATTTTATATCTAGTGCTATGTGATTATTTCACTACTTTCTTTAATTGTTACATGTCTGGCTTGACTTTTCTCATGAAAGTCACTCAGTGTCTTGAATTTTTTTCTATATCCAAAATTTTAGACTTCATTCTCCCAGATGCTCCAATTTCCTTATGAACATGTTTTATCTTGTCTTGCTGCAGATGGGTGGGGAAGCTTTCCTTCAGCAAGCTGGTCATTACTGCTTCGGTTAACAATGCGACCAAAGCATCACATAAGCGGAACAGCTTCTGATCCCCTGTGTGCTGCCAGCTGGAGAAGCCAAAACAGCTTAGTCAGTGCAGAAGACAGCAGGGAGCAACAATAGACAAAGTGTAGCAGGATCTTTGGGGAAAATTCATGCATTAGCTAGCACTCCTTCATGGCTTTAGAAAAGATATTTTTGTATGTCTGAGATGTGATTAAGATTCAATGTTGCTAGTAGATTTGGAGGTATGGCAGATAAAAAAAGAGAAATAAGTCCTTCAGGCTCATTAGATACTAAAAAGGCCCCTGACTTGCACAGTTTTCAACAGCTGGAATTCCTAGTACAGTAATACCTTGTTATTTCACACTTCAAATTTTGCGTCCCCACTCCTTCATGGGTTTTCTCCTAGGATATGACTACATTGTTGCTCCAGCTGGTCCCAGCATCAGGCCAGTGCTGAGGGGGCGGGATGGCAGGTGGGCCAAATTTATATATATATATGTATACAGTCGACTTTCTTGCACTTCACCCCCCCCATATTGTGGCTTCAGATGTTAGCAGCGTGATTTTTTAACAATGAAGGAGGCCCATTTTTACAACTGCGCATGTGCGACCACTGGTGGCCCCGCTTTGCCACCCGCCCCCGGACTCCACTTCTTCTCCACCCCCCTGGCACAGCCACCACAGCAACCGATACACAGCAACACAATGCTGAAACAGCCCCGGGAATCATCTGAGGGTGCGGGGCAAATTCGTGTATTAACGAGCTGCCTTTCAACATGGAAGTAGGGCTTCACGGAGCCCAATCAAGATCACGGATCCGTGATATAGGAGACCCGACTGTATATATAAACCCTATTTTGCAGTTTTCACATTTCATGGGAGGATCTTGAAACTGAACCCCTTTGATATTCAAGGTAAAGTAATCCCTCAAATATCATAGGGTATCAGTTCCAGAAGTAGGGACTCATACATATGTAAATGCCGTCTGCCCCCTCAGCAAATCCCTGGGTTTCTGTGGCCATGCTTCTTCTTCTGCAGCTGGTGCCAGGCTGCTGCAATCATGCATGCTTGCACCACAACCGCAGTGGGGAAGCTTCAGAGCCACAGAGGGGAAGGGGCTTGGTGGGTGTCCCCAGACTCTGCCTGGCATAGGTCTGTGCTGTTAGTGTGCTCTTGGAGCCTGGGAAACCTTAACTTTGCAACACTGTGACACTCAGGGCCCCTTATGGTAGTGGGTGGCGTCAGTGTCGGAGTATCTTTCCCTTTTACTGCAGTGGCTACAATACTTACATATGCAGGTCCCTAATGCGGGAGTGGCAGTGCTGGATGTATGGACCCAGCAGAACACTGTTTCCCCCCCACTGTGGCAGAGGGAGGACTTTGGGGAACAGAAGCCTCCTCCTGGCACAGCAACTACAGCGATGGCATGGGAGTGTCCCACCGCTTCCCCATCCCAGCACACAGTGCTTCTCCCACCTCTGCCAAGGTCAGCCCAGCCCCCCTTTCATGGGGCACTTTCCCTGGGGCTACATCAACACCAGGTGCACTGGGTGTGCAGTCGTCAGGCACACACCGCGCTTGGCACTCTTTACCGCTGCAGTTTAGGACACCTGTCGTCATTGTCTTCCCCACCTGTAGCCATGGAAACGGTAACACACAGATGCACGAACACAGGCACTGCCCCTTCACAGTTCGCAGGCGTTCTGCACACACGGGAGTGTGAGGCAGAGGGGAAAAATAGATGTTACACTCTAGTTGCAGTCCCTGTGGAGAATAATAAGTGCTGCACCCATCTGTGGGTGGCTGTGGAAGCATTTATACAGAATTTCTCAATGGTTTAATGTTATGTATCAAACTGCCATTAGCATCTCTGGAGTGTCCACCGTGGCCCAGTGGGGATCAGTCCCCCGTCTGGACTTAGAGTAACAGGAGATGGCATGACTTGTGGTAGTGCTGCACTGGGTCTTAGGGACCATGGGTAGGCAGCACTGATGTTTCCCCGCATGGGACTAAAATGACTCACGTGCCCTGAGGCACGCCATAGCGTAAGCCTTCCATGGTAGGGACTGGGCATGGAGACACACAGGAGCAGGGCAGGGACTGTGGCATGGCACCACGGGACTATAAATGCCATGGCGAGCAGCAGGCACCCCATGCACTCCCTGTGGGTCCAGGCCAGTCCCGTCACACAGGGAGTGCTGGCGCTGCCCCTCGGCAAAGCAGAGGCACTGCACATGCATCGACCCGGAAGCTCCATGAGGGAAAATATTCACAAATCAGTGAGGTCACGATGGAGAAATCGGAATGCACCGAGGTATGACTGTAGTGGCTTTTTTATTTTCTTTTCCTGCAGAGAAGGTGTGGGAGGGTAAAGGACTTGCAGGCATCTTTGAGAAACCTGTCTTTCTGGTTTGTTTGCACACTGTCATTAATTAGGATGGCAGTAAACAAGGTCTTTGCAAGCTGCATTTAATTAACATATGAACTAAAATGTTAATAGTGTTTCAAAGATCCTTAGGAATTGTTCACAGCAGAGGTCTTGTCAACCTAGGTAGGGGAAATGATGTATTTCCATTTTTTCAAAGAATATGACACGAAAAGTTCAGACAGAGTTCCTTACTGNTCATGAAGTTGCAAGGGATTCCTGTTTTACTGTAATGCAAGATAGCAAATAAGTTGCATGTATTTTATCAAGGTGCTGAATAACATTAACTAATAAATTCTCATATTTGATCTGGAAGAGTAAATTTAATGTAAAGTTAGGTTATCTCATCTTAATACAAGGCACATAAGTGATTATTTAATGACTAAGGCAGACCGATTTCTGCAAATTTGCATCTAATCCACATTCTCTCATAAAGTAAAACACTATTTCATATGACGAATTCCAAAATATTTTGCTGACAAGTTTTTTTCTAGGGAACTTGAAATGTTGCCATTTGCTTATATGCAGGGCAGAAACATGGAAACATATACAGACTTTGTATACCCAATGAAATCAGAGAATGGCGAGGTATATAAAAATATGTATATATGGAATACACCAGCAATGACTGTCTCAGATTTTTCATTCCTTAAATTTTTTTCACTTGAAAGCATATTTAAATTTTGCAAAGTAAACACAGCACTATTGCTTGTCTCTTAAGTAAACGTTATTCTGAATACTTCCAGCTCCCACCTTTATGTCTAGTACAGATGGATGCTCTTTAATTTAGTGTTTAAACCTTCTTTGAGAGCAACATCATGTTCTCTGTGCCTACCATCCTCATTTCAGAGAGAAGAATTTCTTTTTCTTACTACTAAGGAAATCCCTTTTAAAACTAATAATAATTTCATACTCTTATAAAATGTTTAGTGCACAAAGGTAGAGATATTCCATGGTGATAATTTATTTAGACAAACTGACTGTATTTATATTAGTTGTAGATTCTGTACATTATAGCTCAACTCCAGCAGTTCTGTAGAAGAAAGGTGCTAGTGCAGACTCCACTTCATATACATGTCTAAGGATTTTATTCTAGGGTAACTCATGTGGTATCAAGTTAGACTAGTCTTAATAGAGTGCATTAAGTGTGTACGTTGTGATTTAGTCACCTCTTAAAGGAACACAGTGGGCGCAGTGGCAAGGCACAGCAAACAAGGGTAGCTGGCAAGTTGACTTCGAAAGTAAGATCCTGATCTGAGTTAAAATGTTAATATGAACAATTCCTGCAGCACATAAAATACAATTTCAGGGAAAAAAGTTCCACTAAACTGTGAGTATGAAATAATGGTCTGGAGAGGTACAACAAGTACTTCATACAACAATTATGATCTCTACTCTCAGATTTAACTGGTTGTAAATGTTCATCAAATTTTAAAAATTTCATGGAAGTTTAGTTTTCTTCACTTTGTTTACATCTCTCTTCCATGATTCTTACACAGATCTTTCTGGGAAATGTATAAGATTTAAGGTGGCGATCTATCCATCTTATCCCAAAATCAAAATTTCTGGAAAAGGTTTAAGGATTTGGTCAAAACAATCTTACGATGGGTTTCAAAGGGAGTGTTCTGTAATGTAAAGATTAGTGTCTACAGAAAATATGTATAATTTAAAATAATCTGCTAAAAGTTAATGTATAACTCATATAATATGCTAATAGCTCCAGTTTAATAAATAAAGCAGTTCTGTCTTTTCTGAGTATAGGCAAATCTTGGAGCAATAGTTGTTCCTTTATAAGTTGCCTTATTTAAATCATGAAGTATCTAAAAAGTACCTCCCAAGGGCCTATTTTGCAAACTAATTTGGGAAAATTCTGGTTTGAGGCACAGTTACCACTAGCTAAATGCTTAGTGACTGGAATACCTCATCTAGAACTGCCTAGTTGATACAGCTTTTCAGCTGGCAGGATTATGTCTTCTAATTGCTCTACTTACATTATTTCAATTTGTGTATGCATGATGTGAAATTATTCTAGTTCTTTTGTGGTGTCCCTGCTTTCTGACATAGTTTTCAAAAAGCCAGGAGCAATTTTGCTCATCACATGTTGTCCTTCTGCTGTCAAGTGTAAAATCAACAGAGGCAACAGTAAAAGTCAGGTTTGGTGTTTGCGAAAATCAGTGTCTGCCCTGTTACTGCTACTGTCATATTCTTCATTGTGTGCTTCTATATCTCTTGGTTAGAATTAGCACTTTGCCTTTTTTTATGTTTGTCTTAGGGCAAGGGATATTTTCTTTAGGAAAGAACTTCATCTTATCTTAAACAGTGGCTTCTAGACACAAAAAACTTTTAGGATAAGAGCTATTCTTGTAATAGTCTGTAACGGGTTTTACCCTGGCTGGATGCCAGGGGTCCGAATGGTCGCTCAGTCCTGATAATAAGATGATATACAAAGAGTGGTTTGGAATAAGGCAGTTTAATATAGCACAAATGAGGCAAAGCAAAAGCCCGCGCAGAAGCAAAGCAAAAGAACTAATCTCTACTTCCCTATCCGCAGAAGTATCCACATCCAGGGAAGTAGGGCCCCTACGCGTCTCGGGAAGCCGTCATCCAGAACAATGAATGCCCCCCTTCCTTGCTCCCTTCCTCAGCTTTTATATCCGAACTGACGTCATATGGTATGGAATATCCCTTTGGTCAGTCTGGGTCAGTTGGCCTGCTCATGTGCCCTCCCAGAATCTCATCCTCAGTTAGGGGGAAGGGGAAGTGTGCCCAGCTGTAGTAAAACCACTTGTGTGTTATCAACACCCTTGCAAGGCACAGCATTGCGAGGACTGCTGAGGGCTCAGACAGACCCAATACATAGTCTTAGTTGCGGGATATGGGATGAAGATTTATGCTCTATTTGCGTTCAATCTACGTGTCTACACATTTGTTCTCCTTGCTTCTCTTGAAGAATACTCCCACAGACACAATTTCCCAAATGGTGAAGACTTCTTGAGATTTGAAATAACAGTCAGACACTTTGTACTTTGGAAATAATACTCTTGAAATAATCTGCAATTTTTATTTTAACTTAATTTCTCTTGAAGTAGCATTAGCCACATTTGTAAATCTTCAAGGTTATTTCTTAAACAGTATAACCTACAGAACAGATAAGTATCTATTTATAGGTGTATAAAAATATAATTGTAGTAATCACATCTGCCAAAATGGGAGCTTTCCTTTCTCGCAGGAATAATAATTAAGAAGTCTGGCTGATAAAAAGGGTGCATACATTCATGTACAGGTAGCTCAACCTACAGCAACTGCAGTATTTGCAAAACGTTAAAGTAGAAGTTTTAGTTTAACATCTCTATTATATTATTTGTTTGGGCAATGATGTTTTCACTTCTTCCTTGCTAAGAAAGCCACCTCTGTCATCTTATTCCCACTCCATTATTTTTCCCCAGCTTCTGTAGCCCAAAGTCTTTAACCCCCATAGTCTTGCTAGCTTTTTGGCGTCTTCTATCACATTTCTCATTGCCATAGTTTATATGAGTCTTAAAGACAACATTTCATGCTTAAATTCATACCTGATTTACTTCAGTCTTCATTCAGATTTGCAATACTATACACATTCTTTTTCCTTTGTTTGTTTTTTTCATAAACAGTGGGCAGATACTCTTTTACACAATTTTTATGGTACGGTTTGACATAAATGGTAATGCCTGAGTAGATACTATGAGCTTGGTGGAGCTCTGAGTCTATCAGTTCAGAGCTAATAAGGACTCTGCAGTTGATTTAAAAATATCAAGGAAGAGAACACAAAACATAAAGATATACTTTTAAAATAAACAAATACATTGATATGTCTGATGTCAAGGAAGGGGTATTGGATAGGAGAGACAATAATGGGCTTAAGATGTGTCAAAGAACAATCTCAATAGATGCTGGACCTCAGTAATCATAATTGTTTTGAAGAACCAGTAGTAAATACTGCCTGGGGAAATGCTCCTTTCTCCATCTCTGGAAGCCTTTATAAAAATATTAGAAAATCACATCAGGAATGACACATCTAGGAAAAATTGCTCTAGGCAGCAGGATGCACTTGAAATTTTCTTTAAAGCCTGTCTAGCTATGAGAGCAAACAGATTTTTTAACTCCTTCCTGCCATGATCAAGGAAACCGTAACAAGGCACAATGCGAATATTTAATCCGTAAGGGTTTTCAACATCACGGAATGTTAGACTTTATGCTGATGATCTTTAAGACTGAAGGATGTGGGAAAGAAGCAAGGAAAAAATAGCCACCAGTGGGCTTTTCATGGCACCTGCTCTGGTATTCCACTCTGGCAAGTCTTGTCTACATTTATAATTATGAATGTTAACACTTTTGTGGAACCTCACATCTCCCCATTTATGGCAATAGGTCTACTAGCCTCAAACTGAGTCTCATCCTCATAGAAAAGAAGGCCAGCAGCCATTTTTAGCCAGTTTGGTGATCCCTCTTTGTTCAGCACAGGTGAGGCCACACACAGAATGCAGGGTCCAGTTCTGGGCTCCCCAGAACAGAAGACATGGACTTACCGAAGCAAGTCCAGAAAAAGGCTACAAAGATAATTACAGGACTGAAACATCTTCTGCACAAGGAAAGACTAAGATAGGTGGGACTGTTCAGCATGGAGAAAAGCAGACACAGGAGGATGTTATCAATTTATACAAATGATGGTTGGGTTTGAGGAAGAGGGAGATAGACTATTCTCGGTAATGCCCAGTGACAGAACAAAAGGCAAAGATTTTTAGAAAACCCCAACAAAATACAAACACAGGAAATTCCACTGAACAAAAATATCTACTTTTTTTTTTTTTTACTGTGAGAACAGTCACACATAGGAGCAGATTGCACAGGGAGGCTGTGGAATGTCCATTCATGGAGATATTAAAAAACCCAACAAGGTTTCTCAAAAACCTCTGGAAACTCAGCAGTCCTGGGCAACCTTCCTTAGCTGACCTGATTTAAACATTAGGTGATTTCCAGATATCTCGTCTATTCTAAACTGTCCCATGATTCAGCTAGTAGTGATTATTGGTAACAACCTCCTGAACAGAGCTGGCAGTGCACACTTGCTATGAAACATCTGAGAAAATGACTGGGTCAGTGGTTTTATGTCCAGAGCAATCCCGTCAAACACTCAGCCCATCAGGCCAGCAGCACTTACAGTCTCTGTTCAGTGCTTCTTGTTAGAGCTCCAAAGCAGCAGTTTATGCCACTCCAGAATATCCAAGAAAAAGCATCTCTTAGACAAGCTGATGCATCTTTGTTTGTAGGTGCATCCTTCCACCTACAAACACTCTTCTGCACAGTTCACTCCATGGCTTGAGATATATTTGCAGGAACACGTTTAAAGAAAGCATTGAACATACTGCAGCCCTGACTGGTATTTCCTTTATACTATGTGTTTGCACTCTGTGATACCTATCACCATAAAGGAGCAAGATGAACATTACAGCAAAGAGGGAGGAGTTGTACGAATTAGGTTTAATAATACTTAAAATCTGTAGTTTCAGTACTTTCCACAAAAGATTATCTGTACAGCAAGAAAAAAGAATAAATCTCCAGACATATGCATATTAGCATTCAAGCAATGCTTTGTGAGATCTCTGCTCAAAATTTTGAACGTTAATTTGAAACAGTGTTCGTCAGGTACTGTTCAGGCAGTGATTTAACAAAGACTAACAAGGCTGAATTAATGAACTGTTTTATTCTCACATGAATACACAGAGAACTTTAAAGACTAGTCATGCTGCAGGTGTCTTGTTTTGACTTAAAGTTAATTCTAGATAATAAGACCTCAAAGAGCGTGACTTTTTCCTCAAGTAGAACTCCCTCAGGGTGTCACTGCTGATTGGATAAGGTGAGGACTAGAGCTATAAAAATGAACACAATGCAAGCATCCTTAATTTCAGCAGTACAATGTTTAGACTACTGTGTTTTCCCTTGCAGCTGACTGTCAAATCCACTTTACTCCAGTGTTCAATGCAGCGGCTTCGTATGACTCCAGGCATTGTAAAAGAAAAGAGTGTATTTTCTTCAACAAATCGTTGGCAGATTTAAGAGGAATAATATTTTTTAATTTCCTGAAAATAGACACTATTTCTACACTTCATCTGCATAGAAGTACAAGTTCACATTATGTTCACCAAGTTAGAAACATCTTGGCATACCTGAATGAAAGACATGTAATTTTATTACATGGGAACAGAAACTGCATACAAGTCAGATCACAGAATCAGAATCACAGAATCAGTAAGGTTGGAAAAGACCATAGAGATCATCAAGTCCAACCTATCACCTGTTACCTAATCTAATCTAGTCAAACCTGTTACCTAACCTGACCTGTTGCCATCCTACTACCAACACATCATCCTACCTATAACACACTACTCTAATATCTAGGCCATGTCACCAAGAACTTCATCCAACCTTTCCTTAAACACCTCTAGGGACGGTGACTCCACCACCTCCTTGGGCAGCCCATTCCACTGAGAGATCACCCTCTCTGTGAAAAAGTTCCGCCTAATGTCCAGTCTAAATCCCCCCTGATGCAGTTTAAGACTGTGTCCTCTTGTTCTATCACTGGTAGCCAGAGAGAAGAGACTGACACCTAGCTGACTACAACTTCCTTTCAGGTAGTTGTAGAGAGCGATAAGGTC
>WEKX01028970.1:0-10591 GCA_013390025.1 Pitta sordida
AACTCATGGTATTCTGTGATTCTGTTTTATTCAAAGGTTTGCTAGGTCACACCATTACACCCTGCCTCCCACTTCCCTCATTCTGCCTGAAAGACACTGTTACCTCAAAGACTTAGGCTTGAAACAACTCCATGTAAGGCTGAGAGAATGGACTAGTGGAGATGCCCTGTGAAAGCCAAAAGAAATACCCATCAAGGTAATGAGGATTCCCAAAATAGCTTGGCAGCCTGGCTCCTTGCACTTCATCCCAGTAAAAGCTGGTACTCAAAGCAGAAGTCCAGTATAGTGCCTGACTCTGCAGACAAGACATGCTTAATGGGGCTATTACATTTTCCACATAAGGGAAATCCACCACTATTTATATCGAGCTTAGTACTTTGGATTCAGGCAGAATACTTCTGAAACTACATCCACGCAATATTAATAGCATCTGTCTTGCAGATTAACTATCATATTGTGTTTTTATTTAAACATCATCACTGAGAAATCACTCAGTAAATTATTTAAAGGAAACAACAAAAAAATGTTTTAAGGTCACAAGAAGGATGTCAGCAGGCCAGTATTACTAAGCATTTTAAAACCTGAAAGATTTCATTTTAAGGAACTGTAATAATGCCTTTCTTTGGCATATGTAATTCTATATTTTATATTTATGAAGATGGACATTTCTGAAGTGTTTAATGAGCAGCAATATAGTTGCTCAGTTAAAATGCAGAGCCTCATATTATTTTTAATATTATCCAGTAGGTAACTCAGTGCCATATGCTTCTGTAGTTTGACTGCCAAAGAATGCAGCAAGTTGCTTTGGAGGCTGCCTCCGAACCCCATACTCCAGCCAAAACCACGTTTGTGGTACAGAGGTATCGATGTCCTGCCAGTGTGGAACTTAAAAGTGTCCCCACAGAGCAGTTTCATAGAGGCTCTGCTAACTCTGAACACATTGAACAGGATGTGGCTTGGAGCAATGTATGGAATTGGGTTAAAGCTGAATACTAGACATGCTACACTGGAAGAAAACAGTATGATCTTGCAAACAGCAAGGTGCTTACTCCTCTTCGTTGCCAAGATGACTTCTGCTTCCTAAACCATAAGGCATACACTTAACTTTTGTGCACCATCTTAGAATACATTAAATGTTTTGGACTTGGAAATGGCAAGAAAGCTATTCTTGTTTTAACTTCTGGTGCCTACCTCTCACCTTGGCAGGTATAGTTGATTGAGCTAGAAATGTATGCATGAAGCTTAGGGAATAGAAAAGGAAAAAAAGAAATTATCATCAACAATTAATGGTGAAAATTAACAGAAACTGAAGAGGTCTTTTTATTTTGTGGTCTTGCTCTGCACTATATAGGTTATTTGGTACAATGTTTACCTGTTAGGTACAGTATGGAAATGCACTTTTTCATAGTTTGCCATGCTTGCTCAAGATTAAGCTTTCATTTTGCATTGAATGGATTGCTTTGACAAATTGTAACAAGTAAGCATTTGCATTCCTTTTTTTCTTTTTTTAACACGATGCAAAATAGTTCTGTTTGGTAATCATGAGGAGTCAAAAAAGCATTCCAGTGTTTTCATTCAGCATCTGGATAACCATTGATCACACCAGCACTAACGGAATCCCCAATATAATGTAAAAACCAGACCTGAAGATGCATACCAAGACCTCCTCAAGGTGCAGTTCCCATGTCACTGTCATCCTGCAAGGACTGAAAAAATCAAGTGACTCATTAGAATCAGAAATTGTAACATTTCTGAATAATTTCATTTTGCTGTAGTAATGCTGTTTTGACGGTAGATGTGATGTGATGAAGACTCCGATCTCAAAACCCTGTTGTGTTTTTCTGGCTGCAATAGCTGGTCTGTAAAAAGACAGAGACTCCCTATAGACTGTTAAATAAAGAGAAATAAAAATTTTTCCTCTCTTTTCTGCAGAGCAGCTGAATCTCCTGTGCTTAATATGATAGAAAACCACAATTAAAATAAAATTTACCTCACGCATACACCAGTCTTAGCCTATCTGGAGATTTGCTATACAATTTAATATTTTTGGCCTAAAACCAATAATGGTTAAGAAGGGAAATAAATGGAAACAAAGGAGCAACAAATCTGAAACACATGTTAGGAAGCACTCCAAGCAGAGAGCTGATGTGCTGAAAAGCTACCTGGGGGCAGGACATTAAAAGACGCCTATCAAGAAAGCCTGTGAGGAAGAGCAGAACAATGGTGTAAGGATTGGTTCAGATAACTCCTTGTTCTCCACACCTTTCACTCCACCACCTCAGAGAATTCTGCTTTTCTTACACAGGAAGATTCTGTAGCCCATTCAAGCCTACTTAAAAACAGAAGTAAAAATGTGAGGGAGAAGTTTTGAATGAATTTCAGATTAAAAGAGTAAGCAGAATTACAAGCATTGTTATGTTCCTTCATCTCCAACAGAAATGAGCAAATTTGGCCTAGGATGTGACTCTGAAGAGGTTAAAACTCACACAGTATCCATTCATATTTTTAGTACTTTGCTCATAAACCTGGTAATTTTTACAGTCTGCAAGATGTAAAGGAAATGAATTTTTAACTAGTGTTGATGGCCCTGTTGGTAGCTACATGATTTATAGAGAATGCTTTAAGATTCTCTGTAAAATTAATAAAACTACTACCTGTTGAATAGAGCACCAACTGCTATTAGGCCCACTCAGCCTAATCAGTTGTCTTTAATGATTAATACTTAAAGTACTTTGTAGTTATTACCTAATCCTTCAAAACCAGGAGAAAGACAGGCATAGCAAGGGAGAAAAGTAGACTGCATTCCTGAACAGTCTAAATAATGAAGCCTGAACTACACTACAACACTTGTGCAATACAAGTAGCTAAAAGACAGAGCTTTAGCAGCAACGTTCTTGATCATCAGCTCTAGAAGGCAAAACTCAGGCAGCTTCAAAGTATTGGCATTTCTTAAGCAACTTGAAGTTTTGTTGTGTATGCCACCTGCCATTGATAATGGGGTAGCTCAAGGAAGAAGCTGATCTGTCATGCAGAAGTGGGCATCACTTTTGCAATGACTTCTCTTTCTGCCCATTAGATGGGTGCACATGACTTTAGACCAGGCAGATGGTTAATGTGAACTACCCTTTGTCCATGCTTCACACTTTTGAGTTTTCTGATGCAACATGTCAACTGCTGAAAAGGAAGACACCAATGACAAAGGTAGATTGACTCCTTCAGCATTTCCCGCCCTCTGCCAAGAGCAACAACACTGTGAGTCCTTTGATAGCATAATGGATTGCCATCAGACAGTCTCTGCCCTTTATACAAGGGCCGCATTCTCTACTGATTAGCAACTATTTTGTTGCTTATTGTCTAACTTTTTTCTCATTTAATGTTTACAGTTATTCTGCATACATTACTTCTCAATAAGAGATGAGGCCATAAATAAATGATAAGGGAATAAAATATAAGAGTAGCTAATTATCTACCCAAAGACTCCAGTGTATAGCAATTTTCTAAGTGCAAAACTTTGGTTTTGCATAGGATCTGAGTACTAGATGTAATAGGACATTGATATTTTGTCATTAGTGTGGTGGAACTGTGTCTTTACAGTAATGACTAGTACAAATATTATCTTCATTTTTCTAATGATATGACTACTTTTATCTAGGTAGAAATATTGATTCATGTGCTCTTGATATAATTTCCATGACAAACAAAAAGTTTGCTTCCTTTCTGAACCAGAAATACATACTCTTTTCTAAAACTGCAAAACTCTGTGCTATGGAAGAGATGTGGCACCAGAATTCAAAGCCAAAATATTTCATGTCCATTAGGAAACCCAGTTATTTTGTTGTTGATCTCAGTCCACTAAGCAAAACATTTGCATTACTTACAAATCAGCAAGAGCCAACATGCTTAGAAATCAGAGTAGTTATGTCAAACCTTTCTCTACATCCTTCCTTTCTGACTGTTATGAAAATGCAATGAAAATCCTTTGCAGCTGTCATGAGGATGACACAAATGATACCTGAAAGAGATATGCTCTGGTTATGAAATGGTAATTTCTTGTGACAGATAACACACATGTAGCCAGCATCTCAATGTCTTTCCTGTAGTGAGGGACCCAAAATTGAACACAGTATTAGAGATGCATCCTATTAGTCTCTTAGGGTGAACACTGTCTTGCCCCTCTCTTCTATTGGGGCTTAGGGAAAGCTGGCTTGTGATCAAACTGGACTTTGACTTTGATGATCCTTGTGGGTCCCTTCCAACTCAGGATATTCTAGGATTCCATGAAATTGCCCTCACTGATGAATTTTTTTAAATCAGTAATGTACCATACCCATTATGAGAAGCTTTCAGTTTCCTAACCCCAAGTCTTGCTTGTTTTCCATAGTTTAACTTCCAGACACTGAAATGGCAAGAGGCCATAAACGTGCAGCCCTTCCCCCTGAAAGTGAGCCATGAGAATCTGTGCAGGGCATGATAATCACTCCAAACAAGGGATATGGAGAGAAGAATTCACCCCAAGATGATATTATGTCCTCTATGCCAATATATGTAGGTGAAAGCTGTCACTCTAGCACAGTTCATGAAGAGGTGTTTAGAGAGAGATGGAGAGCTGAATTTCACTGGGTCAAAAGACATTCTTGTAAGTTAGATTTTGGGGCAGTCCTTTATGAAAAGGGGTGGAAAACTGTGAAATAACTGTAGAAAAGACAAATTATTCACAATGCTGAGATGGGCCCCTTCCGGCTCGGAGTGGCCTGCTAGACTGTGAGGCATCTAGGTTGGTATTACGCTCTAGGATGTGCTCTTGGTCACTGTACGGGTATTAGATGGTGAGTTGGACTAGATGATCCTTGTGGGTCCCTTCCAACTCATAATTTTCTGTGATTCTGTGATTCTGTGAAATAAGGATCCCTAGAGCTCCCTTCCTTGCCTTCACAAGTTACTTTAATCAAGGCTCTGGTCTTACTACAGATTAATTAGTATTTTCAGTATGTCACAAATTCTGTCAAGTTGCCTGGAAATATAGTGAAGGTGTAGGGAATGAGGAGGGTGTGAATGGAACAAGTGCCAAACAAACAAATAAATAAGCAAGAAGACTACCAAAGTAAAAACAAGTTAATACGCAATGTCCTAAATCTCTCTTGTGCAGGTTGATCAGTGGTCCCCAGTTTTTCATGTTTGGTGCCACATGGTGTATGCAAGCCATGACAAGACCCTGAGGAATTGGGGAAGCTGGAGTCTGGCTGGCAAATGAAATCATTCCTGAAGTGCCACTGCTTGTGACATGAGGGATCATTCCAACAACTTTGCTTGCCCTCAGGACTTTTTTCTAACAGGTGCAGCAGATGAACTTCTCTTACAGCCTTCCTTGTGAGTATGAGACCAATCCGTCGCCAGTCCGAGATGCCAGATGACAGAAGAAGATGGTTTTGCTCATATTAGCAGGACTCACAGCATTCTTGTGAATGAGCAACAGGGGCATGCTCTTCTGCAGAAAGAACTGCTGAGTACTCTGATTTACTGTGACTGTGGCACCATAAGCATGAAAGGCATGTGCTTCCCAGTAGCTCTGTCCTGGCACATGAACGTTGCAGTGTCCTCTGGACTGAGAACCACTCTGAATTGCAAGGCAGAATGCTAAAGCTGGGACTGGAAATCTGCTGCAGCTGTGGAGTGGTTTATACGCCCCAAACCCTGTCGTGATCCGACCGATTAAAACAGTGAGGGAGAATTAGTTCCAGCTCAAATTGTATCTCCCAGGAGAAGTCAACGAGGTTTCCGAGCCAGGTTGGCCAAGGCGGTGAGAGTCGTGTTACATTATCTGGTCTCAGGTATGTGGCAGGGTCCCAGTACCAGCCTGCAAGCCCATCACTCCTCTGCCCCTTACCAGCTCCCAACTTTCATCCCAGAGAAGGGCAGATGGTCTCTGAGAGCAGGTAAGGCAAGTTGGACTGTGGAGAGCAGGCTTCGGTAATGGTACACAGAAATGTTTCACAGTCCAGCTGTTAAAAAAATTGAAGTAAGGACATATAATGGCACTCCTCAATAAATTTTGTGGCATGGTTTACTGTTCTTCTATCTCTGTAACTGGAACTAAGTGACTTTAAAAAAAAACATACATGAAGTATTGAAAACTGTTACGTCACTTGGGTTTTTGACAAAGACCTAAAAATAAGATTTTTTTTTTTTAAGAGAAGAAAATAGTGAAGATTCGATAGTTGAGTTTTCTCTTCAAAAATCACTTGCACCAGAAACAGAAAAAAAACAACTACAGAAGAAATCCAGAAACAAGAGTTTGGTCCTCAGCAGACTAAAACCTACTTATGCTGGTTTCAATCATAGAGAAATAACGCAAACACACAAAAATATTTCAGCGTAACCTCAGCACAACCTGGATGTGAGAAACAATGTTCATTACTTAAATGTTGTGCAGCATTTTACAGACTTAGAGGCTTATTTTCCCCTGTCCTTACAGAGTTCCTTCTGAGTTAAAACAATGGCTCATTATTTGGGTGAAGAAGCACTCTTGAAAAGTGTTTTCTTTGGTTTTGCTCATGAATTACTGATAGAAATGAACAGCTGGCAAATTAAATCACACTGGTACTTAGGCAAAAACCCCCTAAACCTCAAGTTTAAGATTTGTTTACATGTCTTTAGAAAGAGAGTGGCTTTTGTCTCTACTGTCGTATACCAACCTTGCTTGAATCTTCATCAACTGCATTTGTCTTTTGGGACTTATCTGCACTGAAGAAAAAAATGACAGAAAAGCCAAAAATATTGGGTGACTTGCTTAAAATTTTTTTTGTACTTGTTTAAATATGGCTCCATACTGTAGGGTGGACTAGAGCTGGTTGTAGTTTTGAGGCTGATGCTGAATTTCTTTCCTAGAGTAAAATACTGAACTTATACTTTATTCGTTCACAACTATGTGGATGTCCTCGTTTAAAGACCAAACAAATTTGACTCATGTGCTAGATGCAGTGCAATTTTTTGGTAACACAGACCTACACTTTATGTCATATATGTGTAATGTATATTCATATATATATGATGAAATTTGAGCTGGTTTGCAGTTTTTGTTTTCAGAAGTTAGTTTTTGATGGACCACAAAAGAGCAACAACAAGAACTGAACTCATAACTTGAAGGTAAATTCAGACGGTACATACCACTTTTCACAATATGTACTTCTTTACTACTGCTGAAATTCAATAAATTACTCCTCATTAGCAGATATTAAAAACTGTTACGAAGGATACAAATATCTGACAATACTGAAAACTATCCACTTAAGACATCAAATAGGACTGAAGCGAGTCATTGCTAACAGAAGTGTGGATGAGAGGCAAGCTGTATTGTGGCAAAGGATTTAACTCTTTGAAGAGTCCCATCTCCCCCTTCCCAAAAATGAGCATGAAATTTGAATGATCCCAAATTCACTGCTATTTATGACAGATTAGATCTAGAAAAGTTTGAAAAACCCAAAAAGTTTCTTTGTTTTGTTTTTACCCCTTGCATTTATCACGTTTGTATTTTGCACAGTGAGATTTGTCCTTCGGTTATGAAATAAAACGTCATGGTAAAGAAAGAGGAAAAGGAAGAAAGAAAGAAAAAAATGTTTCCTGAACTACTCGTAGTGTTCCCAGAGGACATCTCAGCATCAACTGGAAAGCTTCACAAGCTGTCCATGAACATCAGAGTAAAGGCTCATTTGGGCTGTGGCTTTGGTAAACCAATCTGCTCACACTTCATCAGGAGTGTCCAGGGGATCCTGATAAAAAGATAATGATGCTGTGCAGTGGGTAGAGGAGAACATAAATAAGCTACTTAATTCCATTTCTTTTAGCATTTCTTTAAATCCATATGCTCAAATCATATCACACCAGCCCAACTTTTGTACACAGAGAATTCCCTTGAATTGGTTTAGGTGATATATTGAAAGCTGTATTTCTTAAAGTATCTTTTTAGGGGGTTGTGTGTCTGTGTGCATTATTTCCTTATGTCTGTTTTTGTGTATGTAGAAAACAAGTAAGCATTGCATTTCCCAGGCATTTTGCTAGAAAGCAACATCATCCCCCGAGAGTCATTTCCTATAAAAGCTTGTGATGAATAGATGATTTTATGTGTAAAGCTCCAAGAGTATTATGGAAGAGTTATTAGTTACTATTTCATTTTAATGCAACAAACAACACTGAGTAAGCAGGCAGCAGGTTAAACATGGCTTTGTCTGCTTGAAGTTCTATGTTAAATCAAAGGGATAACTCTTCTTTCCCACTGGAAAGGACACTACTGAGAGTCACCAGCCCTCATGCTGCTCTGAGCTGCTGAGCAGAGGGCAGCACAGGAAATATGGGACGTTCCAAATGCACAGGAGACCACTGACGCACCTTGTTTCATCTTCAAAGAAAGGCATCTGAATTTTTTTTGGCTTGCCTAGATGATGAATATTAAAGGCAAAATCCCAACTACCGTCAAGTAGCTGTGTTCTCACCCTGCATGGCACAGCAGACATGTTGCTCATATTTCTTTCACTGAATAAACAAGCTTGACATGGAAGGCCTGTTTTTCTGAGGTTTTTGTAAAGTACCTGGTGTTCTTCCTATAAATGCCTGCAAATTAATAATAGTCATTGTAATTTCTTTCTCTTTACTGCTGGCAAACAAGATGCTTTCATGCAAACAGGTAGGATACTGTGTACCATGATGTTTTGTATATCAGACAGTATCTCCAGATCCAATACCCTGGACATTGTCTACTGCATTCATTTACTTAGCTCAAGTTTTTTTATTAATTATTTCATACATGTATATTATACAATTGCTCGCCACACTGCTCTGGCCCGTGTTGTCACCATATCTTGGTGACCAGCTCTTTCCTCACTTGCAGTGCAGACCGAAGCAGGGCAATCAATAAGAGAAAATAAGGGTCAGACATGTTGCCCTTGATCGGAGGAACTGGAGCTGGTACTGTCTTTGAAATACAGAAGAGATGACAAAAAAATAAGAATTTTTTTTTTTGGTCACCCTCACAAAGTATTTCATAATTGTGCAGTTGCTAGATCTGATACAAAGAGGGATTTTTGAAAATGCAGTTGGAGATCCTGGAGAAAATAAGGCCATCTCTTTTGGGTAGCAGCCCACAGTTAGATCAAATTATGCTGATCATGAAACTGTATCCTTCGACAGGAACCCACAGCTGCAATGACAGAGAGAGTCCTGGAGCATGTGCAGACAAACTGGAATATTCTGGAAATGCAAGAGGGAAAATTCAGGAGTTCGCCGCAGAGCATGTACAAAGTGAAGTGAATCAAAGGTCTGAAAGTTGTCTTCGGGAGATTTTTGTGAAGAAACCAAAGAGAATACAAGGACAAAAAACTTTCTACCATGTTTCAAACTCGCTTTCCAAAGCATGGGACAATATATACTGCCTGAAGAACAGCTGAAGAAAAACTGAATTGCTTTTTACTGATGCTTCCCAGGAGCACTCACCCTGATGTTATCTCATGCATGGAAAACTTTATCTGGAACAATTCAGTTTAGGCAACAGAAAGTATGACTGGAGAGAGAAGTAGCCTGTCTACCTGCTTTCAGGTTTCAGATGCCACCTGTTCTATCTGCTGCAGTTTCTGATTGCCTCTGGCGCAGCACCCTCACATTCCACCAATTCTTGGAGATGAAAAGCCTCAATAGGGGCAGCACATTACCCTGACAAGTCATCACCTCCCCCTAGAGACGATGAATTGAGATTCACAGCAAGTCACTTTTTGTAAGGTTTTGTAAGGTTTCACATTTGTGGCAATTACATCTTTCCTCATCTTATTTCTTTATGTCATGCATCTCTGTTCATCAGTCTAATATTATTTGATTGTGACCATATAGATCAGTAATGATGGAATCATAGGTTGAAAAAACCCTTTAGGATCATCTAGTCCCACTGCAAATCCAATACTGCCAAGTCAACCAAAAAACCATGTCCATAAGTACCAAATCTGTACATCTTTTAAATACCTCCAGGGACAGTGACTCAACCACCATCCTGAGCAACCTGTTCCAATACCTGACAACCCTTCACTTCAGAAAAGACAAGAATTTTCTTATTGCTTTTTACTTTGGAAAGAGACTGACCCCCACCTCACAACAACCTCCATTCAGGCAGTTATACAATGGTAAAGTCCCCCTCAGCCTCCTTTTACTCAGGCTAAGCAACCTCAGCTTCCTCAGCTGCTCCTCCTAAGACTTGTGCTCCAGACCCTTCACCAGCTGTATTGCCCTTCTCTGAACATGGTCCAGCACCTCAATGTCCTAAACTCAATGCAGGATAAGAGATGCCGTCTGATAATCTGTCTGATATCTGCTGGGAACTTACCACAGCAGAGAGGAGACAGTCCAAAAGGTTCTTAGAGGTAGTTGACGACTGTTTCTTGATGCAACAGGTGAGTGAGCCTACCAGGGGGGGAGGCTGTGCTTGACCTATTGTTTACAAATAAGGAAGGGTTAGTCAGTGATATTGTGGTTGGAGGAAATCTGGGAGATCATAGAATTTTCAAATGGCAGTGTGATAAGAAAGGGCATGAACCAAACCTCCATGCTCGATTTC
>WEKX01028970.1:11377-26385 GCA_013390025.1 Pitta sordida
TGGGTGTGGACCTCTTCTTTCAGGCTGACGACACCAGAACGAGAGGTCATGGCATTAAGCTATGCCAGGGGAGGTTTAGGCTGAATGTTAGGAAGAGGTTTTTCACAGACAGAGTGATCGCTCATTGGAATGGACTGCCCAGGGAGGTGGTGGAGTCGCCGTCCCTGGAGGTGTTTAAGAGAAGACTCAGTGAGGAGCTTAGTGACATGGTCTAGCTGGGGGGTGTTGGGCTGGATGGTCCTGTGGGTCCCTCCTGGCTCGGAGTGGCCTGTGAGCCTGTGAGGGAACTAGGTTTATGTTCACTACTCTGGGGTGTGCGTTCGGTCTCTGTACAGGCGTTAGATGGTGAGTTGGACTAGATGATCCTTGTGGGTCCTTTCCAACTCATGGTATTCTGTGATTCTGTGATCAGTACCTGGTACAGGAGACAGTTACTGTCCTGATCGTGCTGATTACACTATTGCTGACAGAGGCCAGGATGCCACTGGGCTTCTTGGCCACCTGGGCACACTGCTGGCTCATGTTCATGTCCTTTTCTGCTGAGCAGCTTTCCACTCAGTCTATCAAAAGCCTGTAGTGTTACAGAGGGTTCTTGTGACTCAAGTCCAGGATCCAATATTTATCCTTGTGGAGCCAAGTAGTATTG
Organism: Pitta sordida; assembly: GCA_013390025.1. NCBI lineage: Eukaryota > Metazoa > Chordata > Aves > Passeriformes > Pittidae > Pitta > Pitta sordida. Next base: position 12,024 of record WEKX01028970.1, read on the forward strand.
CTTTTTAACACAGTTAAAATTATTTGTATTGAAGGGAATAAAACACTCCCCAGAGATCCACACATTGATTTTGTAAAACATAGGGAATTGCTGGAAAGATTTACTTATTTTCATTATAATAGTAATATGGACCCTGTTACCTTACCCTCACAGGATTTGGTTAATCTGTCACATTAATACACACCATTTGACTTCATGAGCAACAGCTACAGCAGTTCATTTTATGCTCAGCTATCCCTCCCACTGTCTAGAACATGCAAAATAAATACAAAGGTTTTCCCTTGAGTGTGAACCCACTGAAATTGACTCCTGCTCAACAGAATGAGGGGACTTTGACACTTTTTCATGTGAGTCCATTGGCAGTGGCTGACCAAGGATCCATGGAGATATACTGCTTCTGAACGCCTCTCTCCCTCTCTATTGTGGTTCTTTCCTCAACACACACAGACTTGTATGATTCAAATATTTTGGTGTCCAGATATCATGAAGACAACTGTTTTTGATTTATGCCATTTGCTTCTCCCAGTCTGAATTGAGTGGTGTCAAAGGAAATCCAAGAGAGGAAATCCAGAGGCAAGGTCATGAGACACCACCAACCTTTCAAACTGTCCTCTTCTCACCTACAGTAGGATCCCTTTATGTCATTCTGCATATATAGTGAATACATGTGTGCAGAGAAAAGAAATCTCATGGTAAGAGAATTTAGGTAACTGCTGCTCATATTTTCACTAAAGCATGGTTGAATTACATTTATCTATTCAGATAAGTAATATGGTACAGTTACAAATTACTAGGATCTTACTCTATCACCTCATAATTGGTTCAGGGCATAAAAAGGGCATATTTTTTTAAAAGCCATTTCTTACTGCAAGGTCTCTGTGGCTAAATTGCTGCAGAACGCTGGGAGAACATTCTGCAAGATACATATCTGGATGAAAAAATACATGGCAGCAGGACAGAGGAATCAAATGCTTTGCAAGACCAGTGTGGATGAACTCTGCAAAGAGCATAGCAGGTGAATTTGCCTCAATTAATGATAAATTAGAACTGGAGATTGAGCCAACGTCAGTTGTGAAGTTCCTAAGCATACAACATTTTTTTTTTTACCAAAAACCCCCTTAAAATTCAGTGTGTGTTCTGCTGTTGGAATGATGAAAGTGTGAAATACAAGCATGCAGACTTTAGGATGTCTGTAGGTCCTGTTGTGATTGGAACAACCCAATGCTCAGTATATCAAAATGCCATGGAAGTCTATAATGGCTCTACATAGTGCATATCTAGTACCTGTAGTACTTGACAAATTTAGCCCTGGTATATCCCTAGTATACAGCCCGAGGTTTCAAATTACTCATGAAGCCTTCTGCTTCTTTAAATGTGGTATTAAGAGTACCTTAGGGTTCTGAGCAATATGACCTTTTTTTAGATCTGTCCATTCATCATAACATTGTGCCAGGGTTTCTTAGGTAAACTTGATTGACAGACACCCATCTTTGAGGTCAGCACTGGTGGAAGGTAATGCTTTTTTAATTAGCTTCTAGGGTATTAAATTTCCTTTGTGTGGATTGCATGTTGCATTCCTGTGAGTCACTATCTGAAGAGATGGTCTTTGCATTCACTGTTCAGTATAACACAGACAAATGGAGAAGAGTCATAAAAAATTCATATCAGAGATGTTTATGAAAAGTCCTGGATCTAGACAACTTCCAAGTTTTCCAGCAGTGAATGTAGAAAAAGAAAAACAACAGCATTTAAATGATGACAAAATCAAAGACACACTTTACAGTCTGCACTAAGAATCAGAAAGCCAAAATATTGGCTACAAACTCTGGATGTCATCTCAAGTCCTTCACAGTTACTGACTGCTCAGCTAGAATCAAAAGGATTAAAAAATTGTGTGCAGATAGGGACAACTAATCATCTGATCAGGATGACAATGACCTATAGAATAACCTTTTAAGTGGATTTACGTTTACCTAAAACCAGGTCATGCATAAATATGTTGTGGCAAGAGCTCTAAAAGTTTTTCAACAATCCTCTAATAATGTAGTGATTTTTTTTTTTTGAGGAAACATAGTACATGTGAATCTTTATACAAGACTGTTTTGAATGAACCTACAGTAGACTAGAGATGAAGGGAAATTGAACAAGGTATAGAAAGACAGGGCTTCTATGCAGATTCTACAGAGACCAGCAGTATATCCTCCATGTTCCTAGAACTTATCTAAAATTATTTGTTGTCATGAAAAGTAAAAACATGCAAAGCACTGCTACCAGGACTAAGTTAAGCCTAAAATAAAAATTTTTGTGAGACTCCGAAACTCAAGGACTTCCTTAGTTGTAGTCAGTCAACTGCAGCTTAAGGAGCACTAACAGGTCAATAGTAGCAGCTGTTACTGAGATATTTTTCAAAACTGAGTTTACCAAAACAAAACAGTGTACTTAATATATGAATACAACAGTAAATTTTTTTGAAAATATCCGCTTTCTTTTCTGGTTGTAAGTTCCACCTATAAAATGTTATCATAATTACGTACTTGGTCCTGCAACTAATTGAATAAAGCTCTTGCTCAGGCAGGGACTCACTTACACTTAGATTATCTCTGCAATACACAAAAAGTTGAACAAAATGAGGCCAAGTATTCTGCATGTATAAACAGCGAGATCTGGCTCCGGTCCAGGTGGTCTTATATCCCATAGCATGTAGATGTATGTGGATATGTTAGGTGTAAACATTCATAAATGTACTTCAGCCTTTCCTTGAATAAGCTACATGTTTTCACTTGAACTGGATAATTGCTAGCTGGAATAACATTTCCTAAGATAATATTCCACTGAGGGAGAGGCATAGGCTGATGATGAATCCTGCTTGCACACAAATTAAACTGAATCTAAAAGAAAGGACATTACAGACAGAACTGGAAACACTCTTATCTCTAGCTAGGTCCAGGTGGTCTCAGCCAACTTATTAGCTACAATGCAGAAAATTAAACAAAAATACATAATAAGGTTTGGGAAAATCAAATAATGCTGCCAATAGGTTATTTTGAATCAAATCTACAGTATGTTCAGAGAAGTTTGTAAATTACTGTTTGTTTCCCTAAGCATATGAATAATGTCATATGTTACATGTCATGTGTAAAGACAAACTTCTGTAAAATATTCCAAAGCTTAATTTGAAATTGAACCTTACACTTTTTCCTCTGTTTTTACACATGCACACACAGAGTCATAATGTTTATTAGAAAATCTAGGTGCAAAATTCTAAGTAAGTTTAACAAGTTATTTTTGTTTGTACGTGTGTATGGTTATGGGTGAGGAACATACAAGAGTGGGGGCATTCGCTTGGGAGTTGGACTAGATGATCCTATGAGTCCTTTCCAACTCAGAATAATCCGTGAACCTGTGAAATAATATCTATTGGTCATTTTTCGATTTTTTAATAATATGGAGACCATAGTTTTCAAAATAAGAATTTATTGCTTTTGAAAAAGGAAAAAAAATTAACAGAACTATTACTTACACCTCTATTTCTCTATTTTTATACCACATTTCATAATTTTGATATTTTTAATGGTTCCAGAAAATTTATTTAATTCAGTTGGCTTTAGTATAGCATGATGACAAGCAATATCTCTCACAGTACAGTGCAGATTTCTGGATCCAGCATGTGTGTACAAAACATAGTGTTTGTGTTTTAAATATATAACACACTTTTTACTTGAAGATGAGCATGGACTCCAAGACAGAAGGCAGAATTTCAATGATAGGGCAGGATAGTCACTGAAGTTTTTTACCGGTTCTTTCTGTAGTGATTCTAATTTGGGAGAAAAGAAAAAAAGTAGTTTTTACTTTTCCATCTAATTTAATTGGCTTGTGGAAAATGCAGGAGTCTCTCTCAAGATTTAAAAACAAATATACCATTATGCTCCTCATTAGTCTGAAGAATACCTGCATAAGTGGTAGCTGTCAGATACAGTAAGTGCCTCCCTTCGTTTTTTGCTTACATAATAATCCCAGCATTCAAAAGACTAATCACTACTGATTAGAGGAACAAACTCCAGAACACAGGGTTATGGAGAGGTATGTTTTAATTGGTACCGGGAACATGGAGGAGTTTCTCCTTCAAACGTGTTCAGCTCCGGCTGCTTCAGTGTCTGCCTTTATACGTTTACAAAGTTGCCCTCCTTTCCCCTACAAGCAGTGATTACATAGTAGCTTTTCTTTCATCTGTGCAAAACTTCGCAAAAACTTCACACCTTCCACAACACCTGCATCCTTGCAGCCCCTCTGCTTCCCCCCTAGGTTCCTGTTTATGCCAGCTTGTGGTTTTTTCTGTACCAAAGTCGCTAGCCTCTCATCCTGCATTTTTCTCAGTGGTCTCCACTTTTCTTGGTATTTTGTCTCGCTCGTTCTTGTTTTTCTGGTGGTACGTGCTGTTTTGCTCAGTTGTTTTTCAGCTATCAGCGCCCTAATTTGGTATTATCTAATACAATACATGTTATCTGTTTTAATCTCCTAAACAGTTTCTTAAGGCTTCTCTGATGCACATCCTGTGGTCACAGTCTCTGGTTGGCATCTTCACTCCTCCACCTTGCTCAGTCCAGCTGTCTGCCCAAACAAAGTTTAGCAATACCACAAATACAACAGACCTTGATCTTAAGAAACTTAAGTCTTATAATCTTATAACCTAATATTATAAAAGTTTTCCTTATATTCTAATAGCATAAAGGTTATAAATGTTATAAAAAACATAAAATCATAAAAGCCCCTGTTCAACTACACGCTGAACTACAAAACATTTTATTTCCTTGTCAAATTTCCCTGCTAGGCTTAGCAATGCTTGTCAACTTTCCAGATCTCCCTTTCCCTGTTTTTTTCTTAGTATATGCATTCCTAGGAGTAAACCCTGGAAGAATGTAGTTCTAACACCTTTATCTCGCTCAAGAAGCGGTTTCTACCCATGCTTATGAGAAAGGTCACAGGCAACTTTGGCTGGAGGATCCCTTGAAAGAAGCAAGCATTGTGTCCCTTTGTCTATAAATACAATCATAACCAAAGACGACAGAGAAAAAAAAAAGGAGGGGAGGGGGAAATGAAAATAAAATTAAGAAGAAAAATAAGATGAGGAGAAGGAAAAGAAATAGGGAGAAAAGGAGAAAAAGAAAAATAAGGAAGAAAAAAGAAAGGAAAATGGAAAAAAAAAGGAAAAGTAAATGGAAAAGGAAAAATAGGGGAAGCAATTAAATTGGTCAAGTAACATGATCTTCCATGTTAACACTAATGTCAGCTATAGCTTCTAGGTAGTGCCGAACTGTCCTGTTCTCTAACCCTTAGCTCTTCTAGTGTTCTCTTGGTCAAAGCTGAAACTCCTCTGTCTTCCTGGACAGGGAACCAAGGTGAACACTGATGTCCCCAGCTCACACCCAACACAATGCAGAAGGCAGCCACACATAAATGGTCATGGTTTATCTGCTCTTTGGATACATGTAGCTTGTATGTTCTGATGCATATGAAGTACTGTTCTCCAAGTCTGTACTCATCAGAAAGCTTAGGCAAATCTACATTTAGTTAAATCAGTACATCCCTTTGGAGCAAGAGCTGAAAATCACAGAATCACAGAATCACAGTATATTACATTTACTGACTTTTTAACCATTGACTAGGTAAATTAAGAATTGATAATTAGATTCACTAATGAGAATCTGACTTGTTCTTTCTTATAAAGACCAAGCTTATTGATTTCACATTCTTGCCTATTTTTCCTGATATTTTATTTATTACCAAAACTCATTTATTATATGTTCCTACATGAAGTAAATGTCACTGTAAACAGAATAGCAAATGGAAGAAAAAGCTATAGCGTTTTAATATTTTTTCACATCCTACTTGATGCCTTTCATGGGTTTCACACATTAAGTATTGCATCAGTTGAACAACTTGAAGCACAGTCCTTAGCAAGGTAAGTCTCAGATTCCTTCCTTCCCCATAAATACATCTATGGTAGTTCCCAAGCCCACACTTCTCAGGCATATTTGGAACACAGTGTAGGATTTGCCAATTCCTACATGAAAAATAATATTTTTTCCAGGTGACAGTATAAGAAAGGTAAAACATGCTGCGATATTGTGGTGTCTTCTGTCCTTTAATTCTGACTTTCACCTTATTTGTTTGTAGTAAATTAATACACAGGTCCTGTATAATAGACTAGTATATCAGAAACTATGTTACTAATTTTCTCCACTGGTAAAAACCTACCAAAGGAAAGGGAATTTTATTCCATAAACTGAATAATCTTGGATTATATTGGATCAGAATTTCACTATTTTGCTCAAGTCAAAATTGCATTCACTATATAACCAATGGCCTAGTTAGAAAATTAAGATGACAGGTTTCTATTACCAGGGATTTGAGTTTTTCTTGAAAAAATTATTCTCACATCTTGACAGTTTATTCTTCAGTAGGATTGCTATGGAGATCAAAGGAAAAAAAAATTCACAGTGTTTAGACTATATATATTAATAATGCTTTTGCTTGCCAATCCACTTTAAAAGGAGACAAGATACAACAGCTGCCTCACTGTTGTTGAGGTTAGACAAAAGAGCAGTGCAGACAGAACAGCTCCTTCGCAGCTAAAGACTGTTCTCAGTTCTCCTTCTCTCTTGTTCTTATCATCTTCTCAGGTTACCGCATTTTCTCTCCCCCTCATGCCATCGCAGTAGTGCTGAGGATAAGTGAGATAATGCTTGGCCCAAATCCAGGCAATCATTTTGGAGTAATTAGGTACTCCACGCCCAGCCCATACTTATTTTTTCAGGGAGGTATCAAGTTGCTCACATTACCTGATTACCTGCCTGTGATAGCCAGTCTCAAGGTTCAGGTAAAACTTGTCCCCAGGTAGCAAGTGAGGTTTAATTGAATATATCAGTTTGTTCTGGGGAATTTGACTCTGCTGCAATGACTTATTTCTCCTCCTGCTGCTGTATGCAATCTCCCTTTTGCAATTCAGCTCTTTTGGCGCTTTTAGACCAAAAACATAGTCTATGTTGTGATGACCTTGGAGCTGCTGTTAATTCTGATATTGTTGCCTTCTTTTTTGTGTGTGTGTGTTACTCCATTTATTTGGATAGCTGGGAAAGAGCAGTGTGCATTATAAACGTTGAGCAATTTTTCACCCTGAGAAACTATGGGAACAAGCAGCTGGGTATGCACTTTTCAAGTGGGTACTAGGGTTTTGAAAGGTATAAAAAACTGTGAATCCTGTTTCTTCACACTGATTTCATAGAAATTAGGCTGTTATGTGTCAGAAACACATTTTCAGTTGTCATACGAGAATACTGTATAGGGACAGAGGATGACTGACATTGACATGCACTGTACGCATATGGCTTCCATGATTGGGCAACTGCTTTGCACTTTCTATTCCTTCCCTGCACTATCCAGTGATCCTGACCAATCTTTTGCCAAGCCTCACTGTGCACCCTTATAGCACAGGGTCTCTCTGACCCAGTCTCCTCTTCTGAGTGTACAGTAAGTAGTAATGTCTAGCCCATGATTCGTTGTCTACGCACCTCCTCCCCAACCATGAGGGACCCTTCAAAGGATAGCCAGGAGCTGTGTCTTCGCCTTGTCCTCACTTCAAGTCCCTGCTACAAATGTGTGAGACTGCAGCTTTATGTCATCTGTGAAGGTAGCCTTGTGCTATAGATATATTTCCACCAGGAATTGGTCTGAGACTGCTAACAGTTTCACAAAGACAAGAAAAGAGCTAAAGAGCTGTTGGATGCTGAAGGCTTCCAGCCAATACTAGCCTGGATCAGATACAGATTGGCAGCCTTGAGGTGCATGGCTCCAATTTCCCATTACCAATTCCCCTGAGCTGCTCAGTCTCCCATGGTGAAAGCTCTAATTTAGGAGAGACTCTGTAGGGCTGCATTGTTTTTGTCCTCTCTGCTTTGTTTCCAATTTTTAGCAGCAAGTCCATGAAGTCTTGCAGCCAGATGCCTGCTGGTTCTTGGATGAATGTAAGCAGGCGTCCTGAGAATAATTCAGCTCAAGAACTAATGCTGTGATCACTATTTATATTCCTAGAAATCACAGCAAATAACAGTATTCCAATCCTATTTCACCTAGATGATTAGCTTTGCAATCAGTGCGTGAAAGAATTTGAACTCATCAGCTGCTCAGGATTAGAATAACCCAAGCAATGGGAATAAAACAGTGGGAAAACAATTATATTTCGTTATACAACTGATTGCAAAGGAAAAAAAATCAAACACATATTTGCAGCTAGAGTTTGATTAATATTTGGGCAAAGAGGCTCAAGTTATTCTTATAAGAAAAGGTAACTATATTAATACAAGGTGTTTCAAGAGGGACCTTGGTAATTTCAGTTTACCTTGATTTCTTTAGAAGGCCAAGTTGTGGGCTGGCATGTAAAGATTATTTCCTTCAGAGTTGGCAGAGCACTGATGTTTGCAATGCATAGCTGAAAGTCTTGCTCTACACTACATCAGGGCTATTATAATTACAGCTTTCATCCAGTAAAACTAAGTAGATCAACATGGTCACAGCTGGCTCCAAGTTTTTCAGCAGCATGGGCGAAATTGGATGTCACTTTCCTGTGGACAAGGGTCTAGGGACAGGCTCCTTCTGCCAGTGGAGACAGTAGGAGAAGGAAGGCATGTTTAAGATGGAGAAATGGGGAGAGCTGGGCTTCTGGCTTCCCCTGCAGCAACCAGGGGAATAAAGGGTAAGGAGCATGGCTGTTTCAGAGGCAACTGTACTATTTTCATGGCCAGTAGTAGCTGCCCCCAAACCCTTGCCCTGTGCTAGCCCAAAGCAGGCAGGTCCCAGGGGAGCACTGTATGAGCCTGGGCAACCCCTCCAAGCTATCACCCTCATTACCTATGGGCCAGCACTAACTAGACTAACACATTGGGAAAACATTAACATCGTGTCTACAGGTGTTTCTATGCCACTGCATACCAGGAGTGACATGAACCTCTCTGGTTTTGGTGAAGCACTGACACCCATCCCTGCCAAAGGAGCCCCCATGTCTCGCCTGGGAAGGTCTGCCAGCATGAAACAGAAATGGGGAGCATATAGTCACCATACAGGATTACCTGACCTGAAAGCAGCTATTCTTTCATTCAGTAACAGTCTTTATATTAGAGATGGGCAAAAACCCAAGGTGTGCATCTGTTGGAGGAGAGGGAGGATCCTAACATTAAAATGAAAACAAAAACATTCAGCTTGATATGTGTTGGGTTTTCTGGTCTCACTTCATAACTGAGGCACAATGGTGAAACAGACTCCTGATACTACAAAGCAGGACCTTGATTTCATCACGTTTTTTGTAGCAAAATAAATGCTGAAGGTTTCTCTATTTCTTTGTTTGCTTTCTAAGCTCTTTCAGATCCTTTAAGAATCCATACAAATGCATTTGTTGGATTTACTTTCTGGAGAAATGTTAAAAAGGTAAATAATGCAATCCTTGTTTTTCGGATAATGGGGCCATATCTGAAACACAACTAAGAAACGTCAAGATGAGTTTGCATGGGTCAATAAAATAATTGGAAAAGCCCAATGATGTGAAACTGTAGATGACCTTGTCCTCTAACCCACTACATGGTATGATAGCAAGATAAATCATTTAAAAGACCAGGATTTATATTTTAAGAACAGAGAATTAGCAGTGGATAATCCAAATTTTGCCACTGATGTTAAGAAAACCTTCAGTAGGACTACTGTTCTTTCTCATCAAAAATAGTGTCAGCCTGTGGGGAAGATATACTACTTGACAAATAATGCAACAAAGACATAATTCAGTCATTATTTTGGATACATAGGACATTAATACTAATTACAGTTTTCCAGCTGCTTTTAAGAGTATAGTCTCCTGACTGAATTTGGTTTTTCAGCAAGTTTCACAGTCCAAAATATTATGTTTTATGTATTTTACTTTTGGCTAACATACTATCCAATTGAGAGATTAGAAAAGGATGTAAAAATCATCAGACAGAAGGTCTGACAAACCATTCATCTCAACACCCTGTAAAGATAATTTTCAGCCATCTAAGATGGATATTGAAGAGGTTCTGACAGATAAACAGACTGGCAACAAAAATCTATAGGGAAACATTGATTGCTTGTCATTTCCAAAGAAAGAATGGATTACAGAAAGCAACTGTCTGCACAGGTGTACCATCTTCAGTACATTATTTAATTCTCACTCCTGCCCCTAAAAAGAAAGAATTCTGTTGTTCCACAATAAGACATCATAGACAAGTGTAGAATTGACCAGGAAAAAGCTAAATATAAACAATTTTTTGCATTTTAAAACCAGATAAAAGAATCTGTTGGAAGTTTTCCTATTAGCTGGAAATGTTCAAAATACATTTAATAAAGAAAAGGACTGCAAATAGACAGACACACTCTGAGTCGCTGTTAATCACTGATATCATCATGATGGGTTTTACTGCAGATGCACTTTATACCCGGAGAGGAGATACATTGTGCAGAATTAGGATCTGTATGGATGGAAAATTGTCACCTTCGAGAGCTACAACTCCTTCTCTCTGTTTTTTTATTTGCTGGGAAAAAAAGAGTTCACTGTTACTTGCTTATGGTCCATATTTTGAAAATGGGATGGGGAAGGATGCTCTGTCACCTCCTGCCTATTTGCTGTGTTAAAACTGGCAGCTTCATAATGTATTATCTACTTCTCTCCTGTCTACTCACTCATCTGGATCTACACTCCATATTGCTCCTGAGGTACTCAGAAGAGGCTCCCTCTGAGCCCAATTTTAGCACATAATCTACCCATATTTAGAAAATAGATCCAATACATTGTTGTTGCTGTTGTTGTTTTTGTCTGGGTGTATGCAGTAAGGAGTATTTGGTCAATTTTCAGCCTCTGTTCAGTTTTAAAGAGTATGGAATTAACAAAAAAATCTGTAGAAAAACAAAATTAGGATGGTTTGAAGCTAACTCAGTCATCCCTTTGACAACCAATCTGTGCTTGCTCTAACAGCTTCCCATTCCTTCTGTCTTAAATACTTTTTCGACTGCATTTTCCTCAGAAAAGTAATGTCATTTCATCAGTCCAACATAAACATGGCTCCTCTCCTCCTTACTAGGTAAGAGGGAAGTATTTAATATGCTGGAACCCACCAGCGCCAGTTACTTTAGTCTTGACAACAAAAATTTTGACAGAAGAGAGAAATGGAGGAATCTTGTGAATGTTTGCAGTCACTAAATGTACACCCAGGCACCCTCATATCTACTGTTATCAATTAACCAAATCCTGTCAGAGTACTGAGGAATTGCAATCCAGTTATGTAAATACTCATCCACATGGGAAGGGCTGCACAGCTGAGTGGCCTCAGTGAGTTTACTGCCAATTCCAATGTGCATGAGAAGTTCCTTATGTGCTTAAGCGCTTGCAGGAATCCCAATCTTTGCCTGTGCTGTTCACAAGTGATATGAAGAACAGTTCTGAGACTTTTCATCACTTGTCATATTTTTGTAAATTATCCTAAGCATTTTAAAATTTTCATTATTCCAGTAGTTACCATGTTTACATGTAGACACACCAGATAGGTCATGGTATTTGACTTTGGACTTCTTTTTTAATTAGTTTTGCTGACCGGGGCCCACTGTTGTTGAAACAGATGTTGCAGCCCAATAATAGCTCTCAGCTGCCAACAGCAAGCTGTGGAACTCAGCCCTCACCATGCAGAACAAATGAGTGCAGTAAGGGGCTGGTGAGCTCCAAACAGGGACCCACACTCCATAACATGTGTGTTTCCAGCTCTATCTCAAGGCACATAATATTTCAAACATAAATCTCTTTGTCATCTAAAATACAACAAATGAGGAACTGCATTATTTCTTAAAAGTGCACATACTGCCACAGAATAAATGTATTCTTTTTGTTCCTTTATCTCGCATATTTGTTTGATGATCTTAATTTTGCTATAAGTCACATGCACCACACATCAGACAGGCTCTTCCAGACTTGAAAAGAAGATCTAATGAAACTCAATCTGAGGACTCAAATGAAGTCTCTAATCATTCATGTCCTCTTCCAACATGTATAGAAAAAAAAAGCGTAATACAGTGAACCCCCACGTGTTCACGGTTCGCTTCAGAATTTGCTGGTGATTTTTCCGCGAGACGTGCAACTTCAGCGCGTGCGCAGAAGCTACTGCGACCTCAGTCTGATGGCCCCCAGATCGGCTTGCGGTGTGCCCCCGTCCCGCTCGCTCGCTCGCCGCAGCTTGCGGCGCGCCTCCATCCCGCTCGCTCACTTGCCGCGGCTCGCAACTCACCCCCGTCCCGCTCACTTGCTGCGGCTCACAGCGCCGGCACTTTCCCCCCACCACGCTGGTCCCGTCCTTCGTGCTCGCCCACCTTGGTGAGCACAGCTAGACATCTGAAACAAGCCCCACTTCAAGGACCCACCCTCTTCCCAACCTTATTAGGGGAGGGGGCTTGGCTATGGGCATGGCGTACTCAACTACGTATTGGGTTCGCTATCTTTGCGGATTTCACAACTCGTGGGAGGTGGACCAGACCCAACAGCCCGCGAGTAACGGGGGTTCACTGTATGTGCTATCTACAGCAAAAATTAATTATCTTCCCCATGAACACCCCTTGTTTATTCTTTAAAATGTTATATTTTCTATCCTAACAAGGCGTTTTCCAATACCATCAACAAGATTTCCAAGTCCCATCTGTCACTTCAGAGTGCACCTTATTTTGAATGCCACTGTGATTTACCCCAAAAACCTTTCTGGTATCTCAGCATAATTACTTACAGCTATCAGTAGTGTTTAAAGCAGAAGTAGATAAACATCAGGGTGAAGAAAGCCCATTCACACAGACCAGGCTACTGGAAAAAGGGATGAATCCATTCTCCCATCCATCTCTCCTTGCCTTCGCCTTTTTGTCCACGCAACCATTCCATGCATGGTTGCTTACAGATGGTTCAGGCAGACCAGCAGTCTACCTTGGCTCATCCAAAGACCACTCAGTCTCTGAGGTCAGCATGAGGGGAGCACCAAGCACAGGCAGCCACAGGAACCTCTCATGGGGACACCTTTCCCTGCCTGGGTATCCTTAGAGCTGAGCAGTGACAGGAATGAGCTAATGGGAACTCAACTGAATGAGGAGTCTGCTGTTTCCTCACATCCTCTGTAGCTGAAATAAGATGGCAGTAATATTTGGATAACCACTAGATCTAGGAGATTCTGATTTTAATGGGCATTTGCAAGAACTGTAAATACAAAATGAAGAGAAGAATTTAGAAAAAATACTGGCATTTTATAACACATATACAATATATGAATCTGTCTAGTAAAGCAAGTACATCATAGATTAAAAAGCTTGTTCAGTCCTGCTTGGGGCAAAGCACAGCCATGGAAGCCACAGCCTTTCTGCTCTTCCTGACAAACACAATTTTCCCTGCTCATGGTGATTGAGAATGCTGCTCCAAGGATCATTTCTTAACCTCACTGTTTTGATCATGTTACAACTCTCTTTCTCTCTCTGCCTCTCTGCCTCATCAAATGTAAGCCAGCAGGCTTCATTTCACAGCCCACTCTTGTCTTGAAGTCAACTCGTTCCTAATCCATCTGTGGTGAGATTTTTACATTTGTAAGCAACCATATGTGTATGACCCCTGACATTGGGAATACTTTGCTGTAAACCTCCACAAGGTAATTTTTTCTGAGACCTTTTCTTAGAACGCCTTTGCCCTTACTCTCATGGAAGAATCAAGTAAGACTTCTGATGGGCTCAGACCTCTGCTTGTCTGGCTGACAGACCATGCCTCTGCTTGTACTCCTTCTGCAGTGCCTTTATCCTGTGGTTCTTAGACTTCATACCATTGTCTTACAGTGGTGACAAAGCAAACCAAGGGTGCTCCTGCTTCCCTCCAGACTTAAGCTGAAGTGAGCTCAAGATCAATCACAGAATCACAGAATCACAGAATACTATGAGTTGGAAGGGACCCACAAGGATCATCTAGTCCAACTCACCATCTAATACCCGTACAGAGACCGAACACACATCTCAGAGTGGTAAACATAAATTTAAATGCTTCAGAGGCGCACAGGCCACTCCGAGCCAGGAGAGACCCACAGGACCATCCAGCCCAACACCCCCCAGCTAGACCATGTCACTAAGCTCCGGGGACTCCACCACCTCCCTGGGCAGTCCATTCTAATGAGTGATCACTCTCTCTGTGAAAAACCGCTTCCTGACATTCAGTCTAAACCTCCCCTGGCGTAGCTTGAGGCCGTGCCCTCTCGTTCTGGTGTCGTCACCCTGGAAGAAGAGGTCCACACCCACCTGGCGG
>WEKX01028970.1:27054-61204 GCA_013390025.1 Pitta sordida
TTATACTGCACCCCAACTCCTTCCATGACCCTGCTAGTCCAGTTGTCCTGCAGGCAGTCTGTTTTACTGTTAAAAACAGAGGCAAAGTATGTATTAAGTATTTCTGCCTTTTCCTCATCTTTGGTTACTATATTACCCTCTGCATCCAATAAGGAGTGGAGGTTGTTGCAGCCTTTCTTTTTACTGTTGATGTACTTATAGAAACATTTCTTATTGTCCTTGACAGAAACAGCTAGGTTGAGTTCCATCTGAGCTTTTGCCTCTCTGGTTTTTCTCCTGCACAACTTAACAACTTCCTTAAACACACCCTGTCTCACCTCCCCCTTTTTCCAAAGGCTGTACATCCTCTTTTTCTCCCCTAGTTCTTTCAGGAGCTCTTTGCTCATCCAGACCGGCCTTCTGTCCCTCCGACTCATTTTTTGGCACATTGGGACCGCCTGCCCCTGTGCCTTCATGAGCTCATTCTTAAAGTATGTCCAGCCCTCCTGGACCCCTCTGTCATTAAGGGCCTTNAAGTATGTCCAGCCCTCCTGGACCCCTCTGTCATTAAGGGCCTTTTCCCATGGTACCCTCTCAATCAAGTTCCTAAACAGTCCAAAGTCAGTCCTCCGGAAGTCAAGCAAACAATTTACTGTTTCCAACTTGTAGTACCTTCCTTGGCTGCAGGTGCCTATGGCTCCCTACGAGACAGATCTCTTTTAGGTAGCCCTATTTGTAGTTGCCAAAGCATAACGTGTTCCCTTGAGAGTGAAATGGCATTTTGAGACACTAATATGGAAGTATTTGGAGCTCCAAATTGTAGAATAGAGAAACAGAGACCTTTAAAATGAACTGTAGAACTTTCCTGTCATGCAAGAACTTTCCCTACTCTTCTGCAAAAAAGAACAAACTCCTTTTTTTTTTGTTAAAGGCCACATATGCACCCCCTACAAGACAAAAAGAGAAAAAGTGAGAGGGAAGGGGAAGGGGAAAGGGAAAGGAGAAATTAAAGTATTCTGCATGTGTCTGAATGGTAGGAAAGCATCTGGGTTATATCTATAGCAGAGAGAATGAGGGTCACATTTCCAGAGACAAATATGACTCCTAAGACAGAAAGTATAATTCATTTTGCTGTCCTAAAAGGAAATGTATCATTCGGCCTCCCTGCCAGCAAAGTAGACAAACGGTATTGCAGACATGTATGTAGCAAAAGAGTTTTCTCCTCCACTTTTATTTTGCTGATGTTTGCTGAAGGATATGTGGGGCTGGGTCCTGGATATTTCAGAAGGCTGGCTAAAGGATCCCATTCCAAATGGGCAAGCACAGAGCGATCAGAATTGGATGACTAGGTCTAATGGTGTGTCGTGCAGAGGAGGAATTGTGAGCACATTTAAGGCTGTAATCTTAGTCTACCAATAATTGTCCTACTGCTGGGGAAGTCTGACACAGATACCCACCTCTGCAGACACATCTCTGGTTTGAAAAGTGGCAAAATATGTCAAATGGAATATAATGCAACAAGATGGGAGTGCGAATCAGTGTAAAATATGAGGACTGAAGTTATTCTGGAGCTCCTCGGATAATATTAGGGACCGTGGGATGCACTTAGATTCTTACAAGCAATTATCATCCTTCATTTTTCTTCTGCCAAGTGCTCCATTCTCTCCGGGAATCAAACTGAAGATATGGACGTGAAGCAGATTAAGAGCTTCAGGATGGCAACAGGTTAGGTAACAGGTTTGGCTAGGTTAGGTAATAGGTTGGACTCGATGATCTCTAAGGTCTTTTCCAACCTTACTGATTCTGTGATTCTGTGATTCTGTGACAATGCAGGATTACTAATTTTCCTCTTCATCTAACACACAGAGCTGTAAGCAGTTTTTAAAGCTGTGTAACTTGTTCCTGCATATGAGTGCTTTTAAGCCAAATAGATGTTATTTACATGCATGCATTGAGCAGTTAACTTAAAAAAATCCATGCATCCTTATGGGTCTTGCCTATTAAAAGTAATTTAGAAATGAAGTAAGATTTCTTGCTCTGAATGTAAGATATTTACTAACTGAAGGCAATTATGAAGAATTCTCCTTTATAGGCAAACTATTCCTTTGATGTCCTCCTTGAGGTTTTTGTTGTTCAGATGTTTGTGCATTTTTCTGCCTTCTTCTAGGGCATCTGGAGGAGGTCAGCCCTGGAGCCAGATTTCAGTCTGCAGAGTAGCACAGGCAGGTTCCAGGAAGGTAGTTCCATTGTTCCTCAGAGAATTGTCCAGACTTTGTGGGCTTGTCTACATTCTTCTCTGCTACAGCTAGGTGTGCAGTCAGGCATTTTTATCATTCTGCCCTAGCACGGTACTACAGTACTTCTGCATTTTTATATCCTATCTAAATCTATCTCGTTTCCATGGTGCTGTTCCATTTGCTGTTTCTTGCATTCATGAACACAGGTAACAAAACCCAGGAGATATTTTTAAGGACACTTGTTTTTCTTCCCCAAATTGCGCTCTTGCAATCGTAAAACCTTCCTTTTCCCTCCTGGAGCTGCAGTGATTTCATAATATAAAAGGAAAGAATCCTTTCATTCCAGCATTTTCTCTGCACTGCATGCCATGGCCAGCAAGATCAGAAGCCAAAATATTGAATTTTTCCAGCAGAAGCAATCTCTGAGATCACTCTAAATTACAGAGAGGAACTGAGCAGGAGAAAAAGCAACATTTCAACTGGAGGTGCAATCCCTTAGGTTAGAGGGACATTTTCTCCAGGAATTTGAATGAAGGTTATCTTGTAGGCACAATAACTAGAAAATCAAATGCATCATCAAAAATAATAATGCAAAGGGTCCTGAACTTGGGTCACAAAAACCTCATGTATTACTACAGGCTTGGAGCAGAGCACCTGGAGAGCTGCCTAGCAGGAAAGGACCAGGAGGTGCTGGTCAACATCTGGCTGACCAAGAGCCAACAGTGTGCTCAAGAGGACAAGAAGGCTAAAGACCTCTTGGCCTGCATCAGCAACAGTGTGGCCAGCAGGATCAGGGAAGGGATCGTCCCTCTGTAGCTGGCACTGATGAGACTGCACCTTGAGTCCTGTGTCCTGTTCTGGGCCCCTCATTTCAACAAAGACATTTAGGTCCTGGAGTGTGTCCAGAGATGGGCAACAGAGTTGGTGAAGGGTCTAGAGAGAAGTCATACGAGAAGAAGCTGAGGGAGCTGCAGTTGCTTAATCTGGAGAAACAGAAGCTCCAGGGAGACCTTACCACTCTTCACAACTGCCTAAAAGGAAGTTGTAGCTGGGTGGGAGTCAGCCTCTCCTCGCAGTCAACTAGTGACAGGACAAGAGGAAATGGCCTCAGGCTGCACCTGGGAAGGTTAAGCTTGAAACAATTTCTTCACTGAAAGGATTATTAAGCATTGGAACAGGCTGTCCAGGAAGGTGGTGGGATCACCATTCCTGGAAGTGTTCAAGAAACAAGTGGACACAGTGTGGTTTACTTGACATAGCAGTGCTTGGTCAAAGGTTGTGCTCAATGATCTTGGAGGTCTTTTTCAAACTTAATGATCCTTGCTATGTGATTCTATCCTTTATAAATCAACTCACATTTTCTTATTAGAAGTGACTTGATCTATGGAACACGTAGGTCTGGGGCAATATAAAGTTATGTGAAAGTTGATATTAGAAACAAGGGAAAAGAGGGAATTAAAGGCAAGATAAGGGAACTAGATGGGACGCCAACTGTTTAGGTGGTATGCCCGGTAGAAGTCAGTGGGTCTTTCAACATGTATCTAAACCACTTTTATTGGATTTTAGGATGAAATTAAACAAGCCGTGTTTTGCTTTGGAGAAGACACACTGAACTTACTGTCACCATCATACCAGCAAAACTAATAATAATTAAAATTTAAACAAGAGAGAAGGTCTCATATTAATTCTTGAAGAAATGAAGTGGAGTTTTCACTTCTGAAAATGGAAGATGTTGTAGCCACATCTATAGATATGTTTCTGTTGCACAGAAACACTACACAGCAAAAGTGCTTCCTTTTTCTCTTCTGCAGATCTCCCACAATAGCCTGACCAGCAAGCCATCACCTTGCATTTTGGTCATGCTCTTATATCCACACAGAGAGAGCCGTGCTTGGGTATCACCTTACATAACTGCAACATGTAGGGAATAATGTCATTAATCAAAGATACTGTCTGAGAAAGGGCTCAGTATAAAATATTAGAAGAGGGTGCAAACCTTACCCAAGAGGAGGTTTCAGTGTGCTGTCTGCTGCCCTGGGCTGCCCTCTGAAGGCTAAAGTCAAATCCACAGCCCTGGATGAAAAGCATTTCTCTGGCCTCAAGCACATTACTTGGAATGAAACTCCAAAGTTTTGCTGCTGGGGAGCACTAGGAAAACAAAACAAAGAGAGCATCATTTGCAAATTTGCATCATTTTGTCAAGAAAAAAAACACATCAAAGCCCAAGGACATTGCATGTGGGGGTCACTGCTCCCTGCCCCCCCAATAACAAAACACCTGCAGCATTGAAAAAAACCTTAAATATCAAAACCTTTTTGTTTGATGTATATTTCTTAAAGTGATTGTAGGAACTGGGAAAACGAAGTTTTAAAGAAAGAAAATTCTATCACTGACTGTCTTAATAAGCTAAATTACTAATTTAAGCTAAAGCCACTCTGCCTTTCATCTGCCTAAAACTTAGAACAAGTTGGCACTTTATAAAAGAAATCTGACCCATATTGCCCTGACGCTGTCCTTCCCTATGACTGCACTGCAGAGAAACATCAACTGTGTGCTCTACAACAGATACAAGCCTCTTTGTCCCTACCTAGCTCAACCCATCTATAGCAAGGCTTTGTATATACCAGCCATATTTACTAAATGTGTTAATTCATAGTTTTTTTCATTCATGTTGCTCCTTATTCACATCTGTAAAAATAAAGCATTTCAGTAACAAACAGTTTGCCCATCATAGGAGGGAAAACAAAAGTACATATGTTCCAGTAGGTATCACACAGGCTTATTCCCAACCTACACTTCTAGGTATTCTACAGTATTAGAAACATGATTGAAACCATTAGTTCAGTTTTAATGAACTCCATGTGCCAGCTGAGTTTTTTCTCCTGGAAAAAAATGTCTACCATATAATAGTACACACATATAATTGAGATAAATCCCAGTTCAGGCCATTTCTCAAATGTTTGGTTTAAGAGAATCCTTTCTAAAAATACATTTGTGAAAAATAAAAACAATTACATATACATGATTGGTTCTGCTTATTGCTTCTGCTAGGCAGTAGGAAATGTGTGTGCATGTGTATTCATTTATACAATGATGCTCACAGCTAGAGTGAATTATGGCATGTTACAACCTTGAGTGTACTCTGAGCTAAACTGCTTTCTCAGCCCAATTTCCTAAGGAAATGAGTCTTATATCAACATGAGATACTCCAATAACTTCTGAACCCTTTGACCTACTTCAGCTAACTTTGACAAAGGTGTTAGAGATCACAAAGATAGCAAAGCTCCCACTGGTGGGGGAAAACAGGTGGTAGGCTAAAAGGAAATCTCATTAATGCCCACACCCTGGGTATGCAACAGCATGACCTTGCTCCATATAAGACCTCAGAGCATCTACAAGAGACCTCAAATCCTGTGTTAGGCACCCAGTTCTATTAGAAAACTGACTTGAGTTTTGCAAACTAGCTGCTTTGTTTAAAAACACATGATCAAATATCTTCTTTACTGATGTGCTCTGTAACAAAGTAATTACTCCCCCCATTAATTTGTCTGCCAAAATAAGCTTAGTTTTTTCCTCTTTTGCACAGTATGTAGGATTAAACTAGTGCTTCTCTTTCTGTACTATATAGATGAAGCTAAAGTGCAGAGAGGTTAAATGTGTCCCCTTGAAGTTTCAAATGGTTGACACAGGAACTGGATCACAAGACAGTGATGTCCATTTTGCCTTATACAGGGATTTAAGCCTAAATGCTGTTTTCTGAACCTGACAAGAACACTAACAAAGCTTTAGAAAAGCCTCAAGGGTTTGTGGTTTGAAAAAAATTTCCTGTTAGTGTTTGACTATGTGAATGCCATTTGATTTCCTCTGCAGTCCCATCAACTCTATTGTCAACCCACTACAAAACCAAACTGTTTGAATTAGGCTTTATCTCTACTTCCAGGTGAAGGGTCTAGATGCTCACTGCCTGTACTACTGGTGAGCTAAATCCCTCACTTTCGCCCTAAAAAACATAGTAATCTATGATGCTCTCTGGGGCTGAGAGGTCCTTCCCCATGTGGATCCCAAGGCAGGAGAAATCTGTTCGAAGGAACAATATTGCAGCTAGTGTGTAGGGGACACAAAATACTATCCTGCATTTTCTCAGCCCACCATTGTTTTGTGCACTAGTATGAGGTACTAACATTCCTCGCAACAAAAGTGTGTCATAAATGGCAGAGTTATAAGTCACGGAGCCTATATGACAACATGAAGCCTAATGGAAGTTAAGGGTAAGACCATTTTTTATGGGGTATGGATTTTGATCTGAATGTCAAAATGCAGCAAGCTTGAATTTCTCCAAGTTTTCAGTAGAAAATTCTTTTTCCCCCTCTTCTGTTACGGAAAAGAATAACTGTTTCCCAAAGGAACCTATCTAAAGGTAGCAGAGTCTTCACTAAGAGCAGAGCAGAGGAGAAGCTCCTGTAACTCTCTCAGTGGCCTACATGTATCACTTTTGACTTCGAGAGCATAGATAAGTTCAGCTGCATAAAAACCTTCTCCCTCAGTTAAGGTACAATGATCGTTTAGAAAGCAGCACTCTGATCAAAGATATGCACTTGCCAGCTGGTCACCTTGAATTAAAAGACTTAAAAAATATTTTATCAGCAGAAAATAATCTGTCAGAAAACTGTTATAATTAATTATTTAACCCATTTTTTAAATTACTATGACTTGAATTACAGTAACTCCGAGATGGGCCTAGATTCCAGGCACTATACAAACACCTAATAAGAAACTGCAGTTGCTTTGAGTCACATACATCCTAATCCTGCAAATGTTTACGACTCTGTTTAACATTACTACTGTCAGTATTAATGGAGGTACTCAGAGAACTAAAGGTAAAGAGATGAGACCAACAAGAGCCAGAGATTTCAAGACTGAAGTGTTTAGGTATCTAATTTCCAATGGTCTCAAGATGTTAATGCGGATCTAGCCTTATACAATTTACTGACATTAACACAGCAAATCTTAACCAGACCTAGAATAAGTGCACACATTCATATGACTTGCCTTCCATACCTGTGCAAGGCTATTTCCAAAATGCCCTTCTTAAATGTTTCTGCAATAGATTATATGGTCATTTTTTTTGCTGAAATGTCAAAACTATAGTAATACTTGGATGCTCTGCTCTCCAGCTTCACAGGGCATGGTACAGTCATGTCTCTAGTACTATTTGCTCAGCCCTCCATGACTTGACACCTGCTAGTTACCCAAAGGAAACATCCTTGTCACACTAAGGCAGCAATCTGGGGAGAGGCTCTCCCATGCTACAGTCACTGCCCATAGCAGTATTTTAAAGATCATTGTGGATTAAGACAGTGGAGACATTTCCTGCTCCTCTGCCCTTTCCATTCCCCCTCTCCCTTCTTGTTAGGCTGCAGGCTGAAGTCCCTCTCCATGCCACATTCTTCCCTGTTTGCCCCCTCTCTTCCCTCACTTTTTTAAAAATCCAGTTTTCTTTCAAGTCCTCTACAGTTACAGTGTTTTGGCCATCAAAGTCCCCTCTCAGCCATTTTCATTTACCTTGTGACTCTGACCCTTTGTAAGGCTGAAGATTTTCAGAGTAAACCGATCCGTGAGGTCCCCAAGGATGTTATTCTCATTTATTCACTCAGCCCTTTGAATGAAGCAGCCCGGGCTTGGCAGTGGTTCAGCAGCCCTGAATTCAGAGAGTACACAATCCTTTTTCTTTCAGAGGCCTTTCAAAATAAGGCCCAAGATTTGCCAAGGAGTTTGAAGGGCTGTCAGTCATGCAGCAAAGTTATGTTTCATTCCCAGCCACTGCTGCAAGCGATGAGCAGAGAAGGGATAAGAGCAAGAAGGCCACAGTAACTGGAAAGGGCAATCCCTGAGGACTATGCCTTCTTTGCCACCATGGCGTGCTCTGGGGATGTCCATCACAAAGCCCCCTATCAACCTGGTAGGACAAGGGATCAGGACCAGGGGCAGAGTGTGGCCCCTACAGGAACAGCTGTACAATGGACACCCCCTTTCCTCAAGTGCATGGTGGGCTGAGGGAGCGCCTCCAGAGCCATCTGCGCATCCACTGGCAGTCATTACCTCTGCCAGCTGGCCCTCCTTTTCTGGAGGGAAAAGGTCCCTTCTTTGCATTTTCATTGCAAAATGTTTGGGAATAGTCCCCTGGGACTGATAAAACAGAGACATGTCTGTGAGTGTCCCAGAGAGAGGGAAGGCTGTAGGAAAAGGCTTATGGTTATATATCATTGTACCTGCCAACTGGTGTGTCACAAACGGCTAAAATTACCAACCAGTCAATTATCTGATTATAGAGTGCCTTTCATTTGAGAATGAAAAGAAAAGNAAGAGAGAAAAAAAAGAAAAAGGAAAGAAAGAAAATCCTGGCTGAAAGGAATACCTCTGCTAGTTTACCAAACTTAGTAGACATTGCTTTCTTTCCTTTTTATTTTTGCTAGTAACAAATGGCAGAGTTAAAAAAAAAATCAAGGAACTTAGGGAGAATAAATATTTTGCATTAATCAAACATTTTTCTAAACCTCTTTCCTTTAGCACAACGTGTTTTCATTTATCTCTCTTTTCACAAAAAGGCCTTATTTTTAAAAGAAAGAATGATTGCCCCTTTTACATATTTCCATTTTAGTTCACCTGATTAAATAAGGAACCTTCTTCAGGAAAGTTATTCAGGTTTCATTAGTTTACAGTTGTCTTGGAATCCCTTTGAATTACAGTGAGCATAAATTAACATTCTGTCAGCTAACATCAGAAATACCTCTTTAAGGCTCCTGGACTGAACAACGGCTGCTAAAGTTTGGGAATATATGTATGATGTGCCGGGGCTTCACCAGCTGGTTAATGACCTGCCACATCAGTTATAGGGCCCAAGACGAACCTGAGGAAGATTAACTAATCTGGCCAGTCACTTGTGCTGGCTTGGAGTGCTGAGCAGCGTGGAGTGCGTGATTGTAAACTTTATTGTTTGACCTCTGCTGAATGAGGAGCTGGGGTTTTGACGGGGAGGAGAGGGGGCTGGGGATTAATGTTTTATTAATAACATTTCCAGCATTTATCCTTTCCTGTTTGAGTAACTGAAAAGGTAATTTTCAAACACAAGAGCCAGTAAAGTTGCGTTTCTTTAAAAAAATGCCGTGTTCTCTATACACAAATCAAACAAACATGGTTCAAGCTGCAAATTATTCTTGCATTACAACAGACAAAACTGGGGCCAAATGTAGTTCTTTTTCATTCATGTCTGTTCACATGGTTCATCCTTCAATTTCTAATCACCAAGCTACAGATGTGTTAGATGGTGAGTTGGACTAGATGATCCTTGTGGGTCCCTTCCAACTCATAATATTCTGTGATTCTGTGTGATTCTGTGTGAAACCTCCCACAGAGTGATACCTCTGCAAGCCACTAGCTCCAAAACCCCTCAAAGTTCAGTAAAATCTGAAGCTTTTCTGCTCTCACCCATCTCCACTGCAGTTGATTTCCTATCCAGACAATGTGAAAGAGTAATAGAAAGGGAGAGTGTTCATACAAGATAGGTCTGGCTACAAAAAAAAAAAGTATGCTATTGTAAGTACAGTGCAGGTAAAATGAACTCCCTTTTAACACATCTTAAATCCTTTCACTTTTATACAACTGTTTACTCTGGACATACAGACAGTATCTCTTAAGTAGGAAATATTTTTATAATGAAACACTCATCTTCTTGATTTCTTTATATGAAGGGAAAGAGTATATCTGATGTTGATACCTTGGTTTCTACCTTGGATATACGGAAATAATTTGCAGAAAAAATATTATTTTATTTTTGTTATTCAAATTGCTACAAATCATGTCTACTCTCTCTCCCGTGGTACTGACCAGAACCAGCTTGGGTGGGCATCTGTGGGGTGACTCACCTAATGGAGCAATTTCCTCCAGTTCCAGCTGTTGATTGTATAGATAAAACTTCAAAACACCTATGAACCTGCCAAAGTTCTTTCACTGAGATTTCCTGTTTGAACTAGATGTTCTCATTAACCCTAGAAATCTAATTTCTCTTTTTTCCTCTTGAATCTTTCTAAACTATTTATGTTATGTTAAATAATTTCACAACCTCCATGACATTTTAAAGTAATTAAATTCATGGTGGAGTGTCTCTAAGTCACATCCAGTTGCCTTCTCATGCTGGACCGATTAATCACAAATTTTAAACTTTTTACACTGCTACTGGCAGACAATACTCGACATTTCCATCTTGTTAGCCTAACTGGTTTTCCAATCCAAATGCAGATCTTGGTATGGTTTATTCTTTACTGCGTTATTCTGCCTCTGTGCTAATCAAGGCTGAGCCTCAGAGACGACTTTATTAGACTGGCTGTTTCCTAGGTGCTTGAATGCCGTAAAGGGCAGCAACAGTAACTTGACAGAATGCTGTCCTGCAACTGGGCAAGTTTGAAAATTACTTTATTATTAGCAACAGTATAATCTATCATGATATCACTAGCCAGAGAAAGCAAGAAATTGCAGGCTTTGGTGGTTTTTTTTCCTTCATCCCAACCAGGATGGGTATTCTATTTGGGGTCATATGAAACTCCAAACAATGAGGACAGAAGTGCTCATATGGATGAAACTAATGTATCTCGTCTCTTCTAACACGGAAAAGGGTGTACCACCTATTTAATTTTCACAGCTTTCTCTACGTGAAGAAATTACTGTCAGAGATATGCCATTCCATATTAGTTCACCTTAAAGCATAAAGATGTCTTGTTACAGACACAGACATATTTTTCAAACCCCTACAACAGAGCTCTGGAGGGATTACCATATTGTGCAATGAGAAGAGTGAGTTGCAGGAGTTTAGAATCTTGGTCATTTAAGTGGAAGAACAAGAGTAGTTTGGATGTGAAGGAAAAATAACAAAGGAGGGAAAAACTGAGAAGACCACAGTCATGTTGTAGGAAGGTGAAATTTTCTTTAATGCTGGGTAAACAAAGGAAACTGTAGGCTGACGACACCAGAACAAGAGGACATGGCCTCAAGCTATGCCAGGGTAGGTTTAGACTGAATGTTAGGAAGAGGTTTTTCACAGACAGAGTGATTGCTCATTGGAATGGACTGCCAAGGGAGGTGGTGGAGTCGCCGTCCCTGGAAGTGTTTAAGAGAAGACTCAATGAGGAGCTTAGTGACATGGTCTAGCTGGGGGATGTAGGGCTGATGGTCCTGTGGGTCTCTCCTGGCTCGGAGTGGACTGTAAGCCTGTGAGGGATCTAGGTTTATGTTTACTACTCTGGGGTGTGCATTCGGTCTCTGTACGGGAGTTAGATGGTGAGTTGGACTAGATGATCCTTGTGGATCCCTTCCAACTCATAGTATTCTGTGATTCTGTGATTCTGTGGTAGAGGGAAAGAGCATGTGAGCCCTTGGAGGAGGAACTTGAGGAGTGAAGGATACATTAAATGGAGATAGGAAGCAGGAGCAGAGAGTTACCTATTTTGAGAATCAGTGATGTGCTGTGGGCAGGGGACAGCTCTGGGTTAGCTGAAGAGTAACTGGAGGGATACAATCAGGGCAGTCGGCAGCACCAGCACATCCTTCCTTCTCCCACCTCTCAGACACGTAGCTAGAGAGAGGCAGGATAATGGCATCTGAGCACTCAGAAGGAGTGTACACATTTATCTAAAAAAGTAGAAAATGGGTCTGAGATGGTAAAAATACATGCCACTTTTCCCTGTCATGTCTATATTTAGTCCTGATACTTAAGCTGCTTCTGGCTCAGTTTGGGTTTTTGTCCCCAGTCTACCCCTTTAAAAACTACTCACAGAGATCTGTCTGAAGCTAAACTGGCTGTAGGGAGCTGAGACAGCCAGCCATAGAGGTATTATAGAATCCCCCCAGTGCTAATTTATTAATGCTAGTGAGCCTTGTGTACATTCAGAATAGATATATTGCTACAAGGGAGGTTTTCATGCAGCCGGTATCAGTCCTCATGGCTCCACTGAGATGTAATCTACCAGTAAAAGAACTGCTTAAACAAACGTTTTTCTTGCAGGACAGATTCCCCACCTCCCCCCATAACAGCAACCCCAAAAGCAATGCTTTTGATCCAGACACCCATGGGCAGACCTAGAAAATCATCAACTACTTGGCAGTATTTAGAGTCATTGTTTTCTTAAACAAAACCTAGTCTTGCTTGTGATCCAGTATGTCTGAAGAGTGACATGCAGCATCTGTGCTGCCATGTTGTGCCACTGTATGACGCAGTGTGCCCAGCCAACACGCACAGCCTGGCTAATACAGCACAGGAAGTGCCAACAGCAGTGTCAGGCATAGAAGTGGGGGGATGGTGCTGGAGGCCATCACAGCCTATGAAGATGTCTTGGCTCTTTCAGTTATGATAGGACCTCTGAAGAAGCCCAGGATCAAGAGAAAGTGGCTGTATCATTCTGTCCCTCCCAGGGCTGTACAGGCGGACAAAGAATTCACTCTGATGTAAAGTGACTCCCCAGGTGCTTTGCTTTATAAATGAAAATTACGTTAAACTTACCCAGTTGTCCCTTCCTATGAGTTAGTGGAAAATGTAAAACTGAAGCTCACTGAGAGAAAAAAAGTGTCCTAATAGAGGGCAGACAGCCTTTAAGATTTAAAGAGTCTTATGCATGGAAGCATATTGTCAATTTTTCAAGCACCTCACGAGAAAGAGCAGGACTTTATTGAAAGGTGATCCCTCATAGTAAAACATCTGATCCTATGATTCACAGATTCACAGATTATTCTGAGTTGGAAGTGACCCACAAGGATCATCGAGTCCAACTCTTAAACAGCACCATTGCCTCCCTGGCAGTAATCGAACCCCCGATCTCCTGCATGAGAGGTGGGGACACTTACCACTTCTTTCTGTGACTCCCTGGGTTAAGCAAAGATTATAAGCCCACACCAGAGATGGACATCAATACTGGAGGTGAACATCGGTTCTCACAAACTGGGCCATAGGATCAGGGACTCTTTTCTGATCTTGCCTTGGTTCTCACATGAAGTGAAGCTTTTGCAGTTTCAGACCAAGTGCTTTGATATTTTATTATAGATCTCTTGAGATTAAGACTAAAAGTGGTCACTAGATGCCTACCTGATTTCTTGACTACCTGAAAATTTTACTGTCTATAACTGACTTGAACTCAATAAAATGAGTATGACTATTACACATCTTCCAGAAAAAAATCCAAGCTTAATTCGAAGTTGGCAAGACAACATTCTTCCTTCCCTTAGTATCTTGTTTCAGTGGTCAATCCCTATCTCCCCTGAAAATTCTCTCATTCCTACCCTCTGTTAGTTTAAAACCATTACCTCTTATCCTATTGTAACAAGCCTTGTTAAAGTTATTTTGTATAACTATACAATGTCGCTGTCTGCTTGTTCTCAGCCCTACATATGCTTGGATGGGTACAGACACAAAGGCATTGTGCGGTTTGTAAGTAGAAATATGTCTTTCCTTAGGCAAACTACTGTAATTGGAAATGGATGGCAAGCCCCTCTTTGGTCTGAAATAGAAGCAACTAGCTTTAAATACAAGTTGAGAACAATTATTCTGAGTGCAGGAAGAGTTCAGAAGTCCTCACACATATAGAAAAGGCACTTTTTAATACGGTTTATTTTCCTTTGAATATAGGAAAAATATGGAGTGAAGTAGAATTATATTACTACAGCCCTCCCCAGAAGCCAGAGACCAGGAAAGCCTCTACCTTCAGCACAAACCTACAGCTGGTTGTGCAGCTGGGATTTGTCATAATGTCAAACAAAACGTAACCGCACGCCTTTCAAATGCATTCCATGGGGACCTTCAGCTCTCAGTGGCACAGCCACATCCAAACAGGGTGGTTTGCAGGGGAAATAGCTGATGGGTTTTGTCTAGGGCACAGCACTGAAGAGCTGATACGCCATGCTGCTACAGGCATCTATCGTGTAACATACAAGTATAGAATTACAGTTAATATTCTCTCCATGTTTCTTCTAGAGCAGCCTCAGGATCATGACCAAAGAGAGAACACAGAAAGGGAGGATTTGGGAGGGTTTAATAGGCAGATGGGTGATGAGTTCCCTATGGGAAAAGTTAGATTTTCAGCAGTGCTTTTGAAAATCTTGCCCACAGCAGCAAATGCTGAAAAGCCATGTGCTGGTGAGGAGCTTGCCATATGCAATTAAGTCCACTGAATTGGGTTCTTTTCAGTCATAAATATGCTTAAGATTGTTGTCAGAGTATGTAGTACCATAGCAAGGAGATTGATTGTAATTATCTTGTGCATCTTACATAAAGCATCTTACATAAAGCAAGGTAAAATCAACACCAATAATCAAACATTCACACCAAGAACATGTAAATAGCACTTTTGTGGTCTTTATTCAGTAAAAAAACTAAAAGGCAAATTACCATACTGATACAAATAAGACACTGTTAGCAGCTTTGGTTTCCTGATGAAATCAGAACTGAGAAACTTTCATTGTCTAAGATATTTATTTGTGGGGTTTTCTTATTTTGTTTGTATTTTACCAACCTCCTCTAGCTGCCACAATTTGGGTAGCAGAAAGTCAAGTGTAACTAAAAGAACAGCCAAATTTCTCTGTTGGTCTCACTGTCAGTATGACATTTCGCTTGATTTTATCAGAAGCAATCAGTGAAATAAAAAATGGAAATCTCTAGAGCTGAAGCTCTTTGCCAGAAAGTATCAAACCACTTTTTTTTCAGAAGAGACTAACACAAACTGGAGATAAATTAAAGAGAAATATTGTCCTGTTGATTTATCCTAATAGAATGCAATGAATTTTCCACCTAAGTGGATTGCATTAAGCAGACCAAAGATTTGTCTACTGCAAAAACATACTTCTGATATTATCTTAACCTGCTGTGACTGAAGCTGCAGAGAGGACTTGTGTTTCAAGGCAATTTTATTGCTACAGCACAAAACACAGCTGAAAATGGCAAGTAATTCTCTGTGAGGTATTACAGTCGGGTCTCCTATATCGTGGACCTGCCATCTTAATCAGGCTCTGCGAAGCCCTACTTCCATGTCGAATGGCGGCTCATTAATATGCAACTTTGCCCCACACTCTCAGACGATCCCCGGCACTATTTCGGCACTCTGTTGCTGTGTAATGGTTGCCAGTGGCCGTGCCGGGGTGGGTGGGGAAGTGGCGGAGCCTGGGGGGTGGTGGTGATTGGCACGGCCACCCCCACCGCCACCACTGCCCATGCCACCATTGCTGCCCCTGCCGCTGCTGCGAAAAGTCACGCATGCGCAGCTGCGAAAAGGGGTCTCCTTCATCACTAAAAAATCATGCCGCTAAGATCTGAAGCCACAATATGGGGGGCGTGAAGTGCAAGAGGGCCAACTGTATTGTGCAAAAGTGACTTAACCAGCTATGGAAAAACTTGGGGCAACAATAATGTCAAGTAACTCTTTCCCTTGATTTATTTTCATAGTTTTGCATTGTGTTAACCTACCTCAGAGACAATCTAAATTCCAGTATGGCTCCACAAAAGTTTCATTAGCAGAGCAAGTTAAGACTGATCTCCTGGCTATCGTAAGCTCTGANAAATGGCAAGTAATTCTCTGTGAGGTATTACAGTCGGGTCTCCTATATCGTGGACCCGCAATCTTAATCAGGCTCTGCGAAGCCCTATTTCCGTGCCGAATGGCGGCTCATTAATATGCAACATTGCCCCACACTCTCAGACGATCCCCGGCACTATTTCGGCACTCTGTTGCTGTGTAATGGTTGCCAGTGGCCGTGCCGGGGTGGGTGGGGAAGTGGCGGAGCCTGGGGGGTGGGGGTGATTGGCACGGCCACCCCCACCGCCACCACTGCCCATGCCACCATTGCTGCCCCTGCCGCTGCTGCGAAAAGTCACGCATGCGCAGCTGCGAAAAGGGGTCTCCTTCATCACTAAAAAATCATGCCGCTAAGATCTGAAGCCACAATATGGGGGGCGTGAAGTGCAAGAGGGCCAACTGTATTGTGCAAAAGTGACTTAACCAGCTATGGAAAAACTTGGGACAACAATAATGTCAAGTAACTCTTTCCCTTGATTTATTTTCATAGTTTTGCATTGTGTTAACCTACCTCAGAGACAATCTAAATTCCAGTATGGCTCCACAAAAGTTTCATTAGCAGAGCAAGTTAAGACTGATCTCCTGGCTATCGTAAGCTCTGATGATAGTCTCCAAATTATAACCTTAAAACTTAGCTTCATTGCCAGAGAAGCTGCATACAAACTTCCTACTTTGTTAACATTTATCTTCTGCAGATTAATATTAGAAGTGAGGTTGCATTCAAGAGCTGACCTATTGCCCCTTTTCTTGACTGTTAGGAAAACTAAGGTCTGAACTTAAAAGTTGTTCCTTTGGCTGAATTAAAGCCACTGAGCAGCAACTATTTGGGAAGTCTGGATATGGATGAAGACTGTGTCTCAGGCTCTTTCCCCAAAAGGTGTGCTAAGTAATTGTGCACAAAAGTCCTTTTTCTCTTATCCATTCCAACAAAATACACTTTAACGGTAAAAGCTAATGTTTTGCAATCACACACTGATGAAAGACTTACTCCTATAAACAAGCTAATGAATATTATCAACAACATTGTTTCAGTTTACAAAGGATGTGTGCATTCTCATACCATTGGATGAATCCATTACCCTCCTGAAAAATAGGAGTATGGTTCTCTAATTCTAGCCTGTATTTCTTATTAACCAAGCCTTTTCTACCTTTGAGAAGATGGAATCAGTCCTCAGAAAGTTGTGTCCTTAAGGATCCCCTACACCATAAAAGACACAGAATGACTTTTGTTAGGCCTTTGAAATGTAAAGCAGCCAACATGCTGCTGTATTGCAACCCCCACTGCACCTGTGTCAGGAGGTGCTAGAGAGTTGCTGTTCTCTCTGGGCTCTACTTCACAGTGTCTTAATCTCTGATCAATGGTTAGCTTCTAACATCAGTAAGAATAGTTCACTTCAGCCATGGCTCAAAACCAGATGAGATTATGGCTGGCTAAAATATATGATGTGCATGGTTTTAGCAGAGTGTTTGAAGCAGCATGTAACAGAAGGAGGAAGGTAGAAGTCAGGAACACACTGTAAAGAACAAAATAAATAAATGAACTGCCCTCAGGCAGGAGAGGGAAAGAAGTGCCCCAGTTCTCTGCAAATATACTCCTTATTAAACAAGCCTGGATCACTCCTTTCTACGTAGAAAAGGAGCATGAAAGTGGCTATCTTAGGTTGTTCCACTGTTAATAATGGAAGTGGAAAAGATGCAACTAAATTCTCTCAACTCTATAAAATGACTGAAAAATTGGAGTGGTTAAGTGGAAATCATCACTTTCAAACACAATCCTAGACAGCTAGGGACAAAGCTGGCCTCCGCTTGTCAGACATACACGTGCACATGCATACATATATGCACACATGTGTGCATACTCTCCCTTCACCTCCCTCAAGAAGGAAGAAACCAGTCTCTGAGTTGGAAGTGATGAATGCCAGGAGACTGGCGGAAGCCCATGCCAAGCCTAATGCCAATATCACAAGGCTGTGACAAGGTGTCTCTCCTCAGAAGCAGTAGCCAAAGTCTCTCTGACAAGTAGCATCCAGCTCACAGAGCACCTCAGATGCAGGGCTTCCGTCATCAGACATAACAGAAGTGATTTTGACAGAAGGAGCCATGTAAACGATTCCCTGCCGAGAAGGCAGTGGTGCCATATAAGAGCTGGACTCAACGATCTCTGTGGGTCCTTTCCAACTCAGAATATTCTGTGATTCTGTGTGAAACAATGAAATCAAAATCTGAATTAAGTAATCTCTTGTAGTCGTCATTTCCGCAGGGTCAGTATAAGGTAGGACAATACATGAAATTGAAGGCTTGACTCTATGAGGTTTAAAACTCCTTAGGATGCTTTCAGTCCAATCACTCCAGCAGCACATGGCTACATTCTCCTAAGCTGCTGTGCTGGTCTTGATCCTTAGAGGGCTGCCAGGCTCCACCTCAGAGCCAGTCTGAGCCCTGTGGGGATCCACTGATGTTTAGTATAACTAAAAATTTTTAGTATAACTAAAAACTGGTCATTTACTTTGGAAATTGAAATCCTTTGAAATAAAATAAGCAATGCCAGCACTAAATATGAAATACTGGTAATACAGGGACCTTAGATAACCAGCCAAAGGACTGACAGAGTGTGGTGCCATGTGGTAGAAGTCTCCTAGTAGTCAACAGAGCTAAGTGAATAACTGAACTTTTGTTTGTCTGAAGTCCTAAATAAAGCACTGCTTTAGAAAAGTGGAGGAGGGTGAGAAAGGACAATATTTTGCTTCAAATTAAATTAATTTGGGGGAGGTTCTTGCTAGACTGAAAATCTCAAAATATTTCCATTCCAGTTTAGGTCTTTTGAACAGAAATAAGGCATCTGAAATAAAAGGCAACACTTTGACACTATGCACAAACATGGGGTTTTTTGTTTGTTAGGGGTTTTTTGCTTAATAGCATAGAAATGAAGGCAGCAGCTTCCATACTAAGGTATATTAGGACAATTCATAGGTGAGGTTGGAAGCCCTCAGAAATGGCATCCCAAGGGAAAAATATGGGAGCCCTTGTCTCCAAGGCACTCATTGTGGGCGTCTAAGACTTCATTCCTGCTCTTTATAGAGGGAATGGCACAGTGTAGTGAGTGTAGGCACAGAGCAGTGGAGCTCTCCACAGTCAAGGGAAACAGCCTTAAAAATCACCATCTCTCCAAACATCGGTACCATGAAGCTGGATACCAAAGAACTTATTTGAATAGAGCTGTTTAGCAAACTCAGATAAATGGCAAGAGAGTGACTGAAATACCCTTTTCTGGTAAGCAGTCTATTCCTAACAAAAGGAGAACCTGCCCAAGGCAGCAGTATCTCCAAAGGTGCTGTAAAATGATCTCTTCAGGTGTGTACCATCAAGTACAAACCATTTTTTGAGCTGTATTTGTTACCCATCTGTTACCAATGATACTAACACCAGAGTTTTTAGCGTATCCCAGAAGGCCCAAGGAATTGTTTTTGAAGCCAGCTGGTAAGGCAAGCACAGTGTGTCTCACCTGGCAGTAGGTCCCTGCACCTGCATTCTCCTATGTGTTTTGTCTAACCAGCCTATGCTTTTCAGGCTTCTCCTCTTCTCCAGTCTCCTCTGCTCCTCTCAATGTGTTAGTGTGACATGAGAAAACTGGTTTGCAAAACCAGTATTAAATGGGAGATTTTATTTTAGTGATTGTTTCCAGGCATCATGACCGTGCACATGCTAATTAGAAGTTGATACAGTAGAGAAGAGATTTCAATTTGGGTTTTTATTAGGTGTCATCAGAAGACTTACTAAGAGCATGAGCCAGTAGAATTGTTGGTTGCGTTGTGCAGAGATGAGTCAATTAAACATTAAAGATGAACAAACAGCTCATTTTATATTGGCCCCAAATGAAAGAGTGGCTTCATTTTGAACATATTGATTTAAAAAATCTTTAGTATGGTGCATTTGATTTGTAAATGTAGTGAATGAAAAAACAAAGTAAGTTCAAAATTAGAATTAAGAAAGTAATTTTATTTGGACTGGAGTTAAATTCAGTGTAGAAGCACTTTCCTTAATATAGTAAAATATAAAAGGAGTTTTATATAACATGTATTTTATATGTATATACACATACCCACAAACACATCCAGAGGACGTATATATGTGTATACATATGCATGTGTGTGACTGCAGAAATATTTAAAAATGGAGACAACAGTGAATTCTTGCTGAACCTTAACAAATGCACTTTAGCAGAAACGTAATTGCATCTACAGCTTTAAAAAAAACCCTACTTTCTAACATGGATCTCTGTTCTTGCCAATTAAAATAGGCAATCTTCCTTTGAAGAGTATCCATTTACATCCTGAGTTGCTAAGCTACAGAACATAAGGGTACTGTTATGCACATCTTGTTTTCAGAGGCCACATCTCTATATTCAAGGACACCAGCCCATATTGGTTTAGTTGTAGCCTTTGTGAGCAAGTCTTTTACTGAAGCTCTTGAAATGCTGGTCAAGTAGTGAAATTTTGCCATTAAAAATTAAAAAAATATTTTATTTGTAATTATGTCGTATATTGAATACAACCTCATTTTACTCTTCCAAAATGTAACAGTGTAGAAAACTAAATATTTTCTGCCAGGTTGTTTTTGTCCTACACAGACTGGCAAAGTGTTCTACCACAATGATCCCACTCCTTTCATTTCCCCAGAGCACTTCTGCAAAGGTTCACTCCTAGAGAAGGGCTAGAGTGTATTGGGCACTGAATAACTGAGAATTGGGTCTGTAAACTTCCTGCTACCTCTTCTGAGGGGAACCAGAAGTGTATACCTGCCCTATCAGCATCTCTATTACCCAGCCTCATAAGATTAAAACATCAGACAACTCTACATTTAAAAGCAATATGTAAGCACTCCTTAATCTAGTGGCATCATGGTAGTATATGATTCCCTGTAACTTTGCTGCTTGCAAGGAGGCAGCCATATAATTTGTAGGCTAGAGGCAGCTTACACACCAGCTCAGAGGGAGGCAAAGCCAGTTTAGCCCTCTGCAATACAATAATAGATTACGTGCACCAGATCCACGGTACCTGAGTACTTGCTGAGCTGCTTGAACTGTGATCTACACACCACTGATTGCTGCAGAATATTTCTAAAGGTGATGGTCATGGCATTGTGTCTCGAAGTGCTGCTTTAACCTCTGTGTTTCCAACTGCTAAACAGCAGGAGAAGACTGATAAATGCAGAAGAGACTTCTTTGTGCTATATTTTCACTTGTTTTATTTGCTATAGCAGCAGTAGCTGATGAAAGAGACAGGATGAAAAGTGATGTGTATGCCTGTGAAAGAGAGAGAAAAATACAGCTGGGCATCTCTAACGAGGTGCAGTCCAGTTTATAAAAAAAATTTTAAAAAATTGTTGGGCTGAGCGCCCTAGAGCAGCACAGGCCTAGATTCTTTGCAAGCAGGAACTAATTGCTAAAAGCTCTCCAGAGGATTTTTTTTTCATTCCTTTCAGTTAGCATTGGCAAAGACTTAGAAATTTCATCAAGAGAAATGATCTCTTATAAGTCCTTCTTTCTTAAATCTTTTTTCCTTCTTTACTGATGTGAGGATTGGCACCAATTTAAGCAACTTCTTTCATCTCTGACCATGGACTTTCTTAAATTGGTTTAACAATTTAATCCATTTAGCTGAAGTCCAGCCCAGTCAAATCCATTCAAGAATTGCATGGAACAGACCCTCAGTGTTTTAACCAAACCACTGTGCCACTAGCAAAAGTAAGAACGGCAATTTAAGTCAATGAGCTCATGTTGCTCCTTCTTCTGGTAACCCACCCTGACACCCTCAGCTGACTCCTGGATGACTTAGGGGGTCTTTTAAGTTGTTTTCCAGTGAGAGAGAAATTAATGTCTTAGATGTCAGCTGTGGCCCTGCAGGTATGATGGCTTTATTTATACCTCCATGAAAGCTGTTAAAACAGAGGCAATCACACTCCACAAAGTCTCTGTAGCATAGGGCCTACACAGCATAGTGATACCACCTCTCAAAAAAGTAATCTTCCTTCAGAGCTGTCCGTAAATATCACCAATATTGTTGGAAGTTATCTGTCAGGGGTTTGTGATATTTTTTCACAATTAATTTTTCAAGTAGTAGTAAAAGTGACTGTCAGCCTGGTATTTTTCCACAGGCTAGACACTTGCTTCTAGCTGAAGAAAAGGATGATAAGTCATCTGGCCCTCCTGCCACATCACAGAGTTGAGTGTGAGAAGAGTTAATGGTTTTAGTATGCCTGTGTTATAAGGAAAGTAAGAGAAGCAAATTAATTTGTCTGCTAACATTTTGCCCAGTTGGACGGCAGTACTCTGGGAGCTTTGCTGGGTGCTAAGGCATATGGGAAACCCCATTGTCACTGCCACAGCACGGGACCAGACTAACCCATTGGCTCTTCCCATCTGCCCCTTCAAGTCTGCAGCCGGCAAATTACAGGCTGCTCTCCCACTGTAAAATACACATGCTCCCATCCCCCAAGTTATTTTTATATTCATGAAAACATTAAAGTCAGAGTAAAAGGGACAAATAGTCCAGATTTGAAGATTTTCCATCTAGACCAAAAATATGCTGCATGGCATGTGTGTTTAGCATTAGCAGGAAAATAAATGTGCTGTTTTCAAATTTTTGCTTCAGGGTCAGCCAACATCAGTCTACCATGTAACAGCTTTGAGGGGGGAAAAAAAGCTTCACTTAAGGATACATCTGCCAGAGTAAATAGTGCCTCAAACCAGGGAAATCTAAAGCATATGCCTTATTGTCAAGTTTGGTTTAACTTGTTTTACAAATCAAAACAGCAGCTCAGTTTTTAAAACCTATTTTTAAGTCCACTAGAGTTTTATCAAGGAGTATAAAGACCTACATTACTGTTTTAGTCCTTGTATTTTAAATCTAATATGATGTACCAATTTCTTTTCCATGAATTAATGTCTAATTCCATTCTTATATGCAACTCTTCTTACCTCTTCATCACTTCTCCTAAATCAGAGAGTAGGACTCCCGATTTTAATTGTTCAGATACACACTGTGCTTTGCGGGCGACCTTTCTGTAGCCACAGGGGTTTCTTATGAAATATGTTATTGATCCCTCTAGAGTGAGAGCAACTGGTCCCCAATCCATTGTGGAAGAACACCCCTGTACTTGGCGCTGGTCAGGCCACATCTTGAATACCGTGTCCAGTTCTGGGCTCCCCAGTTTAAGAAGGATGTTGAACTACTTGAAAGGGTCCAGAGAAGGGAGACAAGGATGGTGAAAGGGCTGGAGAACAAGCCCTATGGGGAGCGACTGTGGGAGCTGGGGTTGTTCATCCTGGACAAGAGAGGGCTCAGAGGTGACCTCGTTGCTGTTTACAACTNCACAAAAATTGAGTGAATTTGTGTGAATAGGAGGAAGTTCATGCTCAGAATTGACTTCTCCTTGGGAAGGAAAGCACATACCAAATGAAAAACCTCCTGCACTTAGGATATGTGCAGACAATTCTGATTAATGTGGGAGCTTTTGCATGCGTATGTGAGGGAAGAATTTGGCTCTTCACATTTAAAATAAAACATTGAAGATTTTTTAAGGAGCAAAATCAAGCCTGGAATGTTTTGAAGACATTTCCAAGAAATTCTAAGAAAGGAAAAAGTCTTTGCCAAACATAGACAGACCTCATCAAACCCTATAGCTTCCTTTCAACTTTTATTGTTTCTTCACCAACCAAGCCTCCGCAGGTAATTCTGCTTGCTTTTCTGCGGCTGAAGTTCCATGATTATTTTATTCCTGTCTGAGACATGCTGAAAGGAAGAGGGTGGGATGGTCCCTTCCCCCTTTTTCATCTACCCAAGGCTACTTATGCCCTTGCATCTGTGTGTAATTTGTTCAGTTCTGCAAGCAGCTGGACCAGGGAATGGATTCAGCTAAAAATCATCTTTCCCTCATCCAGACCTCCATTGTGCCTTGCTCCTCCAGCACTGCTGGATGAACAGTAATGTAGTACAAAAGAAAGATGCAGATATGTGTCCAGATGAATAGAATGAAGGATCTGGGGTTTTCATCACAGCTCCCAAACACAAGACTGTCAGAAGCAAACATACAACTTTGACCTGAATCTAAGGGTCGTGGGCTAATAATTGTCTCACTTAAGAACTATTCCAAGATGAGTGGTGTTTAAACACTCTGCTAGTATACATTGAACATAAAGAGAATTCTAATAATTAAAAAAAATAATAATTTTAAGTTTAAATTTCCATTTCCATTTCTCAGGTGCAACAAGAAACATTTCCATCAGAACAGAAGATACATTTCTCTGAGACTGTATACAGCAAGAAAAACTATTTCAATACATGACATAACCATGCACACTGATGCATGATAAGTAAAGGGAAACCTACATGAAAAGAGATTCCTATTTACTGCCGTCTGTGCTGTTGGAACAGTTATGTGTAACATTGCTTAGCATATCTATTGTGAAACAATAGTTTGGTGACACCAAACAAGATTTTCTCATTTTTAGTCTAATCTTTTTACATTTTTTAATTTTATATGAGTAGAACAAGCATAGTTATCAGGGTGTCTACTTCACTATCACTGTGGCTTTTGGTGTCCTGGTGGAGCACTCAGACAGTGTTGGACGCTACTATGGTGATAATAATTCAGTTTTTAAAAACCTCTGAATACTAGCTATTTACTGGAAATACTTGTATTATCCAAAACAAGCAAATATAGGAGATGTACCATTTCATATAGGAATCTATTAAAATTGAAACCATGTCTTTAGAATATCCAAAGAATTACTTTATCAACTAAAGTTCAAAAGGTAAAGAGAATAAATCCACGCTTAACGGCAAAATGTTTAAGGTCATAAAAACCTGTGAGCCATTATTAACTCCAGTAGGACTGGTAATGTGTGTGTAACTGCTCACTGATACCAACGTGTGTCAAATAGACCCCATGTCTTTCAATAAAGCTGAAGTAAATACAGTTGTTCAGGTGTGAAACTGGAGTGAGATCAAAATTTGTCTTCAGCCTGTATGTTAACAAGAGCTGTAACAGAAGTATTAACTGTAGCATGAAGTTGGATATAATTAGCAAAGGAAATAAAGCACATTTGATTCCTCCCCAGCATCAGCCAGATTGCTCTGAGATGGGAGGAAATTCAACTCTTTAAAAGGACTAGGGTCTGAAGGGTTTCTTCTCTCTTGGGGATCAAGAATGACTGATTCAGGTCTCCAGTAGTCTTGCGAAAATTGCTTAAATGCCACTTGCTGAGGCCTCCCATGAAGGAATTTGGGAAGCTCCAGTAGTGCTCAGGCAAGCACAGGGGTTTAAACAAAGGGATTCACACAGATGTGATTTTAAAGGAGAGAAAGGAGGTGGGGAGGACACAACAGCTTGGAAGGGGTGAACACTCAATAGTACAGAGAACTACCTCCTGTGCAGGTTTGGGCTCAATACCCCTGTGGCTGACTGATGCAGCCACTATCACTGCCTTTTCTTGCCCCTGTTAATGTCCCGAACAATGGCCATGGGTGGCCGTGGCTGGGAAAGGAAACCTCACTCAGCTTCTCAGGACAATACGCGGCAGCCTGCACAAAGGATGGGGCCATGTCCTGCCCAAATGCCTCTGAGGTGGCCCAGCCATCACTACCTGTCACCAGTGCTCAGCATTTGCGTGTGTTTGGATGCACAGCTGCGTCAATCCTCTCTTGAGAGCTGCCCTGGGTGTGCTTCAGCTCCCTGCAAAGGAATGAGTGACACTCAGCACTCTCAGAGGACCTTTATATCCGCAAAAGAAGGTCATCCCACCAGTTCCTTTTTCCCCACATTTCTCCATTTCTTCTATGCCTTCCAGTTGGGATCTAGTACTGCAGTCCCAGAAGCTGCACACACTGTCTAGAGGACCCATCCATCAGATGCATAGGTGAAACAGATCATGGACACAGATGGCAATTCCACCCCATTATTTAGCAACTGAGAAAGGAAAAAACTACCTCAGCCAATTGCCTGCATACAAATGGCCCAAGCTTGCCCAGGTAGTTCCTTTTATTTACTAAAGATATTGGCAAAAAGCCTTTTCCCCAGAAAGTCTGCATCCATCTGTAGGTCTGGGCTGTCTGTACACCCGGTGTCGACAGCAAACGTCTCAGTCTTTCAATATTTCAGGCCATAAGGACTCCAAAGAAGTAGAAACTACTTTCAAGGCAGGCTCAGTTGTGTCTGTCCAAGAATAACACAGATGAGGTACAGATCTGATCAGCTACATACATTCCTGTCATGGTGGTGTCATATGTAAACAGCTTGTTCAAATCTACTCGTTGACTGCAGTCTTCTTCTGTCATGCTTGGACATGGAGTACTTGGACAAATGTCTTGCAGCAGTGCCTTGTGGAACAGGATAGCTGAGACACCATTCCACCTAGATCCCTCTGCAGAAAGCTTTTGTCATTAAGAGCCAACATCTCTCATTCTGTTTCAGCTCAAATTTAGCATGCAGACATTCAGCTCAGAGGAAAACTTTTAACAGCAGCTGGCCATTTTAATTATAGAAAGAATATAAACAATAAATTTCTAATATTAGATACATTTCTCACAGTCCTTGTTTCCGAAAATAATGTCTTAGGATCGTATCCAAGCCCCATTGAATCAGTGGAAAGTGTCCCACTGATCTCATTGTGATTGGACC
The DNA here is from genome assembly GCA_013390025.1 of Pitta sordida. Taxonomy (NCBI): domain Eukaryota; kingdom Metazoa; phylum Chordata; class Aves; order Passeriformes; family Pittidae; genus Pitta; species Pitta sordida. The sequence continues at coordinate 53,555 of WEKX01028970.1, forward strand.
AGGGCCTTAGTTTCTTAAAATAAAATTTTACAAGGTACAGGCTAATCCTATTTCACATATTTTTAGTAAAATGGATGAAAGGGTTTTTTTTCTCTCCATTATGATCCATAGGAAACCAAGACACAACCACAATCTTGGCACCAAATATTCTATAATGAATTTAAATATAAATAAGGCGGGGAACTGAGATTGTTCAATACTTGGGCTTCAAAATGGTGGACTCAGAGCACAGGTACCGGGAGCAGCAGTGAGGGCCCATGGTGACTGGCAAGGAGTGATCAGCCTTCCTCCGGAAAAGAGGCAGTGAGCCAAACACAAAACTGTAGGCTGTGCTCCAAAACACTGACCAAATTCCACAAATATTTCATTTATTTAATTTTTCATATGTAGTCAGGCTGTAGGCAGCTGTAAGGAGCTAGAGCTACCAAAACATTGTGTGACAAGCAGTGTCTGTGGTATGTCCAACCACACCAAGCCTAAGAAGCAGTAAAGCACTCCCAAAAACATTTGATTTTGTGACTTTCCAGCCCATACAGTTTCAGATACGTTTTAGATAAGCAAATGGAGGTGGGGGAGAAAAAGTTATCCAAACAACAGTATCAACCTTCACCCTTTGTTCTATCCCCAGCCCCTGGTGCAAACTGAAAAGGAAATGTCTTTTTCAGAGCAGGAAGGTTGCTAGAAGCAAGTGCAGTCAGTCACATGCAAACAGAGGTTACTGCTCCTGCACCCAGAGGAAATCCCCATCTTCAGCACTGCAGTAGCAGCCAGACTAGCAGTGAGAGACCCCCTGCACTAATATCTACAGTGTGATAAAAGGTGTCATTTTTAGAAGATGTAAAAACCACAAAGGAAAAAGGAGAGAAAGCAGACTGCATGAAAAAGAAAACCATGAAAGTGAAAAATATAGGTGACACAAATGGAAAGGTAATGTTCCCAACACACAGTTAGTGCCACAATATTTCTGGGTTTGCTCTTAGTTTTAATTCTGCAAGCTGCATATGTCATATGAAGTTTTAGGGACCCTGAATGTTAGGAAGAGGTTTTTCACAGAGAGAGTGATCGCTCATTGGAATGGTCTGCCCAGGGAGGTGGTGGAGTTGCCATCCCTGGAGGTGTTTAAAAGAAGACTCGACGAGCAGCTCAGTGACATGGTCTAGTAGGTGGGAGGCTTGGCTGGGTGGAGCGTGGTGCCCATGGTCCCACACTTGTGGGCCTGATCCTTGGGTGGGTGTTTGCTTGGGAGTTGGACTAGATGATCCTGTGAGTCCCTTCCAACTCAGAATAACCTGTGAGAACCTGTGAGGATGTTGGGGTTGACTGGTGTGTCTGCAGGGTGATCAGCTCCTGCTGTTCTGCCACTGCTGGGTGCTGCTGGCTAGCCTGGCCCATGAGAGAGCTGCAGACAGCCAGGGGTGCATTTCCCAGAACCCCAGCTTGGCACACACGAGCGGGGAAGGGGCCAGCCTCCCGCAGCTCCACGGGAGTCCGCGCAACTGGTGGCAGGTGCCAGACCCATGCCCAGGCGCATTTCGTGCCACAGCAGTGCCACACACCCACTCAGATCCCCGCATGGCCAGTGGTAGCACGTGGGCATGCCATGGAGGCTGTTATGTCATGACGTTGACTCGTGTCTCTTCAGGAGTAAACAGAAATGATGACAGGATTCTTTACCTGCCGGAGCTGCATTTGATTGGCCACTGGGGAGGACAGGGCACACGAGTTTAAATACTCCACGGAGGAGGCAGTCACTCTCCCTTCCCCTCAGACTGGCTCCAGAGAGAAGCTGCACCAAATCCAGCCATTTTCCGTGGAACTCTTCACCTTTCCCGGTATTCCAGCTGATGAATGTTCCCACAGCAAAAGACTATCTTCATCCTGTTCCCAGCGACAAGCAGCAGACTCGGAACAGGTTTTTTATCCTTTTTTGTGGGTTGGGGTCCTGTCGCATGTTAGGGTTGTTCAGGCCATCGGTGGGGAGGACTTGGTTTGTACCATATATATACATTTTCATTTATATTTCTTTTTTTTTTTAATAAATCTTGTTACATCTTTAATGACGTCTCATCCAAGGAGTGATAAATAAAGCCTCTACTGTCTCAAACAGAGACAGGCATGCAGGTATGAATGCCACAGGTCAGATGAAAGAAAAGGAGCAAGAAAAACAGCAGGAAAACAAAATTAATCCATGACAGCACCATCCAATTTCATCATCAGGAATAATATATTTATCTTATACCTGAGCCATGGTTTAAATTGCCAACAGCTTTGTCATCATACCCTGTCACCCCCAGCTCACTTTTGCATACAGCATATCACAAGACACAATTCATTTTCTCCCGTCTCACTTCCTGTCAAAACTTCTTGCATGTTGCATAGGGATTTCTTGTCCCATAACTGGGAATTAAATAGCCATGTGATACAACAGTGCACTCTAATGCACACTTTCTTTGATATTTCCAGCTTGTGTTAGCCTGGTCTTGCTTCCACTCTGTAAGCCTTCAGAAAACATGTTAATATTTTAAAATTAATTTTAAGTTTAAGAAGTATTTTTCTCTACGTTGAAGAACATCTGAATGGCTAGTCCTAAGCTAGGAGTCTCTGCCAAAAGTAGGCAAGTCTTCTCAGGGAGCCCTCGAGGATTTTCAGGAGCTTTCTCCTCTGCAATATTTGCAGAGTTATCCAGACCCACTAAGACTAACAGAGGAAGGAAGAGCCCATCGTTGCAGCTTGACCCCCCAGGCCCTCTGAGGCAGCACTGAGACCATGGATGCTATCCTGAGATCTGCCCCTCTAAAGCAACTTAGGGAAGGAGACATATAAACAAGGGTTATAAAAATATATTTTAAAATAAGATATACAAAGAACATATTTTATTGTCATCAAAAAGAACATTAGAGTAACTCTTGTAAACTGATGCACTAATAATGTGCCTACATAAGGATACATGGGGTTGAAGACAGAACAGATTTTCAGATAATCGTGCCTGATAACCCTGAGATTAACTCAGTTGGTTAGAGCATGATGTTAATAATACCAAGGTGTGGGGGTTCAATGCCCCATACGGGCCATTCACTTAGGAGTTAGACATAATGATCCTTGTGAGTTCCTTTCGACTCAGAATGTTCTGTGATTTTTCTGTGATAATCTCCTGAACCCGTTAATTCTGATCTTGTGTGGATCCAGTGCTACTGTTTCCAGGCTTATTTGGGTGATTGGTGGTCAATAAATTTAATAAGATTTATTCTTGGCACATATTCAAAGGTTTATTCAATGATCATGAGTTTCAGTAGACCGACTCATCAACCCAGTTCCACTGTGTTGCCCCAATTCTTGGACTAGATGACTTAACTATTCATAATTTCTTTTTTCCATGCATCTGAAATATTTAGTTGATAAGTACATGTTGTTATGAAAAAGAAACATATCTGCTACTCTGCTAGAACTGTATAAGCTTCAGGAGAAACTCGTAAAGCATGGACTGGATGGAAACACTTTATGCTGGGTTAGGAACTGGTTGGATGGACGAGCTCAGAGGGCGCTGGTGAATGGTACAACATCCGGCTGGCAGCCAGTCACTAGTGGAGTCCCACAGGGGTCAGTGTTAGGCCCGACACTGTTCAACATCTTTATTGATGATATGGATGAGAGAATTGAATCCATCATCAGCAAGTTCGCAGATGATACCAAGCTGGGGGCAAATGTTGAACTGCCAGAGGGTTGGAGGGCCCTCTAGAGGGNCTGCCCAGGGAGGTGGTGGAGTCGCCGTCCCTGGAGGTGTTTAAGAGAAGACTCGATGAGGAGCTTAGTGACATTGTCTAGCTGGGGGGTGTAGGGTTGTATGCTCCTGTGGGTCCCTTCTGGATCGGAGTGGCCTGTTAGCCTGTGAGGTAACTAGGTTTATGTTTACCACTCTGGGATGTGCGTTCGGTCTCTGTATGGGTGTTAGATGGTGAGTTGGACTAGATGATCCTTGTGGGTCCCTTCCAACTCATAGTATTCTGTGAAATCTGTGAAACTGACTCTCCAAAAGATCTGTGCAACTACAGTTTATATTAGCAGAAAAGTGCTCAATAAGCAGATAGAGATGCTTGGAAATGTAGCCATGGGAAAAGGTTTCTGGATGTCATTGCAATGTCTATAAATACGTTTTCTCACTACTTACCCTAGTGGTTTAGCAATCCAGACTGTGGGTAACATTTTATGTCAGTGTAAACTATACCATTTAATTGGTTTCTTTCCTGGGGAAATTGGTGCACAGCCTAATTCACCGGGGATGTGACACTCAACCCAATACTAAATTTTGCATTTTTGTGTTTGGAATTAGCAGACAGGAGAACAGACAGTTATTTGTAGTTGTACTCTAGTAATTTCTAACAACAATGTCCAGAAAATTCAGCCATCCATATTCATCAGCAAGAAAAAATGCCTCATAAACTCAAAATGCTACGCTAAGTACTCTTTCAGTTTTACTTCTCTTTATTTCCTTAAAGAATGCTTTGTTTTCAGTGCTGTCTTGCTACCATTCAACTCTGAGAAATATAATCTGCCCGCTTTACCAGTCTTCCCACTCCCAGATACGCTTACAGTCAGATATTGCTTCCCTTTCTCTTTTTAAAACATTCTCTCAGTGCTCCCGCCTTGCTGCTCAAAGACCCTACAGAAGGGGCCAGGAAACTTAGCAGATATTTAACAGCCAGCACAGCAGCAGCATGTTACATTTTCAGAAGGCTGAAACCTGCTTGACAAATAGTCCCAAGGCCCACTCTTGCATCAGGGTTTCCTGGGCCCAGATCTCTCTTCCGACTGACCATGAGCGGAGCAGCAGGCAGTGGGGAGGGACAGCGATTCCCAGGACACTGATGCCACAGCCAGTATCACTTTCTGCTGGGAAGGGGTGAGACAGAGAGGACTGACAGCCACCAGGCTGTGGGTAGGCAATCTGAGTCACCAGGGTTAGGCTCACAATTAACTATGAGCTTCCTCCCCTCCTTAAAAATAGATTTGTGTTCTGTTGTTTACTTTCCATGACCACACAAGATTCTGGTTCCGTGAAATAAGGACTTCACACACTTTTGTCTAGGTCAGAAAGCAAGAGCAGCCAGCAGTTCACTAGTCACATGCTCATCAAAACCATCCCCTTGGTTTTTATGCTTCTTGAGGTGTATTTCAGGTTTGCATGTAGCAATCACCATCCATATTTTACATACCAAGATGCCATTTTTCAGCCCAACTGAATTACTCACATGTGTCCATTTAATTATCAGCCTTAGAACTGCTTTGAAATATAAAGACTAAATACAGAAGCAGTTAACATTAAACCAAACTGTGGGTGACCTCTCCATGAGAGGTGAGTAAACCCTGCCTGTTGTCAATACAGGTTCAGCTCCTCAGCTATGCACTAGCAGTGGAGTAGCTCCTGAGCTACCCAACGAGTGCATTCATAGAGTCATAAGTTACAGTCAAAGGGTACTCAAAGGTCTGTGATCAGTCAACACAAGCCACCAGAGCTTATTAAGGCCATACTTTTATTCAAAGGGTGGTGTTTCTGCTTTGTGACGTCTTGCAGCTAAAATTTTCATATGGACTTCCTTTTCTGAAGTCCCATCTTTAACAACATCTGGGAAACTAACTCTGAACATAGGCAAGGAGTAAAGCTGCATTAGTACTGGAATTTATAAAGCAAAAGTACAGACATAATATGTATGGCTTTTGACACAGTTTTGAGCTCCTAAGACTGCTCTTGAAAAGACTATCCAAAAACTTTAAAGTTCACAATGAAAATACATTTTTCTATTAGTGCTGAAGAGAGAGTTGAGTGGGTTCTCCTTGTTCAGGACACCTAAATCATTCAGTTGGATTGCATTATTGATGCAAGTGTTAAGCTATTATTTTCTAATTTGCCTCCAGGTTCTCCATAACTCTCACTCCAGATGACAGGAGGAGCAAGAATGATTAGCATCTGACACTGTTGGAAATCCCCTTACATATGAGATCTCACAGGGCATGTACTACTCAACAATGTAAATGCAACCTGTACCCAGGGTCATGGCACTTCAGAGAAGTAAGTAAGTATATGAGATAGCTAGCAGTAAATACTCTCTTGTAAAGGATGCCTGTTATATATAAAACTGGATATGTACAACATTTTTTTCTTCCTTCCAAACTAAGGATTTTTCTTCATTTAAATAGTTATTGGTTTGGGTTGGAAGGGACCTAGAGACCATCTAATTCCAACTCCCTTGCCATGGATAGGGACACCTTCCACTAGAACAGGTTGCTTAAAGCCCCATCCAGCCTGCCCTTGAACACCTCCAGTAATGGGAACCACCATTTTTTGGGAAACCTGCTCCAATGTCTCACCATCCTCATAGTGAAGAGAACAGTGTAATTAAAAATAACTTGCTTATATATGAGAATTTGTTCAGGAAAATACTACTAAGCCTTTAACAAACAAGCTGATACCTACCTTAACAAGATCTAGCAGTGCTTTTCAAAAACAATCTACACCAATGTTTATAAAATGAATACCTATTAAAAAAATCTAGTCACAGGTATTCAAAATTGTCATCGTCAATTGAATGCCAGGCATTCATTTGCATCTGCAGTTCAACTGAAGGTTCAAAAGGCAGACATATATTTGGCAATTACTAGCAATTACCTCTTCAGTAAACTTAGCCTATAGTATTGGAGAGGATGCCACTGGATAGGGCATTTTATATTATACTACTTACAAAATTTGATACCAATTAATGCCACAAAATATACCATTTAGTCTGTCGATAATATCCTTAAAGTACAGATATGATTCTAGTGATAATGAGCTTGAGAGATACACTTAGCTGATTTTCCCAGAAAATACTATCTGTGTAGGAACAAGATATTTCTTCCTGGGCTGTTAAACAAAGGGGAAGTTATTTACTTTACTTAGGTTTCTCTGTCATTGGCATTTATATGTATTTCATAAAGCTTGATTTATACTTAGGAATATTGTGGGGATTTGTTTTATAATTCAAGAGGATAAGGTGTGCACACAACTGATTAGGAGACACTATACCAAAACCAACCACTTTTCTGCCCCCCTCTGATTGAGTCGCCAACCCTGGACGTGTTCAAGGGGAGGCTGGACGAGGTGCTGAGTGATATGATCTAGATGTAGATGATAGATTAGTCGGATTATAGGTTGGACTAGATGATCGATGACTGTTTCTTGATGCAACATGTGAGTGAGCCTACTAGGGGGGGGGCGGTCCTCGACCTGCTGTTTACCAATAAGGAAGGGTTAGTCAGTGATATCGTGGTTGGAGGAAATCTGGGATGCAGCGATCATGAGATCATAGAGTTCTCCATCGGCTATGTGCCAAGAAGGGGCACAAATCAAACCTCCATGCTCGACTTTCGGAGGGCTGACTTTGAACTGTTTAGGAACTTGATTGGGAGGGTACCCTGGGAAAAAGCCCTTAATAGCAGAGGGGTCCAGGAGGGCTGGACATACTTTAAGGATGAGCTCATGAAGGCACAGGAGCAGGCGATCCCAATGTGCCGAAAAGTGAGTCGGAGGGGCAGATGGCCAGTCTGGATGAGCAAAGAGCTCCTGAAGGAGCTGGGGCAGAAAAAGAGGCTGTACAACCTTTGGAAAAAAGGGGAGGT
>WEKX01028970.1:70475-87773 GCA_013390025.1 Pitta sordida
GCCATGGAAAAACTTCCAGCAGAGAAGGTTCAGCCAATCTTCGTATTTCAGCTGTTAATTTTTGCATGCTCATTTTGAAGGAGGAAGTGCAATACCATTATTTTGCCTAATAGGATTCTAGAGACCATTTCTCCAAGAGGATTGGTTTTAAGCTTACCATGGTTTAGATTGCACAAACTAGTCTACTTCATTCAGGGGGGGAGAAAAATAAAAAATAAATAAAGAGGGATATAGGCTGGTCACAAGAGGAAAAAAAACATATCTTCCAGAAAAAAAAAAAAGTGACCAGCCAGAGGAATGTTCTGTTTGTGCCAATCTGCCTTGTGTTTTCAGCTGGGAAAGACTCTGTGCAAACTGATAGCAGATGGTAGAGCCAAAAATAGGGGCTTTACATGTTTGATTCAGAGCCAGCATTTTGGTTTTTTGTTGTCTCACATGTTTGCACTGTGTTATGTCGTGCAATCACGTGTGACACACTGAAATTAGCCTTACCAACACAGTATTTTCTGAAACAGGACCCTTGATGCAGTGGGCAAGAACTTAGTGTGTTTACTGTTCTTGGAAAGGCTTCCTCTGTTGGAAGCCATCCCTTGATGAAAATTGCAGCTAGATAGATTATCCTTATGGGAAGGGCCACTAGTGCCACTTGGAGAACTTCTGTTCTAAGATTCTTTAGGGAAGAAATCCAGATTCCTTGGCAAAGGCTCGTGCAGGGAGGGAGTCTGTTGAGAAAAAGAAGCAGTGGTCTCTGCAGGGTCATTGTGAGCTGTGCAAATACAGTGCAACTGGTTTGCTTTGTAAAATGAAAATGTTCCAGCTTCCTGTCAAAATATGTCATGTGGCAGCACAGTATTTCTAGCTGCAATGGCAGCTATGAGTTCAATTCTTTCTCTCTTTGCTGAAGCAAAGCTCTTAGATTGCTCTGCCATGAGCATGAAATGGTGTGTGTTGGTGAAAACTGAAGTCCAATTATTCACGGACCAAATCTCAGACTTAGTGAATAATAACCCTATTTAAAGATGAGGAGTTGTGGGAACTCTTTAACGTCTAGTTGCCTTAGTACTTGATAACTGGAGTAAAAGGATCAGTTTGGATTCAGCCCTTAAGAGGCCTCATCATTTTCCTAGCCAGCTGCATGGATGTTTTTGGATGAGCGCTACTAAATCAGGATCCACAGTGGCCTTGAGACATTGCATGGAAGGTAAATAATATAGGCTAGGAACATGAGAGCAGAGATTGTTTTGAGAAGCTTCTCAGGAAAGATTCCGGCCCATTGGGCAAGAGAGATAAGCATTGAGGCAGGCTGGCTCTCTCAGGGTTTGTGGAAAATTTACAAAGATGGGACATTTCTGGGCAGACATGTTACAGCATCCAGCAAGAAGTCTTACCAGAGATGTGAGAGATGTGAGACACCCTGACTAAACAAGGACTTTCTAAAACTTATTTGGTTTATTGACCCTTCTTCCATCACCAATACTATTTGTCTGCAATATTTGAAGAACCAGTCTACAATAGGAGTTGTATTCATGAATCTCAAATCTACCCATTTCAATCCTATTCAGGCAATAGTTCCATTACAGTTCATCATCTGAGCAAGAAAAAGGAAGTGAAAAATGTATAGAAGGCAAAGATCACTACATGTCAATCGGTGACAATTGTCTTCCATAAGACTGTTTCTATCATGCTGCATTTGTCTCATTCTGGACTTTTTAGAATGTTCTTAGCATGCCAAAAAAAAATCCTAGTAAAGCTAAGAACAGGAAAACAGGTCTACAAAATTTCCAGAAAAATGCTAATGAATATAGGTCATTAACCTCATGATATTTTCTAACTTAGGCTTTCTGAGGTGGTCTTGCTGGGAGCCTCTCTCCTTGTGGAGGTTTTACTGAATTGTGATCTCTCCTTGTTCTGCTTTCCAAACTTTCTCCAGTCAGTGGGTGTCATTCCCAAAATTTCCACATTTAATGGCACTCCCAAACCGCTTTAAATGTTTTCTCATTTTTATTACTGAAATCTGTGTTAGAAATCAAGAAGTATGAAGTTGAGACTGGATAGTAAGGATAGCAGCCTGACCACAGTGCTTCTAATGTCTTCTGAGAGTTTTTCTTGTACCATCTAAGGTAAAATTAGTGGAAAAGGCTTCCATCAGCTCCAATAGCATCAGGTGTTGGGACAACACAAGACAAAAAGTAAAATAATTCTTGTATTGAGCCCACCAAATCTATGCCACTACTAGATCAGTCCTCATACAACTCCTGTTTCCTTCCTCCTAGCTGCTTAATATATCTGGAACTGATTAGAGGAGGAGCTGGCTAGTATGTCCCCTTTGCCATCACCCTTATATAAATAAATGTAAATATTTAGTTGTAATTAAATATTTTCAGTGAAATTAGTTGACTTCTTTTGACAAAAGTAGGGAATCAAGGTAATTTAAAGCAACTAAGGATGTTCCCCCTTAAATGGTTGTTAGGAGCCCATATGTACAGGCACACTTGCTTATGAGGATAAAAAAAGCACATTTGATAGGCTTTGTTTTGAAGACCAAATATATTCATGGCCATTTTACTCCCAAAATAGGGGAGGCTATGCCTGCTGCACTGCAATATAATATTCTCTAGAAACAAAGACTTGCTATGTTTTCTTAACCGTATATTAAAATAGCAAAAAGTCCAAGCAACAGGTTACGGTGATTTAAGTTTCCCAATTGAAAGTTATTGCATGCATATCTTCAGTAGATGTTTTGGCTAATTTAAGAAATAGAATCAAGTGAACCTTAACATAAACCCTTAAGAATATTACTTTTCCGAAAACTGATGGGAAAAGAACTTTATTTAAAACACTGCAGTCTCCACTGACATATGTTTTTTAAGAGAGGTTTTTACTTTGCATTTGACAAGGCTTTACATTTATAATTTGGTACGCAGTTTAAATTCTGGTGGGTTTAGTACTTAAGGTAAGCGCGTGGGTTTTACTTAATTTTTAAACTACAGTGCTCATTCATTGATCTCTGATAAAACCTAGAAACATATAAACAACAACAAAAAAAGATTAGAGAAGTTCTAAAGATTCGTTTAAAACATTTAACTCATTTTTAGGTTAGAAATTTTAAAAATGTATTGCACACATGTTAAAGATAACACAGAAATTACCTATGAGACAGAAACATAAATTTTTCTGTGTAGTTCCAAACTGATTTTCCTTGAGATTTGCATCCACAGAGTCCATCAGTTTCAGTGACAGTTTGGAGCGGTATCTTATGGCACAACCACTCCTTCGTGCCAGCAATTTCTGCAGGACATTCCTTCATCAGAGAAGCAGGGCCAGCTCATCCCCTCATGGCCTCAGCTTCCAGGGTAACTCACTCTCCACACCTCCAAGGGAGGTCAGAGTCCTTGTAGGAGATGGGGCCTTTTTGACACCCTGCTTCTGGAAGCTTTTCAGGCAGGCACCAAAGACCTTAAAATCAAAAGCCAAGAAACACAAAATTGTTGAATAGGTTAAAAGCTCAGCCTTCCATGGACATGTGCAAACAGACCTTTCTAACAACATAAATGTTTTTGCTGTCACTAGTTCCATTTTAATAGGAGCACATTTAGCCATTTGCTGTTTACTCCTTTTCTAACCTTTTACATCGACATGTACTAATAGTTTGTCCAATACCTATAACTCCCATTGGACAACAGACTTGTGCAGGTCTGTGGAAACTTCTGAAATCAATAAAGCCACTTCAGACCTTAACAGGTTTCTACAGAAAAGAAATCTTGCCCATATTTCATACAATGAATCTTTGTTGGTGAAATCTGTGCCATAATCGTGCATTTGCTTGGGTTTTTTCAGCTTTCTTACTGGAGCAAGTGAACCATACTGACCTGTCGCTCTTTTTATTTTGGAGGCTTTTTGCATAATAGAGAAGTATTTGGCAGAGGTCTTCTATTTTATTTTTTTTTGAGAACAATGATCTTTCTCTAGGGTATATTTGGATGCTGAATAAATGTACTTCTGAAAAGCAACTCTTTTAAGGATATTCACAAGTTCAATCAAAGACAGGTTTTTATTTCAAAGGACATTTTAAGGCTGAGCTGAAATAGCAAATGCATTATTTACTAGAATATACTCCATTCTATAGAGAAAAGAGCATTTGCCTTCTATACAACTGCAGCACAAAACCCCATGATGCTTTAAGCAAAACAAAACCAACATCATACACGTGAAGAAGGAAAAAGTGCTACTTGTGTATTGTCAGAGTAGTATTTTTCTCTCAGCACAGAGCTAGTGGTATTCTCAGATCTGACTTCTCTCCTGTTTATTTCAGTAGTAAAAAATGGGCAATTTCAATAATATCTCAAAGGTCATCAGCAATTTGAAGGTCAAACCAATGCTGCAAAAGAATTTGAACTATACCATTGTTTTGGGGATCTGGTGGTTGAGCTATGGTTGTTGATACTGTACAGCCACAGTGTACATGGAAACAACCTTCAAAGCAATTATTTTTATTTCTCTGCCACATACACAGTCAGTAAACTCTCAAAGCAGAGTCCAAAGAAAGGGTTAAAAGGATTCAGACTATTTTCTACAGTGTGCACATCAGGACCAAAAAGCCTTAATCCCTCCAAAATCTGAGGGAAGGGTTCAACAGGCTCCACCAACCCTCAAGGACAAAGGTACCTACACTCAATAGATGTAGCTCATTCTGGAACACAAAGTTTCTGGTGTCTGTGATCAAGCTCCCAGGCATTCACAGAAACACTTTACAATGGACAACACAGAAAGCTGGCTTCTGTACAAGCAACATCACTGTTTGAATCTGTGCAGGTGGGGGTCTCAACTTATCCTTGTCCTGGTTATTTTGTAGGTTGGTAGGCCTTGGTTACAGCTCATGCACTTAAACAGCAACAAATACAATACTCAGCATCAGTGGGGTCAAGATGTACATTCATATGATATCAGGTGAAGATATACATTAGCAAAAAACGAGTTCTCAAAACCAGGACACTCAGATCTGTCCTTTCTCTGTTGCCTCCAGAAGAATCTCAAATAAAAAAGGATCCAAGACAGAGCAACAGGCAAGCTCAGGGGTTGCTCCATCTTCTTCACCAGGTGTATGGGGAATACTCAGTCACATCTTACTCCCTTCCCTAGAAGAGTGGAAGTGATCTCCAGCTGGTATATCCAATGGTCAGAATGTCAGCAAATATGAATCAGTGACATAAAAAATTCTAACAGTTATTTTCTGTTATTTGAGATATATCTTGAAGAAATTCTCATTCCCTCAGGTTTGAAATTCTAAAATTAAATTCTAATTGAGAGATTCTAAACACAGGAGGAAGGCTGGGGTGAACATCAATTCAGACCAAAGCAGATAGTAATGAAGAAATTTTACATGCAGTCTAAAAGTGAAGAATCTCTTCATTAATTTAAGGAGATTGCAGGGGAATCAGAACAAGCTTAGCCAAATATAACTCCTAAACCTGGTGAACTTCACCTACTGTTGTTAATAACATCCAGGATAAGAAAAGAGTTTTTTAACCCATTAGGTACAAAATTCTTTTCATGCCATCATCTTCCTCTGGCCGATGGCTCATTCTATCATATTTACATTTATATCTTCACTTGCCTCCTTCATAGAGTACATGAAGTAATTCATGTATTTCTCTAAAATGTGAAGGAGATGAGAATGCAAATGCATTCACTCAGATTAATATACAGTTGGGTCTCCTATACCACAGTACCGTGGGTCTTGTTCATCTCCCATGAAGCCCTCTGTCCACGTAGAATGGCAGCTCATTAATATGCAAATTTGCCCCACATCCTCACACCATCTCCCGGCACTCTGGCACTGTTTCGGCACTGCCCTGCTGTGTGCTTTGGTGTTTGTGTCGGCTCTTCTGGCCGCCCACGGCCACCCCACACTGGGAAAAAAACCCTTTTCTGCTTGAACGGAGACACTGGCAGAGGGAGTCACATGCACTGCTGTCCTGATGCCTCTCTGGGTGGGTAGACCCGGTCTCTCCGTACTCGAGGTAGATGTCTACCCCGAGAAAGTCTCAGATACCACGTCTAACCTGAGAGTGTGTAAATATTTCATAACTGCATGCAGCCTCTTTGCTCCAAGGGGGGGACGACCTCGCGCTTGAGTGTAGCCGAGCTGCTGCAGGAGCTGCGCGCACTCAGCTCGGCTGCGCCGGAGCTGAGCCACTGTGGCTCTGCTGGAGCCAAACCACCGCAGCTGCCTCAGGGCGGGCACAGCACAGGCAGAGCAGTGAACCCGTGGTCCCTGCGGCACGGCATGGAGGTTGATTTGAATATTCATTACTGCCTAGTTTGAATATTCACGTGTGTTTGGTCACACAGGCGCAGTTGCAAAATGGGCCTCCTTAATCACTGAAAATCATGCCACGAAGATGGAAGCTGCTATCTGGGGGGGCGAAGTGGAAGAGGGACGACTGTACATCCTTTGACTCATATACAAAAGGAACATCATGTTCTCCCTGTAGTCTCTGTCAGATCACATCATCATAACACAATGGCAAAGTCTGGAAATGGCATATACTCAGACATTTATAATGTAGAAGTTTCCTTTCACAGTAAGACAGAAAAAGTTTCCTTTCACAGTAGGACAGAAAAATTAGTGAGGTAGTGAAACAGTTATGATTAGGTCTGGTTTGCAACATTCAACATGGTGTCCATGGCTCTTGGGACTATAGGAAAACCTTGATTTTGACATTTTGGAAAGGGGTCAATCTTAAATAAACTCTGCAAGTTTTGTCTGAAAGCCACAATAGATTTATTCAGATAACTTCATCCAAGTTGTTGGTTGGCCAAGTAGATCTTAAAGTTAAAAACCAGATAATCTAGTAAAACAAAATAAAAGGCCTAATTAGTGATGGTAGCTCTGGCCTCATAAGAAAATAATGTGACGGATTTGGATCACAGATGAGAGCACTAGCTCCACAGAAGTGTTATTCCAGCCACAGAAGGTCTTAAATACACCTTTTAAAATGTCTAATATAATGCCAGATGGTTGAGCCACATCTGAGATTTTCAAAGGATTCAGTATGCTATCAAACTTAAGTAACCACTGAAAGAGAGTAAAATTGCTAAGAACCTGCCATTATAGTTAATTTGAGCACCGAAAAACTGATTCTTGCTCTTGTTCAGAAAAACTCTTAGTGGGTGGCATTTCTGTGAAATAGGTGTTAACTGGATTAGGTCAGTTTCCAGTCAAGTTTTCCAACCGACAATGTAGTCCTTTCTAATACTTTAAAAAAATAAAATTAATCTAAAGCAATAGTTTTCCTAACTAACAATTAAACTTCTGAATTTTTTTATTATAGTAAAAATTACGTTCAGCTCTGAATCAAATCTGGGTAGTTTCATTCCTGAACATGACTAATCTCTGGCTGGACAGTTTGGCTGCATCTACACTCTCTTATCAAATCCTTCTGTGGATGGTGGCTACACTGCTCAAGGTCTCATATCTAGCACCTATCAATCTTGTTGTCTTCAATCAAACTGTCATTTACAGGATGACATTCAATTTTACATTAAGGCACATAATCTTCCAATAACCACATGTAGGTGTTGAAACTGGCATTGTAGCTAAGTGACATCTTTTCATTGTCACAGAGTGTCTGAATGGAAATTCACCTCAATGTAAGCTTCACACTTAAGGCATGGCTGACTGTGTTTAGGTGTTCTATGCTACTTGAAAAGGTAAAGGGGATACAAGTACCACAGAAGAGTTGTGATTTACTAGACCGGCAGCTAGGAGGTCAATCAGGATACCCTGGAGCATCTTAAATGGCATGGGTACATGATACTTGTGCATGGAGAGATGGATTCAGTGACTGGTCAACCAAATTTCTCTTTAGACTCCAGAGACTGTACACTAGGTTCTCTGTTGACCAGACTGGGATTTAGACACAGGTTCACAGGTTATCCTGAGTTGGAAGAGACCCACAGGATCATCTAGTCCAACTCCCAAGCGAACGCCCACCCAGGGATCAGGCTCACAAGCGTGGAACCACGGGCACCACGCTCTATCCAGCCAAGCCTCCCACCAACTAGACTATGTCACTGAGCTCCTCATCGCGTCTTCTCTTAAACACCTCCAGGGATGGTGACTCCACCACCTCCCTGGGCAGACCATTCCAATGAGCGATTACTCTCTCTGTGAAAAACCTCTTCCTAACATCCAGTCTAAACTTCCCCTGGTGTAGCTTAAGGCCATGTCCTCTTGTTCGGGTGTCGTCAGCCTGAGAGAAGAGATTCACACCTCCCTGGCTGCAACCTCCCCTCAGGTAGTTGTAAACAGCAATCAGGTCACCTCTGAGCCTCCTCTTCTCCACAATGTAGAAGTCTTAATCCTGTAGAAATCTTAGTCCTAACCAAGTTGTTAGTCTGAAATGCATAAAGACACATTCAACTCTGGCTGCCTAGGAGTTCATGGTCCTCTGCATGGGCCACAGGTCCGCTATAGGTAGGTTCCTGGGTTGTGTTATGCACCACATTGGTTCTCTAATGAACAAATCTCACAAACATAGTTGATAAACACAGAGGTAGCAGAGACAGGTGATAAGCAACTGTCCATCCTAAGTGAATATCAGGCCTGTACAAGGATACAGAACCTAGGCTAAAATCAAGGCAAACCACCAGATTCTTCCCCCCGACAAGACCTTTGAAGATAGACTTAACCCACATCTGAACAACGAAGCTCACCCATATGATGTAAAGAGGCTCTCAAGCCCAAGTCCACTCTTGTTTCTCAGGATTATTTATTCTTCTCTCCTTGAAACCCACTGGTGATATGCAACACTGTGAAGTGGAGAGAAAATTAATGAAAAGTAGACAGGACTGGCATGGTATGAAAGTGACCTTGGGCCATGTCCTTGTTCACCAACTTAAATCTAAAAAAAACAGAAGGATGCTTGTCTGTTGTAAAACATGATAAAACATATAAAACTCTTTTATCTTCAGACCTTTATCCTTCCTTGATCATGCGTCAGGAAGGAACCAAGAAGAAACCATTATTGGACAAGGAAACAACTTGACAGACTTTAGTATAGAAAATCCACTTCAGTACAGTGGTGAAAGTCCCCGTCTCTCATGAGGAAGATCGAGGGTTCAATTGCTGCCAGGGAGGCAGTGGTGCCATTTAAGAGTTGGACTAGATGTTCCTTGTGGGTACCTTCCAACTCAGAATATTCTGTGTGATTCTGTGTGACAGTATGTAATTTATTTAGTGCTTCTGCCCCCCTGCTGTTTGGCTTGTAAACAATTACCAACATAGGTTGATCAGCAGAGCAGGCATCAAATATCGACTCCACAGCTCTGAGGCTGGATATAAATAAATTTTAAAAATATGTCAAACCAGATCCTCAGCAGGTGTTCTTCACAGTAGCTCCATTAAGGGTCTCACTAATGCCTAATTAAGCTTCCCTATCTGCCTTAGCCCAACATGGACTTGATTGATCAGAGATTTTTCTGGGCTTACCCCTTGGAGACATGACTTATTGCAGTTCTTTCAGTACTGGAAGAAAACTCAGCTTTACATGCACTCTACTGCCAACAGAAGGCTAGGATGGAGGGGATTCTCATTCCCTTTCTTGTCATTACCTCCCAGTGACCAGCAGGAGCTGATACCATCAGCCAGGACAATAGACTGGCTCTACACACAGCAGAGAGGACCAAGACCTTGAGATGGGATATCTCTTCAGGAAGACCACATTTCAACACGTTCTCTCCTGGCGGAGCCCCAACCCCAGTTACCGTGTGGTGAGGCTGCACTCACTACACACCAGCAGTCCATTTCCCAGATCCAGCAGGTCTCTGATTGTCTTCAAATTGTGTAGGCCTACTGACAAACAATTCTCCTGCTCTTCCTCTATCTTTACTCTGCAGGAGGGTGAACAGAATGCCATGCTGCAGCTCCTTCAACCACAATCCTGACAGCTCTGGGTCTCAGTTCATGCAGCCATGGGCTACTTTCTCTACCCTGTTGGAGATATCATTCTACAGTCTAGTGGTCCAAGGATACTGGACAGGCTGTATGTATATAATTGGCAGATGTCGCGCAACATGTTTCTTTGCTGCAGCATTGCAGCATATTTAATGGAGTCTGCAAACTTGCCAGCTTCTCAAGCCTCTCTAATTAGGCCTTTGTTATATGACAAACTTCTTAACGATGTTATATACCTTTCATGAGACATAGCAAGGGAAGCTTATGCTCCTCTCCCTGCAGAAACCAGTAGCATGATGCATGAAACTTTAGGAAATATTATAGTGGCTGGTTGCTTAAGTTTTAATATAAAATATATTTATGTCTGAGCTTGACCTGAGTTTTTCAGTACCTGAATTCCTGTAAGAATATTTTAATTTCCATCCTTTGATGCAATTAAGCTTTAAAATATTTCAACTTTTTGGTTTTGCTAGGAGAAGAAAAGCAATCTAATTTACACAGCTCCTTTTGATATCACCCAAGATGTAGGTGGCATTTTCTCCAACAGAATGAAAAAATCCAAACCAGTTCAACTAACTTGTCAGCCATGTAGATGACCATGCACACAATAACCAAAGGAGAAAGAGAAGAGGACAGGTACCACGATGAGGAGACAAGCATCCTCTGCAAGTATTCTTGTGAGAAGAGCAGAAATCCCCCACCCTTCCATCGCTCCCTCTTCCGTCCTCAGTGAGAGCATGGTGCTGGCCAGGGGTGGTGGGGCCCACCTTGGTGGCTCTTCCTGCAGCAGATTAAATTTAGAACAAGGTAGTGCTTTCTTGAAACTGAGAGAAACGCTGTTCTTTCCTTAAGATCTGTTCAGCAAAATGAAACCCAACTGTGTCTGGGGATTTCCCAGGATGAAGCCAACCAATCTTCAACATCTATTCCCAGAAATTGCAATAAACACATCTATGGCTTCTGAACTCCAAATCTCAAGTGAAGTCTTGGAGTAATGTAAAGCTGCTTACCAAACTGCATGTCTCCACCAGTGCCAAGGAAATCAGTAATACTTTGCCAGACACCTCTGTTACAGCCTTTCCAGGACTTTAAGCATTTAGGTATCACTTTTACCATGATACTAATCTGCAGTGTGACTAACAATATTTTCCAATAGTATTTTAAGCTCAACTAAAACGGTAGCCTCAGGGAAAATGAATAAACAAACAAACCCCACCAAAGTTTGTCACTTTACTCAAACATTAATAAAAAAAATAGTCTGCAAATGACTTTCATTTTATACCTGGGGATCAACCTTAAAATCAGAAGGCAATGGGAGATGGCTTATACCCCAATTGAATTTTGATAGATGGATAAAATAGGAATTGCAGGGAACCAAAGACTTTTAAATACACTCTAATGAACAACCAGCCAAGCCAATTTGGTTATGCAACAGTACTTGGTTTCTTTTCTCTGCAGCACCTTCTGTCAAGGGAAGATTATAGCAACAGCAATTTGTTTCAGATTTACTCTGTCAATTCAGCTGCTGATGGCTTCAGACCACCCTAATCTGGGAGAGAAAATGAAGCTTTCTGTTGACAGAAGAGCCACTGGTGATTTTCCTGAGGCACTTCATTGTTTATATGAAACCATTGAGAGTGGAGGTGATATGAGTTCAAAGTCTTTTTCAAAAATCTTCACATTTATGATTCTGTCTTGGTTCTCCTTATGAGATACAGCATTCTTCTGAAGTCGGATTAAATGCAAGTCTAAACACCAATTGTGACTACTACAAAATATTTGGTTTCTTTTCATAGAACACTAAACAGTGGCTTAGCTTTCAGACCTGTAAATAAATGAATTGCATTTTGAAAGAAACTCAAAAATGAGTTTACATCATCTTAACTGTGAACTGTAAACTAGGTGCAATGGTAGTTCCAATAGATCTTTATGTGCTACTTAGAGGTAAGGCTTTCAAAGATGTCTGAGGAATTGAAATATCCAATTTCTATTAATTTTAATAGAAAACTACTGTCAGCTCCCTCAGGTAGTTTACAAAACTTCATCTTAACAAACTGTGTTATAAACGCTAAACCTATTAGATCCTTGGATTGATTCCCACTGAGTTTAGAAGAATTGGATGATGCTCTGGTTGCCTTTCCAGGCCATGGTTCTCCTCCACAGGCAGGCATCAAGGTCTACAGCACAGTGTCAGGGCCCCAAATGCCTTCTGACCTTCAAACCCCTGCTCAGTCATTGGAACTTTTTCTCCCTAGAAACAGAGTGAAACAGGCCACTGCAGTGCACAAACAAACTTGAAGAGACCACATGTGACTCCAGCACCCACCTAGAGTCCATAAATTTGTGAATTCTCTTGGTTGAGGAAGCCAGCAGATGCTGTAGCCTCTTCAGATGAATGGAGAGAAGAAAACAGGAGATCATGCCAAATAAGTTCAATGTCAGGAGAGAGACCAGAGGAGGGCATTACATTACTATTTAATACCAAGGTCAGCAAGACTATGGTAAAAGTCCTACTGCTTGCCATGGTGCCAGAGTGCCCCAGATCACTGTGTCTGAGTGATGGAGGGAATTGCTAACCTCCAGGCACCAAAGGCGCTCTCTCAGCTCAGATCCACCACTAAACTCTCACCACTACAGGAAGGTCATGCCCTTAGTTCTGAGCAGAGTGTCCACTACCTGTGACATCATTTGAGGGAACTTAGTAACTCTCCATCTTTGCAGGAGTGGGCTCTTTTTCCACAGCACCCATTGGTAGCATAAATTAAACTGAAGTTTCATTCATACACAAGGTTTAAATTTGCTTTTTCATCATAAGAAGAATGCTGCTTGAGAGTTCAAATGACATAATACTGAATATTGCAAAAATGAGAAAATAACCACAGGTAGTTTTAAACCAAACACAGAATTATATTAGTTGCACTTGAATTTAAAGCCTAATTTTTGATTAGGGCTCCATTTATTGGCAATTCTGGGAAAAAGCTTCAGTATAATCCCCAGTTAATGAAAACTTTGCTAGTGAATTTCCTTTGTCAACACTGGATTTAATGCGAGAAGTGCCTATACCTGCTAGATCATCAAAACCTGCAAAGCTAATAGACTCAACTGGAATGTAAAAAACACAGAGGATTTTCATAAAACTTTAATAAAAGTGTTTGGCCTAGAACGGTGTAGGGTGATTCCTTTAAAAACAACTCTCCTATTACTATTCTCCAGTTTCCAAATGTTTTTTTGACATGAAAATTGACAGATAGCTATGTTATATATATATATATATATATTAAGGTATTTCTTGGAAATCATGTACAAGTAAAACAAAAAATTCAATTGTAAAATCCCTAGAAACTTAGCGAAGCTGAGTCTGAGCTTTAGATCCTTTTTGTCTAGTTCAGTCGGATAGATGCCAAGACCCAAATAAACTGGCCTGAGAGAAAGGCAGTCTTGACCACTGCTAGCAGGCAGCCAGGGGAGAAGCTGGTTTAGTTCACTGAAATGACAGGTTCCCCTACTGCAGTGCCATTTTTTTTCGGTATCCAGAAGCACAGTGACTGACAGAGAATCAATCAAATCTGACCTCTGTCCAGCATATCCATCCCACTCCACCACAAAGAAACAGTTTGAGTTTGGCTGTGTGGAGGTATCTCTGTTGGAGGCACTTTAGATAAACTATCTTTGATGAAAGAGCTGTAAGGTGGTGTTTTCCTCCATATTGTTGTGAGACTTTTGTGCCAAAAATGAAGTTGTTGGTCCCATTTGTATGTCATTCAGAAATGCTCAGGGGCTATCTTATGCTGGTAGCATTATTTATGGTATAGGAATACAGGAATATAGGAATGCCAGAATTCTATAGGAATCCTATAGGAATTTCTCCTCTTCCAGAATGTTAACAACCACTACATGGTTCTTCTTTCTATGTGTTGAAAAACTGTAATTTTGTAGTCAGCCCTTTGTTTCTTCTAGTACAATGAAATTACTCTTGCACTATAGTGTCATTGCCATAACTGCTTACCCACATGAACTTTAGGTACTCCCTTTCTCCTCTCCTACATGAAGCCATCTGCCAGAAGGACTGGGCATCCAACAGTGAGGGAGGCTTTCAAAGAATTCTTCCTGCTGTATGTAGCATGTGCTGAGACAGGACTTTGGAAATTCAATTAATGCTTCCATGAACACAAGTAATGTGTGAACGTGCCTGTCGCTGTGTCCTTCCCTATGAAACCTTAGAACCGGGATTAAAGTGACTTTCAGGTCAAGTTGGATGACTGCATTAAAAAAGAAGCACTTTATTCTTCCTTTAAAATTTTAAACTCTTCATTTCAACCATGTTGACTTTGTGTTCACAGAAACAGGCATGTTCATGGAAACAGTATTAAAATATTTTTAAATACTCAGGAAAAGCAAATTTTGAACTCCTACAAAAAATATTTGCAGTGGAAATCTCATTCCCCTCATTCAGTCAGGAAACAGAAATATACCATATACACTGCACAGGCATTACAGCTGTTCGAAGTGTGCCAAGAACTACTCATAAATTAACAACAGACATAGAATACTGTAAATAAGTTTGATGAATAACAAATCAAAATCTTCTCAATGGCAACTCAACTGAAAAAAAAGAGAACTGGAAACATTTGTTAGAAAATAAAGCACATATTACACAATGCACCTCCAGCTTGACTGCCCAGTCAGCTGAACAATTATGACATGTTCTGTCAAATGTATCCCCGTTGACAGGCAAGCAAAATTTTTGCAGTATTTTTATTCCCTTTTGCTTGCCCGATTGCTAGTTGAGTTTCTATGACAGTGCTGCCTGAGTGGGATCTATGGGGCTGCACAGTGAAAATCCTGGGAAAACAAGGGAACCAAAGATATATCCTGGGTACACTCCTACACTAGCATACAGATCTTTTCCAGTTTTCTTGCAAAATCCCCTTCTCACATTTATGTTTGAAGTCTCTATTTTCAAAAACGCTTATGCCCATGTGTAATTTTCTTTCTTTGAAATGTGCCTTAATGTCGTGCAGACCTGTGGCTGACGTTAAGCATGCTGTAAGCTTGCTTTTCTATACCAATGCTTTCCTGAATTTGAGCTTAAGCACCCAGTTACTAGGGTAAAAAAAAAACAAGCCAGACTCATAACCTCTTCTGTTTCTAGTTTATTACAGTTATAATCACCACAGTACTGTATTGTACACAGTACTGTAAAACTATTCATATCCTGAAAAAAAATCTTATCATTAGGTTAGTATCCAACATTAGGAGAGTAGAAGCAAAGGCAGGATATCTGCAGTTAGGATTTGCCTGGAGCATAACATCACTCTTTATTCTTTTAGCCATGGGCAGAAGAAACACAAGCAAAACAATGGATTTCAGTGACAGAAGATATGCGCAACAAACTTCATATATACTCCTTGAAGAATGGCCTCATCCAAACCCATACCAAGCCTGTTTAATGTCAATGAATTAGAGATTTGAATTCCTTTCTAGAAGCATCACTTTCTTTGTTGATGAGAAGAAAGAACCATACTTGCTATCTAAGCGAGCAAGGTTAAAAGACAATCCTTAGCTATCTGAAATATTCTGGAATCCCAAAATGCAGAAGTTTTCTTTCTTTCCCATGAGAGCAAAGTGCAGTATGATTATTTTAATGTTTTTCTACAGATTGGAAGTTCAACAGAGGGCAAACCTCAATTTTAAGATGTGTCCTGGTGAAAAAGTAAATTGGTTACTGAACTAAAAATGAGAAGTTGCCTCAGGACTATATTTCACAAATAGAGCTGTTCCACCAGAAAACAATAGTTTTCAAAAGTAAGGAATGCTGTAAGAAAAATCAACAAGAAAAGATTAGACAGTAAAACCTAGAAGTGCTTCTTAAAAATAATTTATTACATTATGAGAAAAAGGCCCAAGAACACCATTGCACAGCCAACGGTGACAACAACAAGGCTGCAAATGCATTTTTGAGGCAGTAGCAAAGAGGAAAAAAACCCAGAAACAGAGTTACAAGTAACACATCCAAGACAGAGATACAGCAAGGAATACACACCACAAACTGGGGTAAAATGATGAGTAAACTAAAGATGGTCATCTGATCAGACTAGCAACAACAACAAAAAATCATAACCACAAAAACACACTTAATGTAGAATGAGTTGGCAGAGCTTAGAATATGCAAAAAAAAGAAGTGCTGAAAAATAAAAATAAATAATTTTCTTCTACGTTAAAGATCCAGAAAGATGCAATTCTTTCTTGTGGATTTGTAACCCTGAACATCTCCTATGGAGGAATATTTTACCCCTAAGTAGATTGTACTCCGTTTCTTCAAGGAGGAATTTTAAACAGCCACATGCGAATGTGTACATCTGGAAATGAGGGGTGGGAGGGTATCAAACAGAATTGTGAAAGTTGCAGTCCTGGAAGGACTCAAAGCTCCTAGGGAGCAAGGGGTCAGTATGGCTGACCCTATGTGGCCCTCAGAAACACAGCACAAGCCCTCAGGCTGCTTTTATATCAAAGGGGGTAAATCACAGAATCACAGAATCACAGAATATTATGAGTTGGAAGGGACCCACAAGGATCATCTAGTCCAACTCACCACC
Organism: Pitta sordida; assembly: GCA_013390025.1. Lineage (NCBI taxonomy): Eukaryota > Metazoa > Chordata > Aves > Passeriformes > Pittidae > Pitta > Pitta sordida. The sequence goes on from WEKX01028970.1 coordinate 87,030, forward strand.
TAACACCCGTACAGAGTCCGAGAGCACATCCCAGAGCGTAACACCACCTAGATCCCACACAGTCTAGCAGGCCACTCCGAGCCGTAAGGGACCCAGGGTCATCCAGCCCTGCACCCCCCAGCTAGACCATGTCACTAAGCTCCTCATCCAAATATGGGGGTAAAGTATATTTAGAAAAGCAAAGGAGAACATGAAGCCACCAAAGTAGGAGATACAAAGGGATAGAGACCAGGAGAGAGTCCCAAGCTCTCTCCAAAGGTGACTGTACTACCAGGACAGTAAATTGGTCTGTGCTTATGTGCTGATGTGTCCTCTATTAAGAAATATAATAGTCACAAGTATGACATAATTATATTTAAATTTAAATATAATAAATTCCTCTTGCTTCTAGCCAACACAAACTCAGGGATTGTGCTTGAAGGAAAAGAGACTATATACACTTAGATAAATATGGAAGGCAATGGATTTCTCCATCTAAGAAATGTCTTCAGGCTTAACCTCTTACACCAAAGAAAGCTTTTTCTCTTGGTTCAAAGCAACCTTCCTTAGGGCCTTTATTCAGAAGTCCATCACAGATGACCCAAGTGAAGGAAAGAATATTGTCAGACAATCCAGGAAACTCCTGCCCAAGGCTTGGCCCAGGAGGGGCTTTTCCTAAGCCCTCAGTTTTTAAGCCCTGAGGGCTGACCAGCATTTCTACTATTCTTCTGATATTCACAGATTCACAGATTCACAGAATATTAT
>WEKX01028971.1:239-14880 GCA_013390025.1 Pitta sordida
CAGATGGAACTCAACCTAGCTGTTTCTGTCAAGGACAATAAGAAATGTGTCTATAAGTACATCAACAGTAAAAAGAAAGGCTGCAACAACCTCCACTCTTTATTGGATGCAGAGGGTAATATAGTGACCAAAGATGAGGAAAAGGCAGAAGTACTTAATACCTTCTTTGCCTCTGTTTTTAACAGTAAGACAGACTGCCTGCAGGACAACTGGACCAGCAGGCTGATGGAAAGAGTAGGGATGCAGTATAACCCCCTTGTAATCCAAGAGGAGGTAGTTAGGAGCCTTGCTGAGCAACTTGGATCCTCACAAGTCCATGGGACCAGATGGGATCCATCCGAGGGTGATGAAAGAATTAGCAGACGAACTCGNTCAACAAGTTTGTAGATGATACCAAGCTGGGGGCAAATGTTGAACTGCCGGAGGGTAAGAGGGCCCTTCAGAGGGACCCTGCAGGCTAGAGAAATGGGCGGACTCCAACAGTATGAGGTTTAACAAGACTAAGTGCCGGGTTCTACACTTTGGACATAACAACCCCAGGCACAGCTATCAGCTGGGGGAGGAGTGGCTTGAGAGTAGTGAAGTGGAGAGGGACTTAGGTGTAATGATAGATAGGAAACTCAATATGAGCCAGCAGTGTGCCCAGGTGTCTAAGAAGGCCAATGGCATCCTGACCTGTATCAGGAACAGCATGGTCAGTCAGACTAGGGAGGTTGTCCTTCCCCTGTACACGGCACTGGTCAGACCACATCTTGAGCACTGTGTGCAGTTCTGGGCTCCCCAGTTCAAGAAGGATGTTGAGCTGCTTGAGAGGGTGCAGAGAAGAGCGACAAGGATGGTGAAAAGACTGGAGGACAAGCCCTATGAGGAGCGGCTCCGGGAACTGGGACTGTTCAGCCTGGAGAAGAGGAGGCTCAGAGATGACCTCATTGCTGTTTACAACTGCCTGAAGGGAAGTTGCCGTCAGGTGGCTGTGAATCTCTTCTCTCAGGCTGACGACACCAGAACAAGAGGACATGGCCTCAAACTACACCAGGGGAGGTTTAGACTGGATGTAAGGAAGAGAGAGTGATCTCTCATTGGAATGGTCTCCTCGGGGTGGTGGTGGAGTCGCCGTCACTGGAGGTGTTTAAGAGAAGACTGGATGAGGAGCTTAGTGACATGGTGTAGCTGGGGGGAGTGTTGGGCTGGATGATCCTGTGGGTCCCTTCTCTCTCGGAGTGGCCTGTGAGTTTGTGAGGGCACTAGGTTTATGTTCACCACTCTGGGGTGTGCGTTCGGTCTCTGTACGGGTGTTAGATGGTGAGTTGGACTAGATGATCCTTGTGGGTCCCTTCCAACTCGTAGTATTCTGTGATTCTGTGATTCTGTAAAAAGAGAACATAAGCAGGTGCTCCAAAATTTACCTAATAACTTAGTTGTACAAGGACTAATGTGGGCAACAGGCTTTAATTCAGTTTCCTCTTTTGTCTAGCAAATGTTAACTTCTTCCTTCTCCTCTTTTTCCCTCCTTTCCCTTACCTCCCTTCCTGCTTCTCTCTCCCTCCCTTCCTTCTGGCTTTAGGCCTCAGCCAGTAAAATTGTGAGGAATAATACACTGTCAGTCTCTCCTGCCTATGCTGCCGCACAATGTGTTAAACAATTAAATATTCATGGAGGTCTGCAAGAGGGAAGGCATTTTTGAGACGAGAGAGAGCCTACAGCATTGAGTTAGGAAAGGTAAGTCATGCTTCTTCTTTCCAATCAATAAGTAATAAAAGACTTTAATTATTTAGAGGAGTAGGTATTAGGAATCTGATCTCTCTTCTCCATGTGACACTGGTGTGTTACTATTTCTGGTTTTCATTTCTGGAGTAAATTTTTTATGTATAAACTACGTGTGAGATTTTGAGTTTATTTGTTTATAATAGGTCACACATGGAGAAGATTATCCTCCTGTCATATATAGTACGGGAGCTCTGAGATGCACATTACCATATAGGAACAAGGCATTGGAATCATAGTATAGAGGTACATGCTAGGTCCAGCATTCAGCAAAGGTCAAAAAGAAAATCAAACATTCAGAATTACTAGAATAGGAAAAGATAATGAAAGAAAACTACATTAAACCATTGAATACATCCATGGTTTGCTGACACCAGAAATGTTGTGAACAGTAACCTCTTACCTTGAAAAATATATACTGGAGCTGTATTCAGACTTGAGGAATTCAAGGATTTCAAAATTAAATCCACTTTAGTACAGTGGTAAGTGCCCCCACCTGGCATGTGGGCGACCCGGGTTTGATTCCCGCCAGGGAGACAGTGTTAAGAGTTGGACTCGATGATCCTTGTGGGTCCCTTCCAACTCAGAATATTCTGTAAAACAGTTCTGTAAAATAACGGACTGACTGCTAACAGAGAGAATTATGGCATAGGCTACCAATCTTCAATATGGAATTAAAGGCAATTTAATCAAGACAGAAGTCTTCAAAATCATGAGTAGGACAGTGAGAAGACATTTGTCTTATCTGGAACAAGAAATCAGGACCATCAAATTAGGGTAGTAGGGGCTGACAGAAAAAAACCAACAAAAAAACCCCAGCAAAACCCCCACACCCAAAACAAAGCCATAAAAAACATGAAGGAAGTTGTATTTGGCCTGTGAAATTCCTTGCCTTCAGGGCATTTTGGATGAAAAAATACATTGTGTCATGAGGTGCCTAATATGTGTTTGGAAGAGATATTCTCTGATGCTTACTTAGTAGACAAATACCAGCAGGTTTGGGGAATTTTCCAAGACTGAAAATTGTTGGAAGCTAGAAGAGTATTAACAGGGGAAGTATCGCCTTGTTCATGCTCTTCCACAGGTGCTCACTCTTTCTTTGTTGGAATCAAAACAGTAAGCTGTGGTCTGACAAGTATGGAGGCTCTTCTTGTCTTCTGTGATCCTTCCTTGCATGTGGAACTGCTTCAGTGGTAAAGATAAGACAACTGGAATCAAATATCACAATGCGGAGGAGAAAGCATAGATTTCCTGCATCACATCTGAGAAACCTTCACAAAATGCACAAGAACTCACAAAAAGCCTATATGGTAACACGGGACCCAATTTCAATCTTTCAAATCTCTTCTTCAGTCATTGCCCAGCAGAGTTTTTTAGTGAAAATTCTATGGAATCAGTGAGATGATTTTTTCCCCTGATAATTTCATAGTCTGAAAGTTAACAGCAGTAAAACTTTTGGAGTCCACCCACGTGTTCATTGAAATATGTGTATGTCAAATGATTCATCTTGATCCTCTCAGATTTTTTTATATTCTTGAAACTTAGAAGATGTACGTATTTGGCTTTTTTTTCCCCCACAACCAGAAAACATATGGGTAAAAAAGAGAAGAGATAATGTTGTTCCTGTCAGTCTGAAATTGAAATTATGGAAAGCTGTCTGATGTTACCATACTTGGTCTAGACCTGAAATCCAAATACGTACATATATGTTACCCAGTTAATAGCATTTTAATAGCAGTCAGTAACATTTGGACCAAGTCTTATTCAGTCTGAAGATTAATTTCTAGTAATTCTGCCCAAAAAAATCACTGTAAAAAGAAAACCAAAGACTGTTGTCTCTGTAACAGAATTCAGCTTACTAAAGAAAATATTAATAGCATCACGTTGTGGATGTGAAGTGATATTAAGAGGTTTGCACTAAGAATCTTTCCCAAAGGTACCTTTTTTTTCCCATTAAAAGGACTAGAGGTAAACTTTTGAATCCAAATATGTACTCTGCTGCTATTCACGCAAACACATTGCATATACACTTCCATAACATGATCAAGCATCTATCTTAAATGTATTATGGTTTCTTCCTCTCAATTACTCTACAGAAAGTTCTTTTATGATCTTGTTGGTCAGATAGTTGGATGACTGATATTCTGGGTTTTATAAATTATAAATGAATCTGTACTTTAATCCTTATCTTACACTGTCCCAGCTTTCAGACACTCCCCAGATTCTGGTTATCACTGAAGGATATTGAGAGAAGAAAGATTTGCAGATTTCTGCAAAGATAGAATATAGTATTTCTAAACATCAGTAAGTAATGAATGAAGGGTCCCATTTATGCTCATTTTTAACATAAATACTTCACCACTTTTCACCACAGTCTTTAGTACCTAGTTCACTGTGGCTCAATTTAAAGTCTTCAGGTGATAGTCTTAATCTAAAATGTCTTCAGAATCTCTGTGGAGATTGCCAGATATATCTCTATAGATGTCTAGCTGATACATGATTTTCTCCCCATTCTTTTAAGTTTTAATTTCTTCAGAGGTGTAAACCATGTTTTAAACTTTCTGACATGCCTTCTGTTATTTTTTATCACTTTTCCAGTAGCTTGTAGTTTAATCATAACCTTATTTTTCATTCTGGTAAGCTGTGGCTCTTTATCTTCCAAAGAGCTAGGACGAAGTACTAATTATATCTGACAGATCAGTGGCATTTCCTCTTTCTTCAGTGTTCTCAGTGCTGGAGTTTATGTTGGAGGACTTTTTTTTAAGACTGCTCAGGTTTTAGATCCATCATATATTCTAACATCCTCCTTTTCCTTGCATTACGATAATAAATATTTTATACTTTCTTTATCAATGTAATTACATCTATTTTGTTTCTTTCACAGTCTGCTTCGTGGTAAAGAAAGAAAGTGGTAAACCCTCAGTGGTTCATTTTTGGTGTTTTTTTAAGAGTAAAGCTAGTTTTCCACATTGTCAGCCGGCATTGACATTCTGCAGTGCTTGAGGTGGTGTTCTTTTTATGGACAATACCCTGGTGACACACACCAGAGCAGCAATGGCAGCAGCAGAAGCAGCTGAGGTGGTAGCATGTTTTTTAGTGGATGAAACAGAAGAACTTGCCAAACCTGTGAGAATGTGACCCATAGGAGAACTTCTTGCCAACTTTCTCTCCTTTATAGCTTTACCTCTTTCTTTTTCATTATAGTTGACAATTTCCCGAGACTATACTTTGTAACTCAAAGTCCCTTATGGCAATTAACAGGAGAAGTGGGGCCTTCTCTGATATGGAAAGTAGACAAAGAAAATATGCCAAAAAAATGTTCCAGACATTGGAAAAAGCATTTGTGAAGTGCTTATGGCCACTCCTCTTCAGATGCTGGCAGGAGCTGAAGTTCCCTGCACAGTTGCTTATACACAGAATCAAATGTCATTAATTTATATCCCTATTTTTTTGTTTTTCTCTTTCAACCTTCACTCGAGAAAGAGTAGGTGTTGGCTTTGAAACAAGAAATTGCCTACACTTTCTCAGCTGACCTCAACTACAATCTCTACAGCCTATTTTGTATGTATTTTTCCTTAAAATTAATTAAATATTCAGGAAAAAAAAGAAAAAATCAGTTGCTCTGCAGTGTTTTTATATTAAACGTATTACACATCTATTCATTACACATGCTGGCTTAAATCCAGATGCTGACTTTTGATTGAATGGCCTTGAAGAGTCAAAAGCAAGATGTCTAGAGGACTATATATGTAATATTAGGGAGAAAAACAAGTTTTTGTAGTCATTTATGGTGGTGGGATCTGATTAATAGCAGTAGATTCATGTGGAATGCACAAATACAGTGTGTAGCGTTGTGTGTAAGACTTTAGTAGCTTTTCAAATAATTTTAATTGTTTTTCTTTTAAAAATATGTTCAAAAGTGTTATAGAGATGCTACTAGATCTTGAGGTGCTCTAGGGTACAGATTAAAAGATGGATTCAAACAGACACGAAGACAAGATATATTTAGATCATTTGGCTGAGGAGCCAATGTCTTTGCGATTAAAAGGCAACCACTGGATCATGAGGAGAAATCCAGCAGGTTTACTCCCTTTCTCAATACTTTTAACTTTGCAATCAATCCTGACGGTAGATGATAGTGACATACAGCTGTTCTGTATTAAATTATTTCTGCATAATTTGTAAGGGAGAAGAGGCCAGACTTTTCTACCAAGAACATCTTTCTATTCTTTATTGCATGTCTGGCCCAATGTGCAGAAAGATTCTGTGATTATCACAGTGATGGGTCGTAAGTGATGTGAAACAGAAAAAAAAGCCTTGTTTACTTCTATAGTGCAGAGAAGAGCAACAAGGCTGTGTAACGTGCTTCTCTGCTCTACGTGTTTTGAGTCATGCAAAACCTCAGCATTTACACTAGTGAAACGGGAAAAGTGATGACATGGTTAAATACATGGCCTCCTTCATCTCCTCTCATTGCTACCTCCACATATGAAAGGAAATCTTTAATGAAGCCTTTCTTATTTTGTCCATCCTGTCCTTCCCTGGTCACATACCAGACGTTGTCTTAGATCTATCCAAACGTGAATTTGAGAGAATTTTCTGGTGAGACATCGCTTCATAGGTAAAGACAAGCTGCTTCAAAAGCAACTAGAGCTCCAAATCTTGGAGCTAAGGCAAGGGCATACGCCTAAGCTTGAAATGTTGGGTTTTTTTTCTATTTGAGTAATTTGGATATTTTCAAATTCAGATTAATTCTGCTGCTTCCCTGTTCTGAGTGAGTTTAATTTAACCATATCTATCAAGTGCTTTCAGAACTATATTACAAAGGAAATAATTGGTTATTTGTGTTATGTTTCTTTTCAAGGTATATGCCATACAGTTTGCAGCGTTGAAGAAAAATTTTCTGTCCTAATCTCATCAGTTAAAATCACATCAGTTATCTGTGCCCACTGAACTAGTTAAGAGCAAATGTGTTTTCACTGCTACAGTGGTCCAGCTTGGGAAGTCTTGACATGATTTTTTTCCTGTGATAATATTTTCACACCTAACCTAATTTAATATGTACTGTACAGGGATGTTTACCTAAAAATGATTATCTGTTACCTATGTACATCTAGGCATGCTTCTTTAAGAAGATGCTCTATATTTCTGTAACAGTTTATGACTATCATGTGATGTAGGAATTACCATGGTAACTGCCTCTCTGCATTTTTTATTGAACAACACAACGAGAAGGTAAGAAGAGCTACAAAAGTTATTGACAACACAAGATACCGCTGCCCTTTGTGTAGCTCAGTCACTCACTGTGATAAAAGCATTGTCATTGTCTTAGGATAAAATGCTTATATTTTACCGTTAAAGCCAAAGGAGGCCTATTTTATTGGAAAATTAATTTGATTTCTTATATATTTGTCATTTGTGGCATGGGGAAATACATTTGCTTGGTTCTACAAAAGCTAAATAAAGAGGTCTTTTGCTCATTTATCTCTAGGATAAACTCTGAGATATTCTGTATTCTTCTGTAATATTTCTGCAGAAATGAACATATTCCCCAAAGAAAGGAATTCACAGACTGATACTCCTTCAGGAAAATATATACAGTAATTCATGTTTAATGCTTTTTAAGAAATATGAATGCCAAAAATTCAGTAAAACTGCATTTCCTCACATCGGATTACTGTGCTTGCTAAGGCTTTTTTCTTTGAAATGTTACATTTTGAGAGGTGTAGAACCTGAAATTCAGATGTTGTTTTTAGGAGATAATAGCTGTATTCAGATATGCCCTCAGTAATAAGTAATTCTAATATCTTTCTCAAGAATTTCTTTGTGTGAGTGCTACCAAGACAGGCAGCCAGCAGCCTGTGGCATTGAATCTCATTCACTGGCAATTGCTCTGGTCCTTCAAGGAGCATTTGTTACTCATTCAATGCACGTCTGCAAAGCTAAGAAGCTCAAAGTGGTTTATTGAAGTGCCCGGTAAAATTTTGTTTCTTGCATTTCACTGCTTCAAGGAGAACAATAGAAAATAAGTGGGAAAACAAATCCTTGCCCTTGAGGGGAGCCTCCAAAGGGGAGACAGAAGAATATTTTCCCCATCAAATTAGTTAGAGCTAGCTTTAAATCCTGGGAATTGTTGAACATCTTCAGCTTTCACAGCCTGATATTGCAGAAGCCCTATTTGCAGAAATGAATATAAGAATTAAGTGTAATTCCCAGCAATTCAGCCACAATTTCTGCACTCCAATGAGTCAAGACCAGAATCAATAACTAAATTGTGCTGAAATTAATCAAAGTCCAATCCAATTAATCCAAGTATGTGCCTATTTTTTCTTCTTGCCCCCTAAAGTAGCATAGTTCAATAGTACACTAGAAACTGGATTCTGTTCCTAGCTCTGCCAGTAGCCTACTGAGTAAATGTGTCCTGGTCCTTTCCATTCACTGCACTTGCTTTCCCACCTGTAAGAGAGCCTAATGCTTTCTTTTCTCTGTGAAGATCAATTTGAGGTCACTCAGATAATATATAAACAATCAGTAGCTCTGCTGACATCATAAAACAAAATATTAGATCAGCTGCATTAGAGCCCCATCATTCTTTGCTCTCTGCACTTTCCACTCTCATAGACCCAAACAAGTGAATCCACCATTCTGCACTGTCACAGAAGTGAGATTGCTGGACCAGTACATTTGGTGATCTCTCAGCTCAGCACATTCCACATCCTACCTCCAAAACTCGTGCCAGGTGACCAGCCATTTCACATAACATCACCTTGCATAATGGGAGAGATGTCAAAGGAACATGTTCTCAAACCAGTGTAAAGAAATGAAAATTGCATACCTTTTTTCAAATATCCCTTTGAGGAAAAACATTATGGTAAATGCTGCATTCGTGGTGATTTGTGCTTGTCCTAGTGCTTTGTATCAAGTTTATCACAATTGCATCTCTTCAGCTTGAAAGACATTACAATAATAACGTTTTAATTTCTCAGGTTCCAGAGTTGCCACATCTGTACCTAAAACAACTGCCTCTGCATAAATTACAAACTGGCTGAGGGCAAAGAAAACAAAAAATGAAAATACGACATCTCACCTGAATTTGAACAGAGAATTCTGTCTTTGAAAATAAACTAGCTTTTGCCTTTTGTCTTTCCTCTTGTCAACATCACAATCTTCACCTGCTGTATTTAAAAGCTGCACAAGGCTGCATTATTTTCCAGAGTCAACTGAGTTTTCTCTTGAATTAGTTCCAGTCATGAAATTAGCTATATTGACAGTGTCCATTGCACACAGTAACCAGCTCTACTCAGGGTGTCTAATATTTATTTCTTTCTATGTATTTCTCTAACATGCATTTCTTTTTCCAAACTTTTACTGAATTTTATTTAGAGAAAAAGATATTGCGATTAATCTATTAATATTTATCTTCTCCTTCCACTCAAGAGTTGTCAGAGATTGTGACATTATGGGAAGTTTCCAAGCATCAAGTTACGTACACTGTGTGCTAATGCTTTAAGCAAGTCAGATGTGTCTGATGTTTTCTACAGTGTTGATCATCCTCTGCAGGGACCTCTTGGCAGGGTCAGAGTAATAGAAGCATATTTCTCTGGAAGCAAAAGTTTTTTACTGAATACCAGTATAAAATACTGCAAAAGAAATGGAAAAATGTATCAGAAATTCTGTAGAAGTTGAGAATAAAATGACATGGTTTAGGCGATGTGAAGCTCGGATGGATGGAGTGTGGTGCCCATGGCTCCAGGGTTGTGGGTTCGATCCCTGGGTGGGTGACTGCTTGGGAGTTGGACCAGATGATCCTTGTGGGTCCCTTCCAACTCAGAATATCCTGCGAACCTGTGACTTCAAATATTTGAAAAAGCAGAATTTGAAATAGCTTTTGAGCTCTTAGCAATGTTGTCCTTCTGTACATCTTGCACATCTTGTGTGCAAAATGTGACAACTGATCCTTGGAGAATGTTATACATGTACAGAAAGATACACAAATTGAAATTTTAGAAGCATCTACATACTCATGTATTTCCCAAACGTCATGTTCTTAATTAAAATGTTCTTTTAAGGATATTTATATTGCATATTATATATATATATATAAAGCATATTATTTTATTGGTACCAGGTGTTTTTCAGAGGAAAAAGTAAAACTCAATTATATTGTGTGAGATTTTAACAGACTTCACCCTATATGGTGTCAGGGGTGTGTAAATCCTTTGGCAGTACTTTGCTGCCACTAAGAATTATATGGTACCGTATACTATATGTTGTCATCCTGAAAGGGAATGAACAAAGACCTACTCAGCTTTCTTCTCTGACTGAAAGAATCGTGTTTTGCTGGACTAGCTAAGAAGTGGACTGCTTTGCATATATGCTACATCAGATGATGAAAGAATAGAAATGTTTCTTGATGATATCACAGCACATCCTATTTCTGTGTCTTGATAATGGCTCCCAGGAGTTTCCACAGTTTCTGCGTACAATATCTGATTCTTCTGAGATGATAGTGCACATCTATCCCTAGATTGTCTGTGTAGTAATAGGCATTAATTGGCTAACTATTACTGACAGTTCTCAATGTTTGTTCCTGAATAGCAAAAACTAGAGCAGAAAAATTAAGACTTTATAACAGTGTGTGATTTGAGAAAATATGAAAATAATTTATGAAAAAAAGAAAATTTGTCTAAATATTTCCCTCTCCTTTCCACTCCCTAATTAAAATACATAATATTAATTAAATTTTCTGTATTATGTTTCATAATCCTTTCTAAAGATTGATAGATTCTAAAGATTGCTAAAACAAGAGAGCACAGTTTTAAGCTGTGACAAGGGGAAGTTTAGGTCAGACATGAGGAAGAAATTCTTTACAGAGAGAGTTTTTGGGCACTGGAACAGGCTGCCTGGGGAGGTGGTGGAATCCCCATCTCTGGAAGTATTTAAGCAGAGACTGGATGTGGCACTTAGTGCCATGGTCTAATTGACAAGGTAGTGTTTGGTCAAAGGTTGGACTTAATGATGTCAGAGATCTTTTCCAACTTAACTGATTCTGTGATTCTATGAAATGTTACTTCAGGTCCATCAGTATATAATGACTATGTAATCCATATTTTTATGTATTTTTATATATACTCTACACTAAAAAGCACTCAACCAAAACTGAAACAGTGATGTACACATAACAGCATTGCTTTGTGGCAAAGATGTGTAAGATACATTTTGGAGACACATGTACACATGACACATCTGCACTTTGGCCTCTCATCTGCCTCCACTGGGACCAGTATTCATATTCCAAACCGTAGGACAGATGTCAGAGAGGTCCCATTATTATAATCTTATTTTTAAAAACGTAACTTGACATTAAACGCGCCAGGTATTTTTGAATTCTCATGTGAAGGGAGTGATGAGTAGCAGATGCAATGTTTGAAGGCACTTCTTTTGAAAGGAATCCTTGGTTTTCCTTTGTTGATCCTGTGACTAATCCTTTCCCCTTCAAATGCCAAATCTTTTAGCTGAGCATATGATTGGTGGGACAGAGAGGAAGTCAAGCATGCATACTTAATTCTGATGGTGAAGATTAAAAAACATTGATATCTATTTTCAAGGTCTTTTTATGCCAGAGTCCTGACATTAAGATTTTTTAAATGGTGAAAAGGGATAAAAATGTAATAAGCTTTTATGATACAGAGAGAACAGGTGAAATTCAACACACTTGTCATATTTAATGTTCATTTGTATTTAAAATTTTAAATCAGGCAATTACTTATCTTCATACCATCTGAAAATCTTGAAAATTCATCTTACTGAAAGGAAAATCTTAGTAGTCGTCATGTTAAGCTCCCATCAGAGAACGATTTGGGTAGGAAAGAACCTGAAATATCATCTAGTTCCAACTCCCCTGTCATGGTGCTTGTTCTTAGTGTATATAATTCTATACCTAATCAACTTGACATTGAGTGGGTAGACTTTCAGGAATCAGAGATAAAAGGTGTGAGACACACGCCAGAAGTATGCAACAGTGTGAGTAGATAGAAGTTGAAGAGTTTGGCACATCGTGTTGCCAGTGCTTTTTTGCTGTTATCTAATATAGTAGCCACACTGCTAGTTTTTGTATATTAAAAAAACGGAGCTCATGGCCAAATTTTCTCTTTAAAAATAGGCGTTTGGAGAAACAGATATTATTAACTTTTTAACAGTAAGACAGATTGCCTGCAAGACAACTGGACTTGTGGGCTGATGGAAGGAGTAGGGGTGCAATGTAACCCCCCTGTAATCCAGAAGGAGGTAGTTAGGAGCCTTGCTGAGCAACTTGGATCCTCACAAGTCCATGGGACCAGATGGGATCCATCTGAGGGTGATGAAAGAACTAGCAGATGAACTCGCTAAGCCACTCTCCATAATTTACCAACAGTCCTGGCTTACTGGTGATGTACCAGAATACTGGAAATTGGCTAATGTGACACCCATCCAAAGGAAGGGCTGGAAAGATGATCTGAGTAATTACAGGCCTGTTAGCCTGATCTCAGTCCCGGGCAAAGTCATGGAAAAGATAACCCTGTGTGCTATTGTGCAGCAGCTGCAAAATGACCATGACATTAGAACTAGTCAGCATAGATTTAGGAGAGGTAGGTCCTGCCTGACCAACCTGATCACNTCAGTCGGACTAGGGAAGTTATCCTTCCCCTGTACTCGGTGCTGGTCAGACCACATCTTGAGTACTGTGTCCAGTTCTGGGCTCCCCAGTTCAAGAAGGATGCTGAGCTGCTTGAGAGGGTCCAGAGAATGGTGACAAGGATGGTGAAAGGACTGGAGGACAAGCCCTGTGGGGAGCGACTGCAGGAACTGGGACTGTTCAGCCTGGAGGAGACTCAGAGATGACCTGATTGCTGTTTACAACTACGTGAAGGGAGGTTGCAGTCATGTGGGTGTGAATCTCTTCTCTCAGGCTACCAGCACCAGAACAAGAGGACACAGCCTTAAACTACGCCAAGGGAGGTTTAGACTGCATGTCAGGAAGACTTTTTTCAAAGACAGAGTGATCTCTCAGTGGAATGGTCTGCCCAGGGATGTGGTGGAGTCGCCATTCCTGGAGGTGTTTAAGAGAAGACTCGATGAGGAGCTCAGCAACATGGTCTAGATGATGGGAGGCTTCCATGGATGGAGCATGGTGCTTGTGGTTCCACATTTGTGAGCCTGATCCCTGGGTGGGCGCTTGCTTGGGAGTTGGACTAGATGGTCTTGTGGGTCCCTTCCAACTCAGAATAACCTGTGAACTAAAAGATGAGGAAGCAATTCAGAACTTAAAAAGGGAGATAGATGACACAATTCATGCCTGTAGCAAGCATTTCATTCTTCATGTAAATAAAGCATGACATCTTCAAATTATATACTTTACCACTAGATTTGCAGCTGCAAGATAGAAAAATGTTTTTATAACCTCAGTTACTATTTATTTTATATTCAGTATTTGTCTCAGTATTTGGATGCCAAACTGTTCTTTGTCAGTTGTACATTATGTACAGTTTTTCTCCTTTGCTCAGTTCTGACTTTGACTAACTATTTCTCATGAATTTACAAATAAGTGAAATTTCTTATACTCTAGTGGCTCCTTGTGGAGTTGCCTTTTTCAGACTGAACTGCACATTATTCTCTGTTTGTTCAAGGGTTTTTTTTTTTCTACATTTGCTTTAATGTAAGTAAAGGTTTTGATTTCTGAGTAAATACCTGGGAAAAATCCCCCAAGTATTTGAAGACAGAATTTTTTATAAAGTAGTTTAGCAGTTTTCTTTTTATGCATTTTCAAACTGATTTGTTACCTTTTTTTTTTTCCTGACCTTTTATTCAATGTGCACTAACTCATAAAAAAAGTGCATAAATGAAATCTTTCAAAATTTAAATGACAGGTGTACAGAGGACACACTTATTGAACTGGACTGAATTACCAGAAGACGGTAAAGCTGCTCTACCAAAGTTTTATAACTGTCTCTTTGCAACATTTTGCTTTGTTTCTCTCAATATATCCCATCCTCTTTTGTTTGTTTCTGCAATTTACATGAAAAAATAAAAATATTCTTGCAAAGTGTAAAAAGGAGACTTCAAATACCGATACTTACAGTCATACCTCGTGGCATTGCGATCCCATCATTGCGACCTCGCTTGTTTGTGAGAAATTTTACCCGCAAATCTTCTTCAGTGATTCACAGAGCCTCCCTGCCAACACATGCGCAGTGCCTCTCCTTTGCTGAGGGGCAGTGCCGGCGCTCCCTGTGGGGTGGGAGTGGCCTGGCCCCGCTGGGAGGGTGTGCAGTACTTCTCACTCCCATGGTGTTTATAGTCCCGTGGTGCCATGCCCTGGTCCATGCCCCGCTCCTGTGTGTCTTCATGCCCAGTCCCTACAGTGGAAGGCTCACACCTCGGGATGCCTCAGTCGGCCGATGAGATCCAACGCAGCACTGCCACAAGCCATGTTGTCCCCTGTTACTCTAAACCAAGCTGGGGGACTGATCCCCGCCGGACGTGTGTTACTGTTTCCATGGCTACAGGCAGGGTGGGCAATGAGGTCTGTGCCTGGCGCACCTGGTGATGACATAGCCCCAGGCAAAGTGCCCCATAAAAATGGAGCTGGGCTGGCCGCAGCAGCGGTATGTGCTGGGAAAGGACAGCAGCGGGATGTGCCCACAAGTTAAGGTTTCCTAGGCTCCAAGAACACTGACCAGAGCCCAGGGACACCCTTTCCCTGCCGCAGACCCAGAGCTTCTCCACCACAGAGGCAGTGCAAGCATGAACAGTGGCAGCAGAATGGCAGCAGAATGGCAGCAGAATGGCAGCAGAATGGCAGCAGAATGGCAGCAGAATGGCAGCAGAATGGCAGCAG
>WEKX01028971.1:18141-45156 GCA_013390025.1 Pitta sordida
CGGCAGATCTTGTTCCACACAGTCCCTTCTCAGTGTTATCAACACCCTGGTTTTCACAGTCCAGTCTTAGCCCCAGAGCATCACTGGCAGGCCAAACTTTGTCAAGACCTTAGCCTCAGTTTTTAGGGGTATACTGTCCAAATTTCTGATGACAAGGTTGAGACAGTATTCTTATGGACTCCTACACCAGCAAATCACAGAGAGTGAGCTCACAAATATTCAATAAAACCCTCCCCATAGCCACACCCCCTCACCTCCTGAGAGAGGCGGGAGGGCATTTCTGGGACTGCCCACTGGCCTATGCCACCTCAGGAGACTTAAGCTTCCCAGCCAGGAAGCCGTCTTTAAACTCAACTCAGATGTGATCAAACATGGCGAAGGCGCTGAGCCACACCAAGAAAACACTGGCTTGCGTCGGTCATCTGAGTGCCTGCCATGGTCGCATTTCAGTGAGGTGAGTGGGCAGCTGCTGCAGGAGGCAGCAGGGTGTGGGCAGGGGCCACCGAGCCGCCCGACTCTGTGGGCACAGAGGAGGAGGGGAGGCATGGCACCTGCACTTCCTGAGCTTCCACTGGGACCATCCCAGCAAATGGGCCCCTTGGCCTTTCCCAGGGTAGGATGAAGCTGTCAGGGAATGCCCATGTGTGCCAGGAGCGGTGGGAGGTTTTCCCCCCCAGCCCAGGTAGAGGGTGGAGGCATGGTGCCGAAAACTGTTTCAGCTTGGGGCTGTGGCAGCGATCCATCTAAGCAGCCATCCCAACATAGTGCCAGCTCCCTAGCATTGCTACGGCGACGGGCAGTTCTCTAGCTAGCCCCAGCCAGGGCTGGCTGCAGCATGCCGTGGAGTTGGGAACCAGGAGAGCCAGGACACTGTGTTTACATACATTCCCTGCAAGTACGGCAAGTCTGTTGCCCTCTGTGCCATCACGCCCCCAGTGCCGCTGCTCCCATCTCGTGCTGAAGCAGCAGCTGCCACGGCAAATGACATGGCACGGTGGGACCCAGGTGGCCAGTGGGAGACGGTGGGAGACGGGACTGCAGCAGACACGAAGGGACTCTGAAGGGAACCCTATCAGGTTGCCTGTTCTTACTAGAAAATTTTATTCCACTGTGCCCAATCTCTGGAAGTGTTCAAGGCCAGGTTGGATGGCGCCCTGAGCACCTGAGGAAGATCCCCCCGCCCATGGCAGGGGGGTTGGAACTGTTGGACTGCTTTTGCTGAGCTGCTGAGGCATTGTTCAAGGAGTGAGGCTACCACAGTGCTCACTTGTCTCAGCGGAGGTGCCGGGGGCGTGGGGTGTCTTATTCCTCGCCCCAAGGGGCTGTTTGGCTCTTCCCTGGGTGTGATGTAGGATCCCTCCCTCTGGAGGGCGGGTAGTGGGCAGTGACAGCGGGGTACCAGGACCAGTGCAGGGGCTCTGGGCCGGTGAATGACCCCGGGCTGGGCCCACGACGCTCTCCATGACAGGTGCCGAGGACAGCACAGGACCACAGATGCCCACCCGGTCCCGCACAATCCCCGCACAGCACCACGGCTGCTACCGCTACCCTCCCGCACCGGGAGGAGCCGAGCCCTCGGCAGTCGCTTATGCTCACGTAATCTTGTACCGTGCTGATTGGAAGCTGGCGGAAGATAGGATATTTTTTGGGTTTTTTAAAGTTTTTTCACCCGACGAACCTGCCTCCCTCTTCTAGGCGGAGATGGGACACTGGGGACGGGGCGGCTCTGCCAGTGCCGGGTGGTCTCAGCCCCCGGGGCGGCGCAGAGGGACCGCGGGCGCTGCCCCGCGGGTACGGGAGGCGGGAGCCGCAGGGTCACCCTTCGCTTTGCCGCCAGGCAACTAAGGGCACCTCGGGGGGATCCGTGGGGGCCGCGCGGGTGGGAAGAAAGTGCCTCCCATTCCCGCTCTCATACACAGACACACGCAATGCTGACACCCTCCTGCAGCCTAGCAGGGAAAAATACCAGCCGCCCAAACACCCCGGGGGCTCCCTCTGCCTCCGTGGCGCCTGCCCGTAACTGCTTCGGCAACTAAAAACCATGTTGCTCTCAAAAACAATACACATGTACAAATGAATTACAGAATCCCAGTATCAGTTTGGAAAAGACTGCTGAGAGCATTGAGTCCAAATGTTGACTGAACCACCACCATGTCAACTAGACCATGGCACTCGGCGCCACATCCAGTCTTTTCTTAAAAACCTCCAGGGACCGTGAAAGTAAGATGAGTAAGAGGGCATCCTGCTGAAAGATGAGACACTATAAAGTCCATGTTTGTTTACTTGGGAGTGTGGCGCTGTTACAGTGTTACACTGATCTCAAAACCTATATTTTAGCACTATATTTCATTCATAAAGCATTTTATCTACTGCAAAAGTAATATTAACGTACTGCTAAATTTACCTCAGACCCTGCCTGCTGTCAAACTTATTACTGGCTTATTACTCTGTTCTTTCTACGGAGAATGGATGTCTGCAAGGAGAATGATGTCTGCAAGGACACGAGGAGAATGATGTCTGCAAACCAAAATGTCCCTTTGTAAATGCCTTATTAGGAATATAGTGCTGATTTGTTATACATTCAATAAATCACAAGAACAACAGAGGACTAATTAAATTTGTTTTTCATATTGGATATTCTAATTAGTGTCCAAAAGTGGATCAATAATTCATCACTATTTCTTCCTGTACTTTGTTATTACTCACAAATTAATGACCACACAGCAAATGAAATGGTGGACTCTAACATTTTTCCCCGGGAAACCAATATCATTTCACTTTTGATGACACAGGGTCTTGATGGCTCCTGCACTGTCTGTGCAGGCACCAGCAGCAAAGCCACACTTGAAGGGATGTCAGCCTTCAAGCTACTCTAAACATTTTCTGTCCATATAAACTGTAATATATGCACATCAAAAATATTTTTAAAGAAATTTTAACTCCTAATGAAAATTACATGGACTTTTTGTTTTGGAAGCAAATGAGTTTGCCCAAAATATTTTGAATACATAACTTGTTTATGCTCTGTTATTAAGATAGTCAACTTACAACCATCAGCAATGCAATTTTGTTAATTGATTTTATTGTCTTTTATGATGTTTGATTTTGCAGCCTGTGTTGATGGTGACCTTTAAATCTCTCCCTGTATTCAGCTGGAGGATTCTCTTCTGTTTCATTCTTTCTCACACCTTTCTTTTTGTTCATGAGATTATTCCAGGATGAGTCACATGATTTTTGACTTCATTGCAGAGAAAAGAAAGCCAAAGGTGCTTGAAATGAAAGAAGCAAGAAAGGAAATAGTAATCCCACAGGGAATGGTTAAACCATGCTGCTGTTAATCAATTTACATATGGCCCATTGTGCTATTTTTATAACATACTTGAAAGTGATACATAGATGCACCAGAAGAAATCAGTCAATAACAGAAAAGGAAATAAGCATTTCCAAGCAGTGCCTCCAGGTTCACTTATTAGTGAAATGAGGGTTTCTTTTTCTGACATGCCTCTAAGATGTTTAATCAGTTATTTTATGGGATTATCATTCTTATGTGACTTACCTTCTTCACTACTGACAGGAACATAGATGAGCACTAAGGTGTATTACCTAACTGATGCTGGAATCAAAGTGTCTGGAACATCTACACTTTGGACACTGTGGCAGGCAAACACAGATATATCCCTGCCTCTGTTTTGCTCCGTGTCACAAAGACATCTTTTTTCTTTTCTCGAAGTACTCCTATCAATTCATGCTAAGTAAACAGAAGAGAAGATTATAGAAGATCAATTCAGTAGGATTTGAACATTTTCCTGGAATATGAGAGGCTCTGATTCACTGTAGCCACAGCCAGGGCTGCCCTCAAGCTGGCACACTTCCTTGTGGAGTCCTGTGAAGATAAACCTTTCATTCTGACAGAGAACTAACAAGTGCCAGGAGCTTTGGATTTGAGGAAAACAGAGTAAGGGCCTTCTCTCTGTTTCAGACCTTCCGTTCTGTTAAAGGGGAATATAGACTGAAATCTAGTGAGAAGAAGTATCTCCTACCTGTTCCAGAACAGAATTTCAGCGCTTGCAGAGTGGCTGTTGCAGAGCAGTGTTCAGTCACAGGAGTGGCAGTGA
Organism: Pitta sordida; assembly: GCA_013390025.1. Classification (NCBI taxonomy): domain Eukaryota; kingdom Metazoa; phylum Chordata; class Aves; order Passeriformes; family Pittidae; genus Pitta; species Pitta sordida. The sequence continues at coordinate 22,257 of WEKX01028971.1, forward strand.
CAATTTTGGGGAACTTGCTTTATCTTCATTGCAGTGACATCAATGTCTTCAGAACATGTTACCTCCGTAGGCAGCAGAACTGGGAATTTTGGTAGAGGATAGGTCCTGATATCCAAGGTATCACGGGCTTTGCATTGAAGTATCAGTTAGGGAACGGATCTTAAATGAGGGCCAATAGTTAGATGCTAAATAATGCTGGTGTCTCAGCACCACCAAAATTATTTCAGCTTGTATGCTTTCTGCTAAGTAGTTTTTGTGTTCTCTCAAATCAAATTGATGCACAAGAACAAATAAACCAGAGAAAACCCAGAGGATTTTATTCTAAATAAACATGGAATATTTACATTTAGTGATATGAACAGTAAATGACAGTTACAATAAGACTGGCATTGTATGAACAAGGTTTTAGGTCAATAAATATATTCAAAGGCTAGAAAATAAATGAACTAGAAAATGCTCCTTAAAAAAATACCTTTTATTTTTACTCACATGAAACACAAAAACACACACACAATGTCCTTTGAAATAATTTGCCTAGAGATATCCTTATTTCTTAGATTTTAATTTGTCTCATTCACTACTGAATATCTTCAGTATACAAAAATGGGAGGTAAATGGTTTTAATTGGGTAAGTGTGATTGAGATCTATGGAAAAGAATCAAAAGTATGTTTCCTGAAATACATATTTTAGAAGAATATTAAATGTATGCAATGATTTTTTATTGTATTTAATTTTCATGTTGCTTAAAATGAGCTGAAAAGTTTTTGGAGGATGTACACAAACCTTATACAAGTTAGCTCTTTTTTTAGCCTTTTGTCTGAGATTGTTATTATTTTTTTGTTATTAAAGGGCATATGTCAACAGTAATTGGCAGATGTTCATGCAAAGGAGAATACTGATTCCAACGCACAGCCAATCCACTTCATTGAAGTTCCATCTCCTTTTCAATCAAGAAATGCCTTCAGGGTTCCTAAAGTAGAGTTAGAGGGTCAGTCCTTACCTTAGAGTGCTGTCTTGTGATTTTCTGTATGAGACTTGTACATGCCAACAAGCATCTTTTCATACAGCACATTTAATTTAGTGTTTCATCTATACAGTGTAAGCAGTTTATGCATTGCTGACGTCAGGATCGGACATAGTTGCATAGAAAAACACAGCTGAGAAAAAAGTTGATCTTATCTTTATTTGAGTCAATTTTAATTCCACAAAGCAACATTTACAGAAAAGAAAATAACAATGCAATTTTTCAAATTAAAACTGGAAACAGTTAGCAGTTTTGTTGATTATTCTGACGTTTACCTGGAAGAAAATGATCATGCCCTCCTCACAAACTCATTTAGTGCAGGGCCATTGGTGGCACCCAGCCAGGGCTGGCACATTTAATTGATTATACATACTACACAAACTCTAATTAAATGGCAATCTTCCAATTTCAACAATGCAATACTTTATTTTTTTAATGCTTTTTTATCTACTTAACTTTCTGCTTCCAAGCATCAGTTTTGTTGGGGATGCAATCGGGTGTCCCAGAGCGGGATGTTCAGGGCAGTTAAGGCCTGTGAGTGTTCTCGTGGCTCTGGCAGAGAAATGTGTCAGACGTGCTGTGAGCACAAGGCAGGGCACAGCCAGAATGTGATAATTAGCTTCTGAGCCAACTTGTGACCCTACCTCAGAATCATCATGGGGTGATCTGATATTTAGGACTTCATACTAATTTTTTTTCTTCTCACTGTCCCTTCCAAAACATACCATTTTATGTGCAAAAGTGAGGAGATTTGTCTGCTCTTCTGTAAGATTTTTCCTTAAATTTCCTATAATGCTTTCTTTCCTGTAATTTCTAAATTGTCCGTGTATTTTATTTCTGGGACTAGATCTGTTTCATACTTCTTCTCTACTCACTTTCCTATAAATAAGAGCCTTCCAGAGGGTGGACTATTGCTCAGAATCTAATTTGGTATTGTTTTCTAATGTCTCATGGCATTTGAGAGAATGTGGCTTCACCTGAAACAAAAATTGCAAGAATTATGTTAAAAGTCTTATCAATGAGGCATTTGCCAACAGTGATTTTGTGACATTAATTTCCAAACGTGAAATACACCATCTAGGTGCTTGACCTCATTATAACTAAGTACACAGGCTTCTGTAGTGGTTCATAAACAAACATATAATATATTTAATTCTTTGCTGCACTTTGGTTTACAGCTGGGCAAAGAGGTGTCAAGCAAAGTTAGAATAGTTACAATCACACACGATAACTGGGTAGAGAGGATATACATAGATGTTTAATTAAAATATCTCACTGTAGTTCTAGGACCTTTGATTATTTACTCTCAAATCTCCCAGTATAATGAAAATCATTCAACTAAAAAACATGGACAAATTCCAAATAAGTACAAAAGCAGCTGCTGTTAGGTAGTTAATCTAGACTTAGACTAGCTTTTAAACTCTTTCACAGCTTATCATGAAAGGAACAAAACATTTCATCTTTCAGAGAAAGCAACTGGGACTGTGATATTATCTTTCTTGCAGTACAGCTTTGAACTGTGACATTTATTCTGACTTCCACCTTCATTTCTATTCCTAGCTTCACGCTGAAATAGAATTTCATCCATATTTGCGGATATTCTTTTATAACTTTTGTTCAGCCTTTACCTTGAAGCTTTCTTTTTCCCCATGGAGAAGTGCTTTTATGAAATTTGGTCAATTGAATTTCATGATCACTTTTGAAAGCAAAGGGCACTTTATGATAGCTTTATCTCTACAACAAAGAGTATGTGTTAACAGAAGGGATCCCACTGATGGAGACTCAAATATTTTAAAAATTGCCGCTGTTTGGCTGATACTGTCTAGATGGAATCATTTGAGGACATAAAGGTGAACATCTGAGATGTTGTTTTAGCCCATCTAAATGCAAAGCTTTTCTAATAGTTTTGATGGAGCCTAGATTCTGCTCCTTCCTTTTACTTTATTGTTCTTCACTGAAAAGATGACTTACTGATAAATAAAAATTTGAGTAACAATTCTCTTCCTCTTCTTCGACACAGTAAGTGAGCAAGGAGTACAAGACAGGAGAACAGAACAGAAATCAGTGACAGGACAAAACCATCAAAGGACTGTGAACACGGTCTGATGGATAAATGGAGATGATTTTCCCCCTTCTTCTCTCTTGGTCTTGTCTTCCTGTTTGCTTCCTGTATTTTCACAAAAATAGGAGTTGGTGAAGAAGTAAAAATCTTAAAAACTATCATACTCCTCTTCCTTCCCAGAGGAATAGATTCTTCTACTATGCCACTGAAAGAGGAAATGAAAGAGGTCAGAGGAAAAGAGATCTAAAAAAAGAATCACAATCACAGAATCACAGAATATNTGTAAACAGCAATGAGGTCACCTCTGAGCCTCCTCTTCTCCAGACTGAGCAATGCCAGCTTCTGCAGTCGCTCCCCCTAGGGCTTGTTCTCCAGTCCTTTCACCATCCTTGTCACCCTTCTCTGGACTCTCTCAAGCAGCTCAACATCTTTCTTAAGCTAACAGCCTCAAGATGCATATGTGGAGGTTCCTAGAGAAGTGTAGCACTCACAGGCAGTTGTTTAGTTCTGAGTTGCAAATGGCTGAACAGTACAGTGTCTAATGCCTGGGTTAAAATCTCTCCTATGTTCTGAGTAGTTAAAAGGTGTCAAGCTAAGAAGAAGAAAAATTACCTATCCTTGATGAAAGAAAATTATTGAAACAGTTCCAACATAGAGAACCTGTGAGATTAGACTGAAAATTAAGAATTGATTTTAATTTACTTTGCATTTTCTGATCTGTAACTTTACCACAATAAATGCAACAGTAAATTTACAGTCCTTATTTATCCCACTTTTGAGTCTTTCAGGAAGTTTCCATAGCAACATCGCACCAGCCCACCAAAAGAATTAGCAGTAACTTCGTCTGTTAACTGACTCAGCATCTCATGACAACCAACCTACTGATAAAAACACTGGGCCTGTTACTGCTCTGATTAGTGTTTTGAAGCCTTTCGTTCAGTTTGGTGGTTTTACATATTATATTTGGTGAAAGAAAATTATCGGAAAAAAAACATTTATTAGGAAAATATTTACTTCTCTGATTGGATTTCTTAAAGTTAGTGATTGCTGGAGGATTTATCTAAAAATGGATGATGTTTCAGTTAAGGAGCCTTGTTGCATGATCAGTAAAGTAAAAAATGCCAAGAACAGTGTACTACATTGCTTTTCGTCTTCTTTAGAGAATGCTGCTCTATGCCAGCCCTTTAGCTAGCACAGATTAGTCTGTCTTCCCAGTTTCACTGTGTTGTCTTTCACAGTGATCCTCCTGCTCCCTTCTCTCCCACACCTACACCAGCCATATTTGAGAGAGAAGGAACAACAGCCTCAAGATGCATCTCCCACCATGCAGCTGTGCAGGATCAGTGGCAAGAACAGAATGCAGGAGGCTGAGTATTCAGCACAGACCTGACATGGGAGGCTTTATCTCCATGTCAATGGCAGAATTTGCTTGGCAGAACATTTATATTAAAACACATCTAAAAATGACAAGAACTATAGTGATTCTTTTTATATAAAAGGATAAATAGAGCATTTTATTAACACTTTTTGCAGCAACAAAAGTGACACAGTCCACATCTTTTTCATTAAACACAGCAAAAGCTATGATCACGTTTTACATCACTTTGAGGCACAAAGCAAAATACTTTTCTTCTTAAGGTCAAGGTATGGTTTGCATTTAAAAAAAAGGAAGAAGAAACAATCCTCAAGTTGTATATTGCGGTAGCAGGGTTTCCAATCACTAGCACAATACAATGAACAGACCAAGAATCCAGAATGGATTATTACATACAATAATAATCATTTGATTGAATTAAGAAATGGATCATTGTTGTCATTTTAGAGTATTAAGAAGTGGTCTGGTGTTGCTAACTTCAGTTGCTTCAGTTTGGTTCAATCCCAACAACCCCAAATATATACAACAAGCTAAATGAACGTTAATATATATCTAGAAGATTATGCACTTCATAATGCATTGCACTTATTGCTTGGTACACTAATGTTGCAGTCACTGTTGAGTTATGATAAAAAGACAAGCATGATGCTTGTTGGCTTCTTTCAACCCAACACTAGTTATTTACCACTTTGGTTTATTGTGAGTTTATATGTTACTCATATTTAGTGTCCATTATTATTAGGTTAGATCGAAAGACAAATACATCTTTTATTTCAGGGATTTCTAAAATAACAACATTTTCTATAATTACAGTATCTTCAATAAACTTATATCTATGTATACAACTGTGGCAAGATGTGTAAAAATATGAAAGCTATTAAGGGAAGAATATGGGTTAAATTATTATTCTCTGTTTCTTCTATTGGCTTCAAAATATTCTGCAAAACAAATGCTTCATTTTTCATAGTGCTACTTACTCATAGTAAATTTATCTTTGGAATTTTGTAAAAGACTATATCTTCTATATTATATTGGGTTTTTTCCTCTCTCTAAAGACACCAGTATGAATTTTGCATATACTGCAAATAATAGAATAGTAAAGCTTGTTTTTTGGTAAAGGGATTTGACAGTCTGCCTGAAAAGTCAGACTTAATATTATATATTGTTTCTATATTAGTTGATAAATGCAGGGAAGAACATGACAATGTCTATAATTCCATGAGATTCTGTAAAGAATAGAAATAAGAATTTGTGCCCAAACATTCAGTATAAAACTTATCACAGAGTAGCCTGCAGCATGTAATCACAATAAACATACAATATGCCCTATTTGTTCTTTAGGTTTGATACAATTACCACTAAGGGAACTGGATCAATCCTCTTAAATGCCTAGGACTCAACCTTTCTTCTTTAAGAAAGCTCTTGTCTTAGACTAAACACACAATTCCTACATTGCACTGAGTAAATGTGTGTCTTTAACACAATCTCTTTCAATACAGTGTAACAAATATATAAGTGCATTTTTAATGATCAAGTAATTTTGGCTTTTCTAAAAAGAGCATTAGATGTGCCAACCTGGTTGTTTAGTTGTGCTTTAATCTTTAGTTATGAGTTTTAGCTCTTGTATACTTTATCTAATTGCCTCTATAGTTTTGACCAGTAAACCCTTAAAACTCTAATGTTTATAGAACAAATATAACCTAATGAAAGTGATAACATGTCACAACTCATACAGATTGCACTTTGATGTATTTTTTTTACAGTAAGACCCTCCTGTTTGATATGTGTTTACATGTTTATACCACATTTTATTCCCGTGTGCAAACAATCACAATGAATTTAATCACAAACACTACAAAATATACCAAATATTTAGGTTTGTTATGAATAATCTCGTTCCTTGTAGTTGTATGAGTCTTGTACTTCCTCTTGTACAAATTCCTCCTTTTTCTCCCAACCACTAGGCCAGCCACCATTGACTTGGGTTGTAGCACCGTAAGACTTGGTGGTACCATAATTTACATAATTCTGAGTAATGTCCCCTGTCTCTTCAGCAAGTTCATCTTCATGAATAAAGCCACATTTCTCTTCACTTGTCTGTTCCGGGTCTGCCCAGGGTTGTTTCTCTCCTGAAGCAAATATGCCATAGAAGATTACACCTCCATAATGAACTAAAGCAGCAATGAGGAAAACATACTGCCATTCTTCACGTGTCTGTAAAGAAGGAATTTGCTAAATCAGATTAGCAAGTAAATTTATCTGACTCTTCTGAATTGAAAGATTTAAGTTAGAGATTGAGATAGTCAGCACAACTAAAACATTTATGCATCTGGATTTCAATTATTTATATCCACATTTCTTTGAAAAATTTATTAGTACACAAAAGCATTGACCTGGTGAGCATGTAGTGAAGCATGCTTCAAATTTGCATCCCTGGGTGCAAGTCCCAGACTCTAATACAGATATCCTAGCAAGCTGAATTATAGGAATGTCTCTTCCTTGAAACAAATAGTATTAAACTGGAAGATTTGAAAACTGTATTTCCATTTACCTTGTTCTTTGTCATTGCTCCAACAATTATAGGGCAAACCATTCCAGACAAGGTCCCGACTCCATTAGAAATCCCCATTAAGATGCTGGCATACCTTGGGGCAATGTCTAAATGGTTGACATTGAATCCTGCGATAGAAAGGTCAGCGAACGTTCATACCAAGAGCAGAGCTTTATTTCACTTGTGAAAATTAATGCTGTCATTTGACAATTCTACTAGGACGAATTTGGGCTTCCTAATTGCATTTCTTTTGCTGTGAAAGATTGAAAATGCTTAAATATTCCTAGAGAGTCACACTGACCATCAGAGAGGAGTTCTCTTCTGTTCTTCAGTGGTAAAACGGAGTTAAAAGACAGAATAAATACCTGAATTATTAATTAATTTTTATAAATATTTGTTTGTTCTCTTTCATTTCCAGCAGCATAATTCTATTGAAAATGTATGCAGTAACTACTTAAAATAATCTAAAGAGACAGAATTAATTGTACTAAATTGTACTAAAGTAAGTGAAAACAGTTCCCAAGCTGTGGAAAACTGGCATGATAGTTTGCAGAATATGAGGGATTAAGGATAGATTTGATTGCAGATAGTTTAGATGTTTGGCACAAAAGGAAAGAGCCTGTTTGAAACATAAGGAACCAGCATGGGAGAGGATACTAAGATCACAGTGGGAAAACAAGTGAAGGTCAGGTGACTTGTGTCTGAGAAAGGCAAAGGCGAAGGGGTGATGAATCAGCAGGAAAGCGGAATAGCAAAATTTCAATACAGAAAAAACCCCATTAATTATGTCCCAAATTAATAAAGCAATACAAAACTAATAAATACACTGTGAAAATATTAAAAGACCTGTATTTAAACTACAATGTGTAAATTTAGGTATCGTTGTGTAAAACCAGTCCATTTGTCTTCTATGTCTGATTTCGAGAAAAATCTATAGTATACATCAGCATCCTAATGAGGAGAAAGTCTAATTTGTGGCAATGCATAGCAAAAAGATTGAGGTATTTGAACAGAAATAATCTAATATAAAAGATGTAATACTGAATGTACTTTCCTTTGCAGTGACCATAAACACAGTAATGTCCTTTGGGGATTCCAAAACAAGTGGAATTTTTAATTACCCGTAAATAAAAATGAAGTTAGATTGTCTATCTCTTAAGATAAAATAATTTAGTAATAACAGTAATAAAATCTTACCTGATATGGCAAATCCACTAAACCCCACAGCAAGCACTAAGAAGGAAATAGCTACTCCTTTACTGTGTGAATATCCCACCACGAGAAGAAGAGTTGCTTCCATACCAAAACCTGGGGAAATAGTAAATAAAACCAGGCATCAGATTTAATGTCCTCTCAAATACTGAAGGCCTTAGGATATGGTGATATTTCATAGGAACATTAACTGAACATTACTTGAGAGTAGAATGTAATCAGGTATTTCTTTGATCCCTAAAAAACCACCTATTCTTCCTATCTGAAATAATCCTTATTTTATTCTTTGTATGCTAATTTATTGTTACTTCTTGTCAGTCTTAAGATGAAAATAAATACTTGTGACATGGTTAGGTCATTCCAGCCAAGTCTCTTGGGAATATACATTTAACCTGCTTATGAATTTTTCAGCCCTTATCACAGCAAGGATGCGGCTCATGTGACTTCAACATCTCAGAATTCAAGGATGTAATCTGGGCTCTCTTAGTGCAGAGGGTGTTTAAATAAGGAGCTAAGATTGAGTAAGTAGTTAAGGGTAGAATAATTACTCTTCAAAATCTCATCTGTTTAACAATCTAAATGCTTTTTCAAATACCAAATGACTATATTGAAATTGGGAATGGGAACAGCTGTGTTTTCTGTGGCTTAGTAACACCATCTGCACTACATTAAAAATACAGAGTCTTTGTCCTAAGTACATACAACTATGCAGTTTGTTTGTTTATTCTATAGAGAACATAATATGGACATTCATTCTGTACAAGAAACTTTTAAATAAAATAGGGAGACTTACCTCCACAGTTCATTATCTTTCTCACATTAGTGGTTGAAAGAATCTGCCTGCTTCTTAAAAAGTCTGCAATTTGTCCCCCAATAGGAACAATAATTGTCATCACTAAATGTGGCACAGCAGATAAGATACCCACCTAAAATAACAATTACAATTAACAAAGTATTAACCATAGGAAAACATTAATTCTTCATTTTCTGAAACATTCAACAACTAATTAATTATTTCTTTTCAATGTCAGGCTACATGCTACTACTAAAAGTTTTAACTTGGTTTATCAAATGAACAAAACTTGTGACCTGAAACTATTTTATTTTATGAAGTACACTGAGAGATCTTAAGAATATCTGGTGACATGACACTGCTTGTTTATAGATTGTTTTCACAGTTTATATTTGTTAAAGCCTTTTTTTCCATCTCACTTATACTTCCTCTGTCCTTTCTTTGCAGAAAATTTATGATCAAATGTGTTAAACTGAAATGCTACGTTTCTGTTGGTATTTAGCACAGCTTTGTAGCAAACCTCGCATACCTACACAAACACCCTGTGGATCATCATCCTATTAACAATGGCCAATTGCTTTTGATTTCTGACCATTTCTCAAGCTTCAAAGGTCATGTGGGAAAAAGATATGTCTGAGAACTCCATATGCATTGAAAGATAAAATACTAAATATTCATTGATGATATTCGAAGTACTATAGGTACTAGCAAAATGAGACATAGTAACTTTGTGATGACTGTTTCAGTATATCATAATATATTTAAGGAATCTTCCAAGCAAGATAGAGGGTATCAGTGAGCATGGCACCTCCTGTCAACATAGCTGCCTTGCAGAGAGCTTCATTTAGTATCCACACCATTTCACAGTATTCACAGTATACATAAGGCTGGAAAGGACCTCAAAGATCATCTAGTCCATCCTATAGTCCAATTAAACCTAGCATCTACATCTAGGTCATCTAGATCATATCACTCAGCACCTCATCCAGCCTCCTCTTGAATACATCCAGGGTTGGCGACTCAACAACCTCTGTGAGCAACCCATTCCACATCAGGATCACTCTTTCAGTGNTTCGTTCCAATGGAGAATTCTGATCATTGTATATACTTGTAAAAGTGCTTAAGCATGGGGGGTTTTATATAATTCCTTTCTGAGCAGTGTATCAGCTGGCCTGGTACTTAATATGTGGTGCAGACTCCATGATAACAAAAAGAAAACAAGTTGTAAACTGTGTATTTCACTGCAGTTCGTATATGTGGCAGCTATGTTGTGGGAGTTTGCTCATGTTAATAAATGCTTCTTTCAATTAGCCAAACTGTCTTAATCATGTGGAACCTTAGATCATCCCTATAGCACGTATTTTGCCACCCTCTCTTCTGCTTTCTAAGGGAAAAAGGAGGAGCTGTTCTCAGCACATTAAAGGGGGATAGAGAAAAGGGATAAATTGTACTAGATGGCCTTCTTTTTTAAATGCAAGAAAAATCCACTTACCAAAGCTTTCTTTACAGTTTCAGTGGAACTCTGCAGCCCCTGGGACATCAGGGACAGAAGTGTAATGGGTCTCTCCATACCTTTCTAATACCTTTCTAATAATGCATTATCTTGTTTTGACCACTTAATTCATGCAGCCTCATGTAGATCACCACTAAATCTCATCCTGCCTCCACTTTTCCCTATCCTGTCCTTTGCCATTGCTACTACCTTACTCATTTTGGCCGTTCAAAGAAACAGGAGCTGGGACATAATGCAAGGCATAAACCCATGATTAAGACGCAGAACACTTTTCTTTCCTCCTCCTAATAAATGCCAGAAATATAGCTCTGATATTTACCTAATTAAGACAAAAGCTTTATATTCTTTTTACATACCTTGCTTATTTCAAATCCAAACACTTCCTCAAAGTAAGCAGGCTGACTAATGAGCAGCAAGTAAAAGGTCCAGCTTCTACAGAAGTTTGCAACTATTATTGCATAGACTGGCATAGATGTAAAAAATTTTCTCCATGGAGTTTTGTATTTCTGAAACATGGAAAGAGGGATCCAGTTACCATGTTGATCATTATGAACTATCTGTTTTCCATTTACTTACTCTTTTTTTACCTACCCTCCAGCAGGTGCAAATAAGCACATTCCAATCACTTCATTTATCATCAAGTAGAAGGATTTATATTCAAAAGCAAGTAAAAATTACTACAAAATGCGCAAGAGGAGAATCTCAGTAATACTTAATTTTATCCCAAACTCATGTAAAAACGCTATTATTTCAGTCACATAAACATGAGCATACTAAGTCCAAAATTATAATAATATATCTTTAAAAGATGATGTTATATCTAAGACAACCGTCACATTTTACACTGCAAGTACACAATTTCACCCAGATTTATTGTAAACATGTTTTAGCATTTGAATCTTAACTTCCGCATTCTGAAAATTTTTTTATCAAGGCTCAGCTGAAACTGCTTACTCAATGTATTTTTGTTTTATTGTATTTTTAAAATTAATTGCACAATGAATTAAAAATGATAAGTAAAAAAAAAAAGACAGATGGATAGAACTACAATCCTGCTGAGTCGCAGCACCTCTCGACAAGACCAGAGTTCTGCCCATCTGTGCTGAGGCAAATACAGAATCCAGACCCAGATAAGTGCTTGAAAACCACTGAATTTAGTCTAATATCGATTTGAATACTGGCTTTTCTTCAAAGAAAAACATCCCATAGATGTATATATGCAACACCTTGCATACCTATTAAATTACACTTAAGGAGTTAAGGATTAAATGTGACTTAATTAATGAGAAAACAGCCAGAAAATCTAACATGATGCTTTGGGAAAAACGTCAGTTTAAATCTTTTAGGAGTAAGTGAATTATTGATAAAATATAATCCCTTCCAAAGAAAATGTTTAATTACAAAACAACAATAAAAACTGGACAGAAATTGTACAGCCCAAATTAGGATTGTATAGATATTGTTTGAAGTAGCTCATTTCACATCAGATTTTCAAAACTATGAACGCCAGTGAATACTATTGAATATCAACTCAGACAGTCCCTCAAAAACACCTAAAAATGTCAGCTACTAAATAAATTACTCTGTAATATTTTCAATTCCTTAATTAATTTGGAACAGAATTTTTTTACAAAGAGAAAAATGATTTATTCCTGAGTTCAATCAAGAAACAATGTTCTGACCAAACAGAAAGCATAATGAAGATTGGTAGTGAGGTTCTACAGAGAATGGACGGTGTAAAAATTTTATCAGATGAAGTGAGGCTTAAACATTTTTTTTTTCTTGAGTGAATAAATATGACAATAGTTTCTTTAAAGCTTTGCAGCAGCTACAGAAATAAAAAAAAAATATTATGACAGGAGTGACAGGAGTGTTAAGTGGCTGGAATATTCCCTGAGTTCATAGGTGGGTTTTTAGCAGTTCTTGAGAACTAAACCATTACAGAACTAAGATTATGAGAGGCTTGTTTTGCATATTTCCAGCAGAATTCCTACAATAATGGGGAATGTTCTTATGGGTCTCCTAACATGCTCTATTGCAAGTTGAATTCTTTCTGGCAAACAAAACATAGAATATTCAGGATTTGCATTTTCTGATGTACTGGGGACCTTAAGAAACACCAAGTAGTGCTTTTCCCCCAGTTTACTTTTAGGAAGAGACCTTCCAGAAAATATGATACAGGAAGGAAACTAACTGAACTCAAGATACTGTAAACGTCTAAATAAGGCTGCAATTTCAAATGTAGCTATACCTCTTTTTTATATGTTGGAGTAGAAAAAGAGGCATAAATTCCATGCTAGAAGATGTGCTAGAAGAACTGGAACCTGTGTTCTCTTAGTGCAGAAGCAATACCCACCCAGAAATCCACCAGATTTCAGGTGTTCCCACCCCTCCAAAATGCAACTGCTCAAAATAAGTCTTTCTGCTTAAAGAAGGGTGTTTGATTTTTTTTTGTTGTTGTTGTCTTTGTCTGTGGGATGGTGGTGCTGTGTTTGTTTTATTTACTATTTTATAGGAAACCAGTGTGTGAGTAATATTCTTACTTCCATTGCACCTAGGAGGTTGGCACTCTCTCCAATGCTTTCTTCTATGTATCTCCTTTCTTCATCTGTGATCGTAGGATGCTTTGCAGGGCTCTCGTATGAAACCAAAAGCCAAAACATGTACCAGACTATACCAAAGCTCCCTTTGGAATGGAAAGAAAGGCTTTAAAAAGAAACACACAGTAAAGCAGCAAACAAGGAAAAAACTATGTGAAGAATTGTAACAAATTTAAATGGTAATTGTTGTTAGTGCGTCTTTTCTGAGTTATCTCAATAGAGATAACTCTCCAACAGAGAGTTGGATCCTGAATAATAATCATGTAAAACACATGCAGAACTGGAGCACAGTGAAGTAGTCTTTGCTTCATTTACAGAACAATTTCACTGTAAATGACTATTCACTGATCTAAACATCAGTTTGTACAATGCAGTCCAGTTCATTTCACTAAACTTTAAAAGTTCTATTCTGCTTTAAGCTATTGCTATTTGATTACTGCACTGAATTTTTCACCTGCAAAAGAAAAGACCGTGGCATTTTTCCAACATTTTTTTAGTAATTATTTAATATTTTTTGAGTAAAAAATTTTAAAATTTCTTGAGTAATTTTTTAATATTCTCTAAGGTTTCCCTCTAATCCATATCAATGTGGCCATACTTTTCCAACAGTGTAAGTTAACATAGCACTAGTGTGAATATGTAGGTCTTCAGATAAAAATCGAGACCACTTATTTCGGGCAGGTACTTTAAGTTTACACTTTTATAAATGCAAGAAGAATGTTAATGTGAGCAGAAATTCTGTAGATCTGCATAGCAGTTTGGACTACTTGTGCTAAAAGCGATGAAGGTTTCACCATGAGCTAGCTTCTCTTCTTATTTAATAATGCTACTTTCCTACATAGACTTCCCTTTAAATTCTGTTCATTCATTGTTCTTTTCTCTAGATTGTATTTTTAGACTCATAGTCCCACTTCCCTGGGGGTTTTTTTGCCTCTTTAACAGTAGCTTTAACATTTTTAGAAAGGGTAGAATAAGGTCATACAATGCTGGAGTGAAATGAGCAAAAACTCCTACCATACACGTAGAACACAGAAGACCACCCAGTGTATTGCACTAGAATCCCAGCTAAAGGCATGGCAATGACTGCTCCTGCATAGGAACCTACAAAACAAGACATGCATGGATGAAAAGGGAGAAAAAATCAGTTTCAAAGCATTTTTACATTACAAATGAAAGACAAAAATACAAAGTTACTTACCACAAAAGGAAGTGGTCGCTAACCTACTTCTTTCTAATGGGGGGGCCCACTTGCTCCAAATACCGTGGCAGGCAGGGTAGGTGACCCCCTGGGGAATGGGTGTGCCACAAGTTAGTGGATGTTGATCAGTCACTCAGTTAATTGTCTTTGCATGGGTTTTTACTTTTAATTGTGACAAACAAGAAGTTGAGAATGCTTCGCATTTCTGTAGCAAAGTCTGAGCACAGACACAGAAAAACTTCAATACCTGTTCAATTTGAAATGGGTTTTGTATTACGTATCACTCTAAATCATTAAAGATGCCTTATGAAACAGATATAAAGCATGCTTCCTTTTGCTCCCCCTCCCTCTTCCAGGAGGAATTGCAAATTATTAAAGAGAAAGAACACGTATTAGTGCACAAGAACCAGAATCAAAGGAAGGATGAAAATTCAGACCCTCTGGAATCTTCCTGATGCTGGGCTGATTTCTCCAACCCTTTATGTTCAAAATCAGTAATAAATTGAAAGTAATTTTTATTTTCCTTCCAAAGCTGTAATTGTTAGTTAAAGGCTAACAAACATCTATCACATTTACTAGATATTATATAATTTTCCATACCTCTACAAGGCCCTGTAAGATCCTAACAAAGATGACACATCCATAGTGCACCCTGGCTGCGGATGGTATGAGCATGTTGAGGGAGGATGTCAGCAGTATAGCAGCCCCAAATACTCNTTTCTCTTTCAAATTACTCATTCATTCCCCTAAAAGCACGGTCTTTATGATAGAACCTTCGATTTTTACCATATATTTATCCTGTGAGGCTGCCCAGCACTTAACTGTTGAGAATTACATCAGTATAAACCTTATGCAGAATAGGGGTTTGGGGAAATTTCAGTGCTAAACATATATCCCACTGTCTTTCTTAGCCAGAGAAACATTTGCTGTGTAGTTTTATAGCTGAAGGAAAATCGAATAGCTATAATTCATGCAATAGAATCCTTTATGTTCAAAATCAGTAATAAAATGAAAGTAATTTTTATTTTCCTTCCAAAGCTGTAATTGTTAGTTAAAGGCTAACAAACATCTATCACATTTACTAGATATTATATAATTTTCCATACCTCTACAAGGCCCTGTAAGATCCTAACAAAGATGACACATCCATAGTGCACCCTGGCTGCGGATGGTATGAGCATGTTGAGGGAGGATGTCAGCAGTATAGCAGCACCAAATACTCTGCAAAGGTGGGAAAAAAGGGAAAGTAAGTAACTTCTGTGTTGTTTCAACTGATTTATTCCACATATATGCTCATGTATGAACACAAATGTTCCCTGCATGTATTTATGCAGGAAAGATTCCAACTTCTGAACTGATCAGTGTCCAAACAGATTAGTGTCTGAACTGATTAGTGTCTACTACCTGTCTGATAAGATCCAGGCCAAACATGGATGTATGCATCTATTTAGCGTAATTTCCTAAGGAAACACATTTTATCCAATCACAGCTATAGCTCTTACTTTCCCCATAAACCTGCGCTTTCCTTCAATTTTCACATTTATTTCAACCGAATCTGATTGAATTCTCACCCTCTGGAAACAAAATTAGGAATTGTCTCCAAATGGTTTGCTGAAACAGGTGTCCANCTTTGTATAAAGCTGTGTATTGAAAAGATAAATCCTGGAGGTGTCTTAACATAAGACATCACAGTATCTGATGTGGAACTGATTTGACAGAAACCTTTAACCTTAGCACGTGTTCTTTGGAAACTGGCACAGTGCCACAAGTTAGTGAGAAACAGACCTTGGGTAAAAGATGCAGGATGAAAATTTTGCTCAAAGACATTATGTTCCCTGTTCTGTATTTAGAATTACAGTCTGAAACAAACCTTCAAATAGCACACAGAGTATATGCCATTTCTATTTGGCATATATTAAACAGCATGATGAGAGAAGCTTTGTTAAATTGCTATAAATCTAGTCTCCTCTTTGTATTCCCTGTGATTTCCATCTCAGGTTAAACAACCCCTAACTGTCTGTATAGCACATTTCTGCTTTTGCTTTGTCAGCGTGTCCAATACATTTGCAGGGACCGACTGGTGCACATGTTTGGATTGCACTGTGGGGACTATTTTGTCCTGACTTCTGTCTCTGCTCTCTATTTCTTTGTATGTAAGATTCTGCTCCAAAATTATGTTCAGTTCATTTCCTTACAATTTAATACCTCCTTATGTTCACATAAATCTCAATAGTCTTGGCTTTCTTTTTTTAAATTTATTTTTAATTAATGAGAAGAGTTTGGAATTTATAGGAGTTTTGCGTGTGATTTTTGCAAATTATTTTTAAAAGTTAGATCTTCCTGTTAGCAATTTTTGAGGCTCCATGTAACTGTTATACAGGTTCATCAAGAAACTCCCCATTTAGTTGTAAGGGGGAAGAAAGGACTGCTTGGTTTGTAGCCTCTCCTCTTTCTTTTCTGAATAGCTATTTAACTAAATGCCTCATGCAGAAACGTTTTTTAAATCCATGATTGTGCATAGACTGGTGCAGATTCTTAGCAAGTGAAAGTGTGAATCAGTGCAATCATTCTAAATCAATATTCCTGTTAAAATCGTACTGAGATAGAATATTTAAAAATGCTCTGCATGAGGTTTACAAAACTGTAGGTAACTGTTTCTTCAAGGAAATTTACTCTAGTTTTATAATTCTGTATCTGAAGTCAGCTTCTGTTTGCCACAACTGAAAGCGGTGTTTCCCAGAATTGTCTCTGTTCTCATGTTCACTAAAGAGGAGCTGTTTCCTTGAGCCTGTTCCTTCTAGAAGAGAAAGGAAAGTGTAACTGAAGGAATGATCAGAGACATGCTTCTTCTGCTAGATTAAAATCTTGCCTGTATTTAGACAAACAAACACCAGTGAATACCTATTTACATCAGGGAACAAATGATGAAATAATTCCACAGCGTCACTTACGAGTAAATTTTCTGAACTATGCTTTATAGGATCAGCCTTCTCAAAAATAAAACAACCCCTCTCCCCTTAAAAAAAATAAGGATTTAAAGAAAGAATAAATTAGATTATGATTCTTGCAACAAATGGCTTTTTTTCCTTTTTGTTGAATACATATAAAAAGCAGCACCATGTATTTAGTGTATGACTATTTTAGTGAGTCCATTTACTCTATGATGCTTAATCAAAAGCAAATAAATCTTCCTACATTTGCTTTATGTAAATGCACATTCATAAATATCATCATTATTTCTCCTTTGTGCTCTTTTATCTTGTTGCATTTACTTCTCCTCTATAAATACTGAATTCTACCTAATAAAATATTGTGATATAATGCTGGGTTTTGTATCAACTTTCTGTTTCATTGCTTTAAATATCTCAGCTAAAAATATTTACTATGACTTAGGTCAAATAATAATGATTTTGAGCTACAGTCAATCAAAATATATTGGATTGGGAAATAGAACATTCTGATTGTTCCTAGGGCATTTCTAAAGCATTTTATTGACCCACACATCAAACCCTCAAATTACATAATTTTTTCATGCTTACATTTTCTGTATTTTTGTTCTGTTCATGAAGCTAATGATTTAATAATCCATTATGTTTCATTTCTGCTTCTCATAAAATTCTCTTTTGTTCAATTTTGTTACAATGTTAACTTCAACAATGGATTAGAAAGCATGCTTTTCTTGAACATTCTCATGTTTTCATGCCAAATTAACAGTATATGGGGTTCCATAGTTGTATTTACTGAACGCATTTATGGCTAATGTTCATTCTAGACAGACATAGTTCCCTGTAAAATACAACTTCCAGCTTGTTTAGGAGCGTTCATTCCTATCCCCACTGCATTGTTTTATACAAGTATCTGTTTGTGCTCTTGATATTCAGAAACCACATTGAATGGATTGGTATACCCCGTATGGGATATACAGACTTTAAGACCGCCCTGTTGTGGGTCTCTTCAGTCATGCTTTCCACAGCAGAGTTTGTGGAGAAGGGTTTATATGTTGAGCACAAATATCACTGGAGTTTTTATCTCCTGCAGAGTGAGCCCAACCTGGCTGTATGGTGTCCCTTGGGTTGAGCTCAGCTAAGGAAATCCAGGTAGCTCTACAGCTCGACATTCATTCAGAGGTGTCTTTGAACATCCATTTCATTCTGGGCACACTCCAAACCCCATGAAACATATTTTAATGCCATGGCACAAATTAAAGGCTTTAGCAGACTGAAGGTAGGCTCTGGGGAAACGACAGTATATCACAGAGACCAGTCAGGAGAGACCAATGACACTGCCATCATTCCTGGCCTGGCATTAAGACGGAATTAAAGTGCCCTGATATGACTTCAGCAACCCCTAGTCTTGATGGAAAATTCCTTTCTGATGTAAAATCAACAATTATGCAACTATATCTAGAAGAAAATAGTTGTATAAAGAGGAAGAATTAATAAATAGAGTAGTAGTATGACAAGAAAGAGGGGGAAAAAGTAGAACTTGGTCTTCATAAATGACCAGAGTCCTGGAACAAAGAATTATGATTTGCTTATCTATTTCTAAACTCATTAGACTCAGTCCCAAAAGGCAGAATCTAACACTGATCTTCAGTGTTTCACTAATATTGGCCTCATATGCAGGTCATGAAATGTGACTTAGTCCTTCTGTAATACAAGTAGTAATAATAGTAAAGTCATACTGGACTATGAGAAGTTTGGCATGGGAACAGAGGAAGAAAATTACTCTGACAATTCAGGAAAAATGAATGATGTTGCAGGGGGGGATTAATCTCTTTGGCTTTCCAGCCAATTGGCACATTTTTTAATTTGAGGAAAAACTAAAGGGAAAGAAATGTATTTTTTTTTCATCTCTGGAATTCTGATCTCTGCATCTGTGCAGCAGCACTATTCTCATTTACCATTGTCAGGCACTTCACATTACATGAACATTCTGCATGGGAGTGTGTTACAGATATTGTTACTCAGCTGGAAGCAGTGCCAGCTCAAAAGTGAGCTGAGCACAGTGGGAGCACAGATGCATGTCAAATACTGAGTGCCAGATGGGTGACATATTGAGTTACATGTAGGATATCTGAAACAAGGGGTCCTGGTTGGAAACATCCTTTTACCCCAGTGACTGGGAATGAAAATTGCTGCAATGACTTCATAAAGCTAAAACCCTTTCATATGTGTTAAAGCCCGTTTCATATGTGTATAAGGAAGAATCAATTCCTCAGATTTCTGAATCCTGTGTATTTACATCCATTTTGAATATAATTGAAAAATTCCACAATTATCTGTGTCTGTATTCTCTGAATAAGTGATCTCACCTTGAGAAAATGAGACTTTTATGGATACGAAATAATGTGTCTTTACTAAAGCATATAAAGAACTTTAACTAAATTTGTCCTTCAAAAAAAAAAAAATCAACAAGTAACTCTTGTATAACCAAAACAGGATTTCTGAATATTTATTCAAACAAGAAAATGTTGTCGTTTTAAGATGTGTAAATATAATATTCAGTATCAGTGAATTATTAATGCCATTTAATTAAAATTTGAAATAATTAAAGAATAGTGAGTCATGGTCACTGACAACTACAAAACAATATTGCATATATTTTAATGGATTTATATTAAAAAATATGAAGGCATAGAAAATGTTCAATAGCTTCTGTAGAAAATTCTTTCAGGACTATAACTAAAGAGTTTTTACCTCCAAAAAGTCACTGGTCATAATTTCATGGAAGGTCTATCTACTGAATAGGAAAATTTGGTTATTTTGTTAGTTTTCTAGAGATTCATGGCTGGGGGTTGGGGGGGGGAAAGGTGTGAAAAAGCATTTCACACTGCTACAATACATTAAATAAAAATATTTAAAAGGTAATTTACTCTGACTGTAAGCAGGAACCTATGGAAAATATAGCCCGTGTTCTTTTCTGAGATATATAAACTCTGCATTTGACAATTTTACAGATCATATTCTAGAGAACATATTTTCATTGGATAAAGTATATGTATTGAACAAATACTTTATTTGTAAACAGTGATAAAACATTTTTGCTAGTGAGACATAAAAATCTGTTAGGTAAGGGTGGAAACTACAGAGGAGTGAAAACATAAGTTTCCTTGCCAAGTGTTTGCAATCTAGTTTAACAATAAGATGAAAAAATTCTGTCATTATAAAAATATTCAAGTTGGTGAGCTGTTTTGTCATTGCTTTTCCTTACAGAAACCATATAAAATATGTTAAACAAAGACTTACTGTATCAAATACGTATACGTAAAAAATTAAACTGGGTTTTGACACTCCTTTGGGATTCTTACTTGGAAGATTTTTACTGCAGCAGCAGCTCTAAACAGCTGAATATGTTTAATATGCATAATGTGATTTTTTAGACTATTCTTCATCTCAAGATTTCTAAAATTTATTACCTTTGGCTCTATCTACTGTCTCTATCTTTGACTCTCCTGAAAATGGTCAGCAACACCATGTATAATTGACTATGTTATATTTCTATACAATTCAAAGAATTTCTTGTCTGAGAGGAACTGCAAAGCTCAATGCTGGATTAAATGTTTATTTTTTCAGTAAGACATAATGTCTAGGGAGAAACGGGAGAGGAGCTAGCTGGAATGTCTGCAGGCATACAGCAGCTTTTCAGAACCCTTTCTTCTGCAAATGTTGCTTGCAATGACAATTTGTGATCAACTTTTTAACATAGTTTTGTCTTTTAATATACAGAAATTTCAGTGGTTTAGCTGCCAGTTAATATTTCCCTTTTCACAAAGCATTTTTCTATCCATGTCAGGTGTGATGAAAGCCTTCTAAGACTTTGTTACGGAAAACATTTTAATGACCTGAATTTGCTGTGGTTTGATACGCCAGGTTTGGAGATAAATAAATCCCAAAATATTAATGAGTCTTTTAGCAAAACAGACCATAAATGGACTGGATCAAGCACCTACGTGAAATTCCATGCAGAGAATTAGTCAATGTATATCAGCAACTCCAAGTTTCTTTGGCTTTCTGCCTTCTTCAAACCTGCTAATGCTACTGACCGATACTAAGATCACTAACAGTTATCAGTCTGCACCTTCCATTGCTTGTTCACAGACCTATTTTTGAAATGTCAGTATATTATGAAGAATTTCATAGTATACTGTTGGATAACAGCTTCATTGCAGATGATGCTGAATGTAAAAGACTCCTGGCTCATTAAATTCAGGTTGTTGCTCTTACCAGCAAATGCATTACATCATCCTTTCACAACCAGATCAAGTTTCATCTCAGAAGTAATAAGCATCTGTTCTACTTAGTACTAGCTTTTCCGTTCCAACTTTTTACTTCATATATGCAGTATATGTCTCCTACCCATGCTCTTTGGTTTTAACGGTTTGAATCTCTGCAGTTTACTCCAACAACAATCTTATATCTTCTTTCTTCTGCATCACTGAGTAAGCTAGGCCCTCTTCACTATTTCTGCTTTTTTTTCTTCATTCATTTGCTCACTCCACCAATCCTCTCTTTCCTGTTTGAATTCACCTGGGGAATCAAACCTGTGGTTTCGTTTTACAACTCATTATATCCATATATGTCTAGATAAAGCTCATTCCTTCTAGCTCATTAGCTTTGGGACAGCTTGCTCTTTAAATACGTAATCTGCTAAATAATGTTTCAAACCAAGACTGTCTCATTCAAATGGCCTTACCAACATCCAAGGCTTAAATATGATTCAACTGTCTCTGTTGATTTAGGAGTATACAATACTTATCAAAGGAATCATCTGTGGTTTTAATTGTAAAATGTTTTGTTGAGCTGTTTGGGAGGATAACTACTATGTGTTGGACTCCAAAGCTACATCCCTACTGCTTTTTTGAAGTGCTTTCTGACATATGGGCTGCATGTTACAGCTGATTGTATCAGAACTGCTCAGAGCAAATGCAGATTCCTTCAGAGCAAAGTGACAGTGACATTCGTGTTTTTATGCAACCAACTCAAAAACATTTTGTTGCATTAAACCCAATGTACAAATTGCTTTGGAGTGAACTATCAAGGCTGATAGGGGTGATTAAGAACACCTGTAGAGTGTCTGCAAACTGTCAGAGGCATAGATGAGTTTTGTTTCAGAGAGTAGAGTTTTATTAGGTACCACTGCTTATGTAGCAATGATTCATGGAGGCTCAGGACTAGGAGAGAACTGGGAAAAAAGTTATTTGACAGTGTTGACATATCTTGAAGATATATTTCCAATAAATAAGAAGTTTCTTTATCAGCTTGTTACGAAAGGGGTGTCATGACAAGGGGGTTGGTAATATGTAGATGGTCTTTAAGGTTTCTTCCTACCCACACCATTCTGAGATTCTATGAATATTCTATGAATATTTGAGCAATATGATCTAGATGTAGATGATAGGTTAGTTGGGCTATAGGTTGGACTAGATGATCTTCAAGGTCCTTTCCAGCCTTATCTGTACTGTGATACTGTGATACTATGAAAGCATCCGGTGCAATTTTGTATGAACTGTGTAGCAAGTTTTCTACAAATACTGATTTCAAAGGATTTGGACCAATGGAGGATGGGATG
>WEKX01028971.1:49428-79802 GCA_013390025.1 Pitta sordida
ATAAAAAGATGAATTTTAAGCGAAAGGTTGACTTGTATATTTTCATTCAGATTAAAATGACAATGATGATGAGTTCAACATAGATGAAAGATAATTGTAGAGAAATGCAGTATAGTTATGTAGTTAATTTTTTTTATGTGAGTGCTGTCAGGATTCGAGAAACAGGAAATACTAGCATAGAATTATAAGGTGACTTTAATGTTTAAAAACCTGATGAATTTTAAGCGAAAGGTTGACTTGTATATTTTCATTCAGATTAAAATGACAATGATGATGAGTTCAACATAGATGAAAGATAATTGTAGAGAAATGCAGTATAGTTATGTAGTTAATTTTTTTTATGTGAGTGCTGTCAGGATTCGAGAAACAGGAAATACTAGCATAGAATTATAAGGTGACTTTAATGTTTAAAAACCTGTCATTCTATTCTGTCCTTTGTGTTTCTTTGTGTAAGGAAGTTCTAATGTTTTAGTATATACAAATGAGTGAAAAAGGTCACTCACTTATATTTTATATAAAAAGAATCTGTGATTATTGCAGATCTATTTCTGAAGCAGTGCTTGGCACATACAGTCAAAAACTGTATTTCTACTTTAAATATATAACTGTGAAATTGGGAATTAATTCCCCAGTGAGTAATCTAACAATGCCATATTAATGTCAAAGAACCTTTCCTGATTTACAGTAAATATTTACAGTAAATTAAATATTACAGGAAATATTACAGGTTAACTGTTCACTTAGGAAATCAGTGGGAAATAGTCTCACACCATTTTGGTAATACTTTTGGTAAGGCAAGGGGTTTGTTATGGATTTCCTGCATAAAGAGAATTTAAAGGGTGTATCAGAAGTTTAAAATATATTGATATTTAAATCTTGAGATGAAATGGAAAAAAACAGAACAGTTTCACACCTTTCCATATGTGTGTGACAGCACAGCAGGTACTTTGTTCAGAGACAGCTGCAGTAGCATGAATGTGGAATAGGGAATATTACTTAGAATAAAATTCTAGGTTAAAAATAAAATGTTCTTAGTTACAGGGCCATCTAGCCTGAAATTCACTATGGCATTAACTCTTATCACTTGATTATGCCTTATATTTTCCTCAATTATCCCTCTACTGAAAACATTTTACAATAGCTATAATACAGTGATTTAAAACCCGATGAAAAAGAATCTACCATATCATTTCCCTGGTTGGACCACTGGTATGTAGTAATTATTGCTAATATTTAAGCTTTTGTGTTGATTGATTCTTGTTGTATGTTTCCAGAGGACTAAAGCATACATACACTTATACCCAACAATATTTTCCAGTGGAATTACATGCATACTTAGTAATCAGATTGCCTCCTAGTAACTTCTTTTGTATGCTACATATATCCTGAATACATAGGCCTTTCTATTTGTTTCACTAGGCATCATTTTGTACTATGATTTCTGAAGCAATTAAAGATCTCTAAATCAATCTCTAATTTTCCAACACTCATATTAATAGGCACATGTCCCAGTAACCCACAACAATCCAAGGTCAATGTCATTGACCTAAATAGACTCACTGCACTAAACCAAGAAAAATAAACACCCTAGGATTACACTAACTTCCTCAGTAGAGCATCATGTCGGAGGCTTGTGATGTGTTTCTAGTCCAGAATAATTTAGATGTGTCAGTGTGACTGCTTTCCAGACTGGTTCCCCACTCCCTGATGTTACTGTCTGTGTCATATATATTAAACAGAATTCAGTCTACCAAATGTTCAATATATCATCTGATTGACCAGACCTTTTGGTACCCACAAATCTATCAGCATTTATCCATATACCCAAAATGGCTGATGAAATACGAAGATCCCAGTAGATCTCAGCAGCATGGCATCCGAATCTTTGAAAGGTTCATAAACCCTAGCCAGTTAATCTTCAATCTCCCAGGGTAATAAATATCACTAGTCCAGTAACAGGCACCCATTTGCCTGTGCAGAACACAAACCCAAAGGATTTCATCACACCATGTGAAGACCAGGCAAATACCTGGGGACCCTAGAGAATATATATAGAGATATGCATATTCTGGAAATGACACAGTACACCTGAGGTGTGAAGTGCTTCCACAAGAATGATAACTAAATAAATTACACCTAACTTGACTGGAATTAGTCCTTACTTACTGTCATAAATGTAAATGTTTGTGAAGATGGACAAAATTTTGTCCGCATATGCCAGGTTTGGTGCTTCTGTTACTGAGTTTTCTTGGGAATGTCCCTGTCATTGTCTTGCACATCTTTGTAGTTGCATCACTTTAAATCTGAATTGATTCAAATGACTTTCCTGATGTTGCTTGGGTGAATGAAGACAGATTTTTGATTCTCTGGATCAAATTCTGCAGCCTTTACTCAAGCAAAACACCAATTAATCCTGAGAAGTTAAGGACTGTGTATCGAAACAGGAAGAACAGGTAATCCAGTAAATGGCTGTTAATTGTTTTTCGAAATAACCTTTTACATTTCTAAACCATTGTCACAAAGATGGCACTTGTAAATGGACAGGTAACGGATACCCTAGTTTTAAAATGTTGTATTTTGATTAATTTGCTTTAAAATGTGGGATATTAGTGTTGTTTCAGTTACAGGGCATTTGTAAATATTCATGAATTCTAGTGCAGGTCTCTGTTTACAAGGTATTTACCTTGAGAAGAGCATTTTTACCATAGCTCCCCTCTCTTTCTCAAACACAGTTTGCTCCACAGGCAAAGCCCCTCTTGGCCATCCGAGCCTACCTTTTATGTTGCACACTCCTGAGAGAAGTTAAAGGTATATAGTATTGCTGAATTTAGGATCTATTTGCACTAGTGTGGTACTGGTGTGAAGAGAGGCACTAGGACCTTTGATACTTCTGCAAACGGTGGCAGTAAGTGTGGATGTGAAAGCCTCATGTGTCTCCAATACTCAGAGGATCTAATTAACAGGTAGAATCGCGCCCTGGGTGCTTGAAAAACTGCCAGACACCATAGAAACGAGCCCTTAAGTCCCCAGGCCATCTGCACTTCCTTTTCATTGTGGAAGTCTCATTGAAACATGTTTTTCGACCATTCTAAATTCATTTGTGCATTAATGAAAAATTCCCGTTGATGGTTTTCCTTTTCATTAAAAAAAAAAAATCATAAAATTCTTCTATTCAATCGCGGAGGGGAAAAAAAAAATCCCTCAAGCTTTGATGAAATAATGAATCTTTAAATTTGCCTCTGAATACGTGTTGTTCGACTATCATTGCCACTACCTCCCTAAGTGACTGTTTAAAGGAAAAGGAAACCAACCCGAGATAAGCCCCGCAAAACCTGTGGGGGGTTTGAAGGAGGGTGAGCAAAGCACCGTCACCGCCTCGTTCCCTGGTCGCTGTCCTTCCTTTTTCAAGGCACCGCCTTTGAGGGGCATGAGAGCCCCGGCTCGGCTTTCTGGAGGCTCTGCCCCCTCCGCTCCCCCCTGTTCGCACTCGTCCAGGGCACCGGGGCTCTCTAAGCCGTCGTTACCTGTTCGCTGCCAGCCGGGATGAGATGTACCCGCCAGGGATCTGGGTGATTATGTATCCCCAGAAAAAAGAGCCGTGGATCATGCCAACTGTTTCAGGATCCCAGTTAAACTTCGCTTTCTTCCAATGGAAGGAACCGACAGAGAAGGAGATAAAGAGAAGAGGAAGGCTGTAATTGTGCCAGTTTAGAGCTTTCACCCGCATAGCTTCACACCAGGCGACCGAGGGGGTTTCGGCGCCGGGTTCTGCCCTCAGCCCTCCACGGCAAACTCTCTGACTGCTCGCCAGATAAATAAATGGGGAAACAAAACCAGTAATGGCAATAGAAATGGTACCCCTCCACCCCGTGCCTCCCTGGGACACGAGAGGGGCAGTGTGCCCTGAGCCTCTTGACGGCCACGATCTGTGGGACCCCCAGGCAGGGCAGACCCAAGGAGCTCGGAGACTCCCAGGCAGGGCAGATCCGGGATGCTCCGGGACCCTCAGACAGGGCAGATTCGGGATGCACCGGGACCCCCAGGGAGGACAGACCCAGGGAGCTCCGGGACTCCCAGGCAGGGCAGATCCGGGATGCTCCGGGACCCCCAGGCAGGGCAGACGGAGGAGCCCTGGGACCTGCGGGTCACAGACACAGAACCGCAGCACTCCCCGCAATCCTTGCCCACACGGCGGTGGCTACAGCCCGCACTTACCTCTTGCCTGTGCAGGGAGCGAAGCATAAGGGGTTTGTCTCTTGGATGTTTAACACTCATCTGTATTTTACCTCTTTCTCACCACACTTTAACTCGCTTTAAAACAGCTCTTATAATTTAACGTCTTTTGTCAACGCAAATTCACCTTGCTGTTTTCAAACATTCCTGCCAAACCTTCCCGCCTCCTTTATTGCGCGAGACACCCTCTGGCAGTTTCTTATTCGACGCCCCCCTTCCCTTAGTTTATTTTGCGAGATACGGGCGTTTTTCAAGGTTGTGTGGAAAAGGGAGAGAGGGGGATGGGCGGGGGTTGCTACTTGTCCTCAAATTACTACCGCAAACGGGCTGAGAACTGAAAGGGGAAAGTAGAAATATTTGCTAGAAAATATTTCTGCTTGAAGAACGGGATTTCCGTCCTGCGAAGAGCAGCGGCGGGCCCGGGCAGGGCGAGGGGAGCGGCGGGGCTCGGGTGTAGCGGGGGAAAAGCCGCGTAACCATCAAGAGCCCATCCCACCTACGCTGATGCTACGCTGTGCTTGATCTGGGAATTGTACTGGGAAGACAAGGGATTTACGAAGGAAGGGTTCCCACCTCTTTAATAATTTTTCCTCCTCGGTGTATGGTGCTGTTATTGACCATATCCACGATGGCCACTCCCAAGTTACATCGGATCCCGAAGGAAATGCAGAATCCCAGTCCACTCATTATGGCAATGATGTACCTCCGGGGCAGCCCGAAGCAGGTACAGTCGCACAACGGCGCTTTCTTTTCGGGCATTTCCATGGGCTTTCCATCTTCCGTCAGCTCGATGGTGTCCCCGGGCTTCTGCCTCTTCTCTAGGACTCTGCCCGACACAAGAAGGAAAAGTCAAGCCCTGGCCGCCTGAAGGTACAACCATTTCGGGTAGCCGAAGTCTTAAATTCACCGCTCCCCCCGCTCTTTTGGTTTGGATTGATTTGAGGACTTATTCCTTTTAAACCGTTCACCTTCAACTGTTCTTTAGCAATGACCTGTAGGAGTCACGATTAGTCATCCCCAACTCCCCCCGCCACCTCGCCGCAGCAGCCCAGGGAGGAGCTCTAGCTGAGAATTGCTCATCTATCATTAAAGACTTCGGCTTAAATATGTAGGACGCATCAAGAAGACATCATCTGTAACCACTGCAGAGGCGCCATGTTGGGTAGCCCAAGAGGCGTAGTGTGGAAACAGACACGGTCTTTTGGAGGTTTCATTCCCTCCTTGCTGTATTGGAAACATCAATGGGAGTGATCTTGATGCGCATCTCGCTTAAGGTCTGGGAACAAAAGAAATGTTTACAGAAATGGGAGATGGGGGAGGAGGAGGAGGACAGGGCGATATTGCTACTTATTTTAGATTTGCAAAATGGCTGTCACACGCAGGGAAAGAAAACACGACCGTCTTCAGAGAACTGGCATCTCCGGAGAAGGCTTTCCCAAAGATCTCAGATGCTCAGCTACACCTTGTGAGTGAGTGGTCACTCAGCAGGTTCAACCTTCCCAGAGCAGCTTTAAGCCCTGTCTCATTGACCCCACTCATTTGCTTTTATATGAAAATCTTGTCTCCTAGAAAACAATCTGTAGGATTTCTCTGCAGCTATTTTGAATCAACAGAAAAATACCACGAAAGGTGATTTAGATTGTGTGTGTGTGTAAAAGCTCTAAAAATGCTGTGTCAGTAGTAAGAAAAATCAGGTGTATCGAGCAAGTGTCCTATGCTGAATACCTGAATTTTCTTCGGTATTCATTGAGATATTTAAAAGATAGAAACCCCGAACCCATTATATCGTCTTTAGAAGCAAACATGCGACTATTTCCCGACACTCTGGACTCTCCTACCGCCGTCCTCACCCCTGCTCTAGGAGTGTTTTCTCACGTCAGAAATTCTCCACGGAGGAGCATCTCTTTCAGGTTAACTCATCCGGCTGATGGGACAGTAACAATTAGCAGAAAAAGGCTCAAAAAATTACCCGTGTTTGTGGGAAAATACAGGGGTTTTCTTCAAAAGCTACTCAGACGAAATTCGCCTGATTTTTCTAATACTTTTAAGAATTACTTTCATGCTTAAAGACCGCAGCATTAAGAAATGTCTTAAAGTTGTGAATCAAATAAACCACGGTGCTTTTATGTTTAAAATTCGTTCGTGCGGATAAAGGATAGTGTAAAAGTGTTTTCTCCCTGAATGAGTGTCTTGTCTTCGGGAAGAAGACATTGAAGATAACTCATTGAAATCAATGGGTTAGGGGCAAGAAAAGTGTTTTAATTCTAAGCATCGGAAACTACTTAATTCTCCTGCTCTGAAAAAGATCAGCAAATCACGCGGTTGTTAATCGAGGTGTGAATTCAAACGGAGTTTTGCTGGAAAATACAAACATCGCTTCTCTATTATTCACTGTGTGACTATATAAAAAGCAGTAGAAATAAAGCAATAATCGTTTTATTTATATGTTGTTGAGTCTTTTGGGGAAAAAAAGGGATTTCCTTGATTATATTGAAGCAGTTGTCCTGGATTATCTTCCCCCTCCCACCCCCCCCAAAACTATTATTATTTTTCGACCATTGAAACTTACATAAATATGACAAAAAAACTGTAGGAAATTCACTGCGTTGTTGATGACTTTAGTTTTGCTTTTGGCTTTTTTAATGGTACACTTCCTACAAAAATGGAAATCTTAATTTTTTTCTTCATCGCTTCATTCATATGCCCCCTTTCCTTAAAATGGCAGCAGAAGTAGTGACTCATACTGTGAAACGGCCCTGTGCCTGTGCGAACACTGCCGCATAGATATGGAAAAAAGACTTTTACGTGACCTACCGTGGGCAGGCAAATCCGCAGTTACCTTGTATCTGTAATTCGGAGTGGGAAAAAAAAAAAAACAACAAAGAAAGAAAACCCCAAAACAACAACGAAGCAACCAAATCAAACCAAACACTTCGGGGTAATTTCTAGCAGGTGGTACAACCGAAAATACATTGGAATTTCACAGACTACTCTCAAACGTTCTGGAGGTCACTAAAGTCACCAGATTGGGTGGAGCATGGGGTGTGAACTTTAGTGCATACGCTTCTTAGGTATGCAAGAATTTCGGCTTGTTTATCTGTGTGCACAGGGCTCGAAGGCGGTAGAATCCGTCTTTACACACAGAAACCTATAGGAGTGATGCTTTTAAGTTTAGCAGTTGCAGTTTTGTACCACTTATAGGACAATCAAGTGCTTCCCACGGCAGATGGATAAATAATTAAACACATTCTTCTATATGTTTCAGCTTCAGCAGAAAAAAATCGTTCAAATATCAATTATTTATACATCTCCATCTTCCTCTGAAAACGAATTACACAAAAGACAATATTAATAAAAAAAATTTAATGTTTGTTAAATGCAGGGGGAAAGATCCTGTGACTGCATTGTAAAATTAAAACAGAACAAAAATACGGGTTGCTGCCCTCTCCTGATTAGGATTTCAAGATGGGATCCCGGGTTTGTGAGAGAAAGACGGGGTAATCTTTCGCTACATATTTACTGACACCATTTACGAATCAGATAGGGGAGTTACGAGGGTGCCATATTGAGCAGCTTCAGCACTAGTTTCCAGGATCCAGATTATATCCAGCAGTATTTCAGCAGCTCCCACTCTAACCTCCCCAAACCATTCGACCTCCTTCCGCAGCGGGCGGTTAAGAAAAGCTTCCAATTATTTCTAGGAAGTAGAGTCCTACAAGAGACATCCGTCTTACCTGTAGAGTTGGCCAAGCGATTTGCCAGCAAAATTCTTCAATCCCTCCTTGCCAGGGGTCAAAATCCTTTGTTTTACTGACTCCATTCCTGCGGGGATGCTCGCTGGATTCTGCTCTGCTCTGGATAGGGCGCTGCTACGAGCAACGATGGTTCATATTGGTTTAATCCCTTAACTTTTCGCCCTCATTCAGTGGCTGTCGGTGCTCCTGCGGGTACAGGGAGACTGAGCAGCAGCGTGCGCGTGTGAGCGAGCGAGGGGGAGCGGGCGTGCGGAGCCGGGGNCCCAGCGGCCGCGGCCCGACGCAGTTTCTCCGCGTGGTGGAAGGAGCGCCCCTGATTCGCGGCCTTGGTGCAGCCAGTCTCGCTCTTGGGGAAGCGACATTACTGCAAATAATGCTGCTGGAAGGCTATAAACAGAAAACGTCTGTTCCAAAGGTGTATTTATATCCATGTTTGTTCGCACACCATGTTAAGAATCCATTAGTGATTGCTTTCTCTTAAGCAAATAGTGTTTTCCGTCTCTTTTGTGCCCTCTGTGCCTCTGAGTGGGGCAGCGTAACACTCAGCCTCGATTTGTGCCATTTACGGCACTGGAATAAACTGAACATATTCTGAACAGAATTATTTTTCCTTCCAGAATCCAGTAATAATTTCCCAACTTTTATAATATTCAGGGAAATTGAAGATGCAAAACGTGGTGGTAATAACCCTTATACGTATTTCTCTTAGGTTTCATATTAAAGTTCCCGTGTTACTTAAAATTATAATTTGTGCTCTAAACAAATCCTTCTAAAGTTACTAAGATCCCTCACTTGCCCAGCTGGTGACTAAATGTAAACGGTGTATTTTCAAAGATTCCTTGATGAAAATGTGCGTTGTAGCTGCAGTATCTTAAAAGCAACTGCTCTTTGGCTTCATATAAATATTTTTTTCAGATGTTGCCCTCTGCTGGAGGGTTAATGCAACTTGACAGCGTCAAAGCAGGTTTATGCAAGACCAGTAATTTTAATACTGAAATTCCCATAATGATCGATCTACGTAGAATTTCAATATTTGCTTTCGAAGTTGTAAAAGAACTACAAAGTACTAGAGTGGAAAATAAAACCATATGTCATTGAAATGTTGCTAATTAGCATGATAACACAGACCTGATTTATAGATCCTGGTAGGCACTGAATGTGGTTTGCAGCATCTCCACTACCATTACAAATATGAAAGGATTTTCCCCAGAACCAGAAAAGCTGCACAGTTATATAAGCACATCTTCCCAGTGTTTCATGGTTTGAGCATGCCATTGCAGATGCTCAAAGGATACCCATATTAATAGATTTTTCTGAGAGGCAGCAGGAACAGAATATTGTTTTGCAGGGATGGATGAAATGAGATTGGATTTTGTAATTCAATCCCTTCAGAAAGGTTTTTTTTCTGAGCTGGAATTTGAGACTGTAAAGCCTTCAGGGCAAGGCTGCTTTGTTTATTTACGCACTGTGCAAGGAGTTCTGGCCCATTTTTTAGAAAACTCAGTGCTGGCATGTTTTTGATGCTATGGCGGCTAAGTAGCAGCAATAATTAGTAGTAGAATAATAGCATTTAATAAATAAGTGATGATTGATTTTTGAAAGATAAATAATTTATCACATCACCAGAAAATGGACTGCAAGTCCAGGTGACACATTCCTGTTTGTAAGTTCCTACTGGAGGAGAACTAGTTAGTTCTTAATTGGGTAAAATATGCAAAAGAATAAATAACCTTGGTGCAGGAAAATCCTGTAGTGACTAGGCTGCTGCTGTAGCCATCTGAGATAGAAATTTTGTGTCTGTCAGATGTTATATCCAGACTAAGTCATATCCTGATCAAGCTCAGCGGTTTGGTTTCACATGAGGCACTAATGAGAGCAGTAGAAAGCTAATCTCATTAGTATTACAAAGCATGTACAGTCTTGTCACCTTTTAAAACATAATATATTAAATAATGTTGGAAGAGTAAGCTGATCCTAGAAGAAACAATGCATAATATTTAATTGAAATTGTTATCCATAATTCTTTTTGTAATAAATACTTGCCATAGAGAGATTTCACTCAAAAAAAGTCTAATTCAAACTTCAGAGAGGTCGTTATGAACTCATTCCACTGGTGTCAGTGGCAGGGAAAATGGGAAGTTATGCAGAATATTCTAGTCCAGATAATTACTGATAAATGTGTTGACCAGGAAGAAAGAGATTGAGCCAAAAGTCCCCCAGTAAAAAATGCAGCTCTGAGAAGGTTCTAACAGTATCTGTGGGAAGATATGGTGTGATTCAGAATGCTGCTCCTGACTGTGTTATTTTTACATAGAGCAGACAACTCACTGTTTCATCCTGAGACCTCGCAATTAAATACAATTTTCTTCACCTCATAAAATATTCTTTTGCTTTTGTTCATGTGAATGCTAAAGGATTGAGTTCTTACCTGCCTTTATATTTCTATAAATACTTCCTTTATACAAATTTTTAATTGAGATATTTCAACAAGTTAATATCTTTCAGACATGGAGAATTACAGATGTGGTTCTCAGCTCATTTTTTCCTATGGCTATATATGTAGTATCAGATTTTGGTGTTGAAAGGAATATGTAGTTGTCATGTGCCACAATACTTCTTCAGGAATCTGTGACTGACACATTTTGAATGGGTAATTTCCCCTGAACTGTGAGCCAGATTGGTAATTTATATGATTGTAAAGCCAACACAGGAGAAGTTGAACCGTTGGATCAGATCTTGGCTTTGTATCTCTACAACATAAATACTATTTATCCTTCTTATTTTATGTCCC
Organism: Pitta sordida; assembly: GCA_013390025.1. NCBI lineage: Eukaryota > Metazoa > Chordata > Aves > Passeriformes > Pittidae > Pitta > Pitta sordida. Next base: position 60,208 of record WEKX01028971.1, read on the forward strand.
GAAGAGGACATGCTTGAACAGAAACATGCTAAAGCAAGTGTGTGTCTGGGCAGAACACAGGCACATTCACATGATCCCTCTCAACCAGCTTGTGGTTTTTGGAAACAGAAATCTGGAACTTTGGGCCAAGATCACAAGGACAAATAGAAAAATCTAGCAGGAAGCTGGCCACAAAGGCAATATGAGCTACGGCTGTGGATTTTGTCAAGCAGAGTTGTGTAGCTTTTCCACTGCTTTAGCTAAGTATGATATATGGCAGCGTATAACTTGTAAATTGGGCTACTCTTTTAAATTCCTTTGTTCAGTTAGAATTACTAGAATGTTATTACACTGCTTTGCTAAAAGCCTAATAAGCACAAGAAGTGAAATATGGTAGAATAGAGAAGGTGCATACTCATTTTTCAGGGTGATTTCTAGTTTTAAGACGAACTGGAGGCAATTTGCTCAGGGATCTCTGCACTAACATATATTATGAAATGCCCTAAAGGCTTGCTACAAACTCCAGTATTTGGAAAGCTGCTATTGCTTTCTGGGAAGGTAACAATAGTCATAAAAAAAACCCCCACTAACAAAACCAACTAAAGAAAAAATGGTAAAACCACCAAAACCCCGACATAGAAGTATTTTTTTTTTTAAATTAAGGAATATCTTCTTTTTAACAATGTCACTTTACTGTTAACTCCAGTGTCAATGTCTAATTTTCAGATAATCCAGCTCATGTTGAATCTGTTCCTTTAGCCATCTAGTGGTAAAAGACATCAAAGCACTAGAATTAGAGTCAATTTTTATGTTCTATTCATACTGCGGATTTCACCGTGAAAAACCCCCTAAATCACTAGAAGATTTGTAGTTACTATATTGGACTTCTCCATGGCTGGAAATTTTCCTGTTCTGTTACATAAAGATTTATTTTTTCCTCCATCCTCCCTTTCCTGTCTAAAATCTAGTTTGTTGTGAGTATCAGCAGATAGATTAAAAAGAAACAAAACCAACCAAACACCTAATACAAATCTACCCACTGGCAAATATTTTTTTAAATCATGAAAGCAATGATTTTAATTTAATTTTTTGTATGTGTGTGTGTATCTGTGGAGAAATTAACATCCCTGAATACATTTATCTTAAAAGTAAAGGGAGATGCTTATATTCTTCCCAATATTACAGGAACATCTGTTCCTTTGGATTCCAGTACTGCTCCATGGGTTACATGCAAAGGGTCCCAAAGGACTTGAAGCCATCTGTCATGTTACACAGACAGAACTGCACCTACCCCTGGGGCTGAGACACGGTGACAATTCTCTCAGTGCCCAAGACAGCTATGCAACACTTGGTGAGGTGGGATGCAATTACCCATAACGAAATTTAGCCAAGGATTTGTGGTTGCAGCACATTGTCCTTTTATTAGTAGGATGATTAATGATCTTTTTAATATCATTAATCTGTCATGACTTTATTATTTCAGGATGTCCATTATTTGATTGTTTAATAGCTTAAAAAATATTTTTATACAAGACTCAGTTTGCTCTTAGTGCAGCCAGGGTCTCTTTACACTGCATGAGGAACCTTTGTGACAAACGTAGAAATTGAAGATGGTATTATGGTGTCTTTTTATTGTTCAAATTAGAAAACCAGAAGCCGATTTTATAAGGCTGCGGTAGTCTTTTATTTTCTGTTGACTTGTCTCTTAGCATTATTTTAAAATGTATTAAGAGGAGTTTGGGGAGGAACTTCTGTTGATTCAGATCACAAGTTGCACTAATTGGAACAGGGCTTACATCTATTACAGGCATTCATTTGCTAGGAGGACACTTAAAGAGAAACCAAATGTAACACCAGATACATAATTTGATCAGGAGACTATTTCTGGTGGGGAAAAACAAGACAACATAACCCATAATAGATATTTGGAATATAGTTGTAAAATAGTTCACTTAGTACAACAGTGAACTGACATCAGGGTTGATGGGGCAGGCTCTTGGGCCACGGTGTCAGGTCTGGGGTTGATATTACAGCCTAAATTCATCACTCAGTTTTAATATGCCTCAGGTTTTCTGGTTATGAAAGAGGGAGAATTATCCTTCCTTACAACAAATACTGATTTTTCAATAGACTAAATTAACACAAAATATATTAAATGCTGTGTGGGAAGAATGTATGTAGATTCTATTGCATGTAAAGTGGTTTCTCTAAGGAGAGAGATATACATGAAACTGTAATTACAGTCTGTATTCACAAAGTATGTATAATTCGCTAGTGATGCAGAGACCCAAGACATTGCGCCTTCACCGCTGCTCTGCCAGAACAGGTACCAGTGATCCAAGGACATTTGTGCATTTCTAAGTGCTGACCATAGCTTTTCTGTGTAGCTGTGTATTTTTCTGTGTATTGGCACAATGAGTACAGCTGTAGCAAAAAGTAAATAAAGGGCAAGCTTGTGTTTAATTGATGTCTGGGCTTAGTGGAGTCTGCTTTCCCAAGAAAGAACCATGTTTTGGAGAGGCTCCATTCATCCCTTAAATTCTTTCTTTAGTTTAATTTTTTGACAAGTTGACAACCTTCACATAGATTCAACATTGAATTGTAATCCATTTAATCTCTTAAATTTCCTTAGAATTAGCCTAGTAACACTGTCTCCTATTTTGGATCCAAAATAGGAAAATAAGGAATCTGTGCAGGTTTCTTATGTCATACATTTGTATCTGCATCAGATGACACTAATCCAAGCTAGCAATGCTAGCATGCCCTCAAATGGCTGCTTTTTAATCAAAATACTTCCAAAATTTTATTTATAATATAAAATCAAACAATGATTTTTCTGCAAGCATCAGAAACATCGAATCATAAAATCATTAAGGGTGGAGAAGACCTCTAGGGTAATTGAGTCCGACTGTTAATGAATGTATCGGGCTCCATGAGGCTTCCTGTCCTCAGAAACACCATTTTTCTACTCCTCTCTCCTTACACCAGGACCTGGTCAGGATCTAGGAGAACTCAAATCCTCCCCTGCATGTCTCTAATGCTTTCCTGTCAGTATTCTTAGTTCCTGTCATGTCATCAGCATGCCTTTCCCTTCTCCATTATTTTGCCTCTTTTCTTTTCCTTTACAAAACTGCTTTTGGGAAAATGTTTTTCTGAAAATTGTGGGGAACTTGTAACTCAGCAAATTTATGTTTTTTCCACATTGGACCAAAATAGTTTCAAAAGCGATTGTGAAGGGAAATAAGCACACAGACACACACAGACACACATACACACACAAGAAGTACAAGTCTCATTTTGTTAGAAAACACTGAAATAATCAGTGTTAGGTGTTTTTATTTTTGTTAGTCTCATGTATTATTAGTAGCAGAAGTTATCTTTGAGATTACTGTATCTTTTGAGAAACAATTTCTCTGCCTTCAATAAACCACAAAGGTCTTGCTTCTTTTATAAACACTTAGGAAGTGCTAAATACCTTCTTTGGAGAACATGCCCATGGGTCTGAATGTAGAAAAGTCCGAATATTCTTATGGCAAAATGCAAAGGAAAACCGAAGACTGTAAAAGGTTTTGAGGGAATGAAAGATAGAAATGCTCTTCTTGTTGATTTGTGGAACACATTAGATGTATTAGGTGTATTCTCCCCCAGAAATATTGGACCAGCACATAATGTAAGATGACAGGAAAATCGCTGCTTTATTTTAGGGCACTGCTAATGATCTCAGCAGTGATTGTGTGGTGTTCCACAATGGATGGGGGAGGATTGGGGGATCACATGGATAGATCACTTCAGGCCAAAGCACTCAACTCAACCTATCCATTTAAAAATATCTGTGATCTCTAAATGTAACAAAAAAGATCAAGTTCTTAATCCAGATCCCTTTCCTAAATGTCCCAGGGAGAATCTGAGGCAGAGATTCCCAGAGGAACCATGGAGTTTAGGCTTCATACACATTTCATTTTATCATCTGATGTTTTAAGTGTAAGTACTTTATACCTATTTTTTCTTATTGTTTGTTATATAGAAATCATTACAGATGTGGTGGATCAAATAGTCAACTCATGTGGCTCCAAATTTTGCATTGCCATAGGGTGATACAGTGCCATGTAATGTAACTTGAAAGGAATGGATCTGGCTTATTCAGTTCCATCTGAGTCAAACTGAGCCCACTGATTTTTGTGTGACTCAGTCTGAGTGTGACCAGTTCTGATGTCTTCAGCTGTTCCAAGTTTTTCCCTATGGGGAAGGTGAATTTTAATTACACAATTAGTAGTCTAGTTGCAAGACATGGAAGTTCAAACAGTTCAAATGACTTATGCTGAACCTTCTGCCCTTACCAGGTTCCCAGGTTCCTTGTCTGGCTCTTAAGTTGGCATTTTCATCACCAAAGGCAGGACAAGCTTTTCTGTCTTTTGGTTTTCTTTTCAGCATCCCTCATCTCAATAGTTGACATCTACTGGGCCTTCACCATGGACTTTTACCACATTCTGCTTGATTATTACAACACGTTCTGTAGTTGAGGCACATCCAGCTTCCCCTGTGGCAAAGATTTGCTGGCTGCTTCCCTTTTCTATGCAAGGGGCACTGTCTTATAGCAGTTTTATCTGGCATTTTTGTTGTAAGAGCTGGAGAAGTGATCAGTACTACCATTAGTGCTGCCTCTGTATGCTGTGGTGCCTGATCTAGGAATCCCACTCTGTTTGCCAAAGTCAAATACTAAAGTGTAGATAGAAAGCTCTTCTAAGACAATGCTATTTATTCTGGTTTAGTTCTACTTCTCAATCTACTAGAAAAATAACAGTGAAATGAGGAAAGAGACAAATGCCAAAGTCTCTGTTTGGGCAGTATTCCTACCTAACTCAGCAAGAGGCAAATCTCTGCAGAGTATCAAGAATGGAATTCAGGATTTGCTTTTCTGTATGGAACTAATTTTAATGTGCACATGGCATTTTACCAGCTGAGAAACATTTCATACATGGTTCACATCCTCTATGCTCGCCTTTCAGAAGTGATGCCAGTTTCTCAAAAAATTGTCCTGTCATTTGTTTGTATTTCTTAGCTATTAAACCAGCTTTATCCATGAACAATATCCATTAGGCTAAAGCCAAGCAAAGATAAAGACTGAGACACACGTAAATATACAACAAAAGGGAGGTGAAATCCACTTTAGTACAGTGGTGAGTGTCCCCACCTCTCATAAAGGAGACCGGGGTTCAATTCCCACCAAGGAGGCAGTGGTGCCGTTTAAGAGTTGGACTCGATGATCCTTGTGGGTCCCTTCCCTCAGAATATTCTGTGATTCTAAAAGCACAGTTCTGTTGCTGTTTGCCAGATGTCCTGAGCTCCCACCCTAGGGGCTGCAGCCAGGTAATTAATGTCTGCAACACATAACTTGCTAAATTTAGTTATTTGTTTTTTTGTTCTCGCTCACTTAATATTTGCCTGCAGTTCCACGGTGTAGGTTTTACTTTGTGTATAATTCCAATAAAATCACTGTGGCTATTTCCAGAACAAAGGACACAAATTTTATTGCAGTTATCTGAATGGGGTTTTTGTGCAGATTCTTTTTTACTATTTCTCATGATAGATTGACTTCTAATTTAATAAAGAAAGTACTAGTTGTCCCTCATTTTGTTCTGTTTTGATGCGTGTAGTACTTGGTCTGAGAATGCCAATTCATTCATGCCTACCATGATATTTTTTTTTTTCCTGGAGATCATCTGCCTTCTGATGGGCTGAACAGTTCAGAGGCATTACAAAAGCTAGATTTGATGCCTTTAGAACAATAGGGTTCATCTTATTTTTTTTCCTTTTTTTTTTTAGGAATAATCATGTAGTAATCAAAGCTCTGAAATAAACACATAGTCCCAAATTGAATGGCTAGAAAGCAAGTAATCCCTAAAAATCTATTATGCCAGCCATGTCTTCTTCACTCCCAAATTCTTCTTTACTATGAGGTCTCCCTGGCTTATGGAAACACCTTTCCCTGGAGGGATCTTATCTTTAATAAAAGTCTTCACCAAATCCATGCGTTCAATCAGTCTCATATTACTGAGTCACTCCTGCAGCATTGAGTTGGTCTTCTGCTTTCACAGACAAATTTCCTTGGCAGGCTGCCCATTTCTTTTCATTTATGACAAGAATATTAATCACTCTCTGATTGGTGTGTGCTCCATCATCAGAGCACATCATAAATCATTGAGATTACTTTCACAGCTGGTTAACATTAAACCTCAGGGCTTTGCCCGGCACAGGATTTCCCCATCTACATGGGCATCTTTCCTTCACTCATTCAAGTCTTGTACGTACCTAGGGTAGGGTTCTCCAAAAGGCTTCATGAATTGATTGCTTGTCTTTCAAAAGCTGCCCTGTACTCTCCAGCACTTCTAATAGATTTCAAAATGATCCTCATTAATCCTTCTTCACTGGAAGAGTGGGGGACTGGACTGAAGGAGACGGAAAAATACGACCGTTGAGAGAAAGAGAGAGAAAGATTCTCTCTTAAAATCCATGTGGGGCACAGAGGTGGTCAGATAAAACTATAAAAGTGAGCTCAGGGTTCTTTACTTGAACTCAATATCAAGGAATATAACTTTAAATACAATAGGGCTTCCTCATGAGTGCCAGCATTTTTTCGGGAAACCTCACAATTGTTCATGTTCTGGAATTCCTTTCCCATACCATCAGCCTGAGACTAGACCCTAACTAGGCCTTTTGTAGGGGTCTGAAAGCAGTTTCTCTTTCACAAATATATTCACATATTTACAGTTTTTTCAGTTTAAAACCTTTTCACACAGAATTTTCTTTATAATGAAAAATTCTGCTTTAGAAAGATTTTGCTAACAACCAGGAAATGAAACTAAGGGAATAATTTCTTTTGCACAAATAATTGGTCAAAATGTGTAAACTCCTTTTGCTGGCGTTTTTAATGGTGCGTGGGATGTATTAAAGCAATAAAAGAAAGAAATTTTGGCAGAGATCAATTGCAAAAGAAAAAAAAAATCCAACCCTGAAAGCATGATTTTTGTCAAGGTTTCAGTTTTTTCTGTCAGCTCTGTTCATTTCTTACTTTGCTTCATTTGACAAAATAGAATATTCAGGGTTGGAGGTTGACACTTGCAAGTTGACACCTGAAGCTATTTTACATGATCCCTGTAGTTGCCCAAACAAGTAGTCCAGAATATAAGCATGGATGTCTGTATCTTTCCTACATGTATGATATATATTCCCATTTTGGGAAGTTGAATTGGCCTTGCTATTGATTTTGTAGGATCATGGAATGGTTTGGGTTAGAAGGGACTGGTCAGGGCAGTCATTCTCTGTATGGGGAGGCAAATCATGACCTGTCACTGTCTAACACCCTCAAGGATTTTAGTGGATGCATCAGGACCAAATAGTGACGTGACAAAACAGATGTTACTGTAGTAGGAAACATGGTGAACTGTCCTGATTACATTGCAAAAAACATCTCAAAAGATATAGTGCTCAAATGGCAATGAGAAATGGAAGGTTTCAGCTAAGACCAGGCTGCAAGGGAAAAATCCTGCTCTGAGTCCAGCATTTCCCCTGGAAGAAGAAATTCAGATAACAAAAATGTTTAGTCAGCCTCACAGATGGGATGAAGAAAAAGTCCCTGCAAGGAGAGTTCTGTGAACCGTGTCCAAGATGGCATCTGCTTTTCCACTCAAATCTGTCTCTGTTTTCCACCCAAATGCAGAGCCATAAAGTAGGATATTGGCACTTCATGCGAGAGATGTCTCCTCTCTGTCTTACCGTTAATGTGAACACCTTGTGATTGCCTCTACCATTACTGCCAGTTCTGACGAGACATTTATGGTGGGACTGTCTTTGTTGTTTTGGGTGCTTGACATGTTACTGATAAATCTGAGGTCTGATTGAAGGCATTACAATCAACAGAGAAAGTCCTACCTACTGCTTTGTCTTCGCCCTATCAGAATATCTCCAGGCCAAGCTGCTGTTCTAGCATGCTTTAAAAGGTGACAAGGAACATGTTCTTCAAAGAAAATGATCTGATAGCACTATATTATCTAGTGCTATAATTTATATTTATATAGCACTATATAATATATTTATATTTATATAGCACTATATTATCTATAGTGCCATAATTATATTATCTATTCTCTAAAATGATCTGATAGCACTATACTATCAATACTTTTGCAGGTTAGGGTTTAATTATAAAGTTTCAGAATGACTGAATTTTGTGCATTTCTGTGCCAAACATGCACCAAATAATTGGCATTTACTGCAGAATGAAGAAATTCATGAGTGTTGTTTTAGAGGAAGTTGTATTTGTTTTCACCACAACAGAAAATGAAGTTCAAATGCTCAGCACTTGCCCATCCTCATCAGACACCTAAGCTCTGTGGAAAAGCCTTGCTCCTGTGTCTGTCTTCATGCCCAGGAAGGAGTTTGGTTCCTGCAATGGCAGATGTACGTCAGCCAGGGATGAGTGGGGTGTGCGCAGAAGAAGGGGGGGCTGCTCTGTGCACAGGGAAGTGTGCATTGGGTAGACATTGTGAAGCAGAGTTTGTCCAGGGCTGAAAGTGAAGCAAACACTCCAAAGGATTTTTTTGCAGCAATTTCTTCCAGGTGCAAAAGCAAAGAAAATCCTGCTTTTTCCTTCCCCATAGAACCAACCTCTCGGATGCCCCATTTATTTAAGTTCCTGTATTAACTGCTATTAAAGCTGGCTCTTCTCTGCTAGGCAGGGGAGACTTGCTGATAGACTTGCATTTACGTTTTAAATAGGCTTCTTCTATCCATCTGAATGTATTAACAGTTTCTCTACACTGTTTGGCTTCAAGCCTGTCTGGTGCCTGTTTTTCTGTCTCCTCCAGTTCATGAGCCCTTACACTTCTGTTTATTCACCTTCCTCCTTCTGAAGACAAAGTAAGGACTTCATAGTTGCTTCTGTATTCAGTTCAGCATGTAATTCTATCACTTTGAACTTACAGCAAAAGTACATAGCAGGGCCTTCTGCTTTGATTTCCTCTACCCATGTCACCTTCCTCAGTTCTAAGCGCAGCAGTGACCTCATTAAATATATAATCTTTTTTACTAATCCCACAGAGAGTACCTTCAGTCGAAAAAGTTGAATGGTTTGTTCGTACATGGTGACTTGGCATATTGTGGCATCTTCTAATTAAAACACGAGTCATTGTGACAGGCTGGTGGCAGCAGCAGAATCGTTTGCTATTTTCACATAAATGGACAGCAACAAAAATATAATGAAAAAGAATCGAGACACTTACTGCTTAACATAAAACACATGGGATCTTGTTGTTCCCTCTCTCAAAAGATACCAGACTTTTCTGCCACAGGCTCCTGTGCTGCTTCTGAGGAAGTTAAAAGCTGTCCTTGACACCGAGGCAATCCTACGTGAAAGGGGAAAGCAGGGCATCCTTCCTGATTGCAGATATATAGCAGCTTGTTTAGAGCAGCATGAGCTCCAGACACCCTAAACAAATTGTCATTACATGGTGAGCTGTACAGAAATCTCTTGGCCCACCTACTGGAGCTTTTTGGTTTTTTACCTGGATCTTCATTACAGAGATGTTGAAATCTTGGCCACATCTAAAAATAACAGTTCAATTTCCATCAGTACAGATGGAGCCAGAATTTTTTCTGAATATATAGATATATATATACATATACATATATATATATACACAGATGCCACAACCAGAGCACAGGCTTACCTGTAGCATTGCTGTTTGCTGACACTCTAGTGTAGGTTAATGCCAGCAGAAATGTTTATTCAAGAGAATTTGACAAAACTGTTTGTTGTGATGAAGTGACATGGCAGTGAATCCAGCCTTCCTATAAGTTTTCCCTGCTAAAAAATTCTGTCTGGAGTATTTTTATTCCTTTTTGAAAAACCACCAAGAAAAGAAAAGAGCCACCAAGCACACAGTGCTGGAACATTACAGCACTATTCCTAGTACATTGCACCAAGTGTAAGAAAAATAAGCCAGAAGAATGGGAGATGAGAGGACATGAGGACGTGGCCTTAGGCTACACCAGGGGAGGTTTAGGCTGGATGTTAGGAAGAGTTTTTTCACAGAGAGAGTGATCCCTTAGTGGAATGGTCTGCCCAGGGAGGTGGTGGAGTCACCATCCCTGGAGGTGTTTGAGAAAAGAGTGGATGAGGAACTCAGTGACATGGTCTAGACAATGGGAGGCTCGGATGGATGGAGCGTGGTGCCCATGGCTCCAGGGTTGTGGGTTCAATCCCTGGGTGGGCGTTCGCTTGGGAGTTGGACTAGATGATCCTTGTGGGTCCCTTCCAACTTGGAATAACCTCTGAATCTGTGACATAGGGGCCAGAGCTTTTTTACCTTTTCAGCTTTTCATTATAGAGGATGGTGTGGGTCAGAGACACACAACATCAAGCATTTCAAACCCACTGTGGTTATGGAAGGGACAATAGAACAAGGCTCATTTATTTAATGCCTCTTGATGATAGAAGCAGTTACTACAGCCTTGTAACTTTGAGTACCATAACTGAAATGCTGAGTAGTGTGGGATGCTAAGAACACTCCAGGACAATGGTAGGTCAGTCAGTAATTTAAATACTAATATTTCTGACAAGCTAAAGGCACTGGTTTGTTGAGGAGTTGAAAAAACAATTCAAAAGAATCCTACCCTTACTAAATGTTTCAGACTGACTCACTTCTGACTGAGAAAGCATAGTCACTAATTATTGCAAGGGAATGTGCGTAAATTGATATGGCTGCTGAATTTCACATCCTACTCATCTCCCAGCAGATTTCTCGGTACAAATGCTTATATAAAAAAAGACCTTCCTGAGTTGCATCTGAATGATGTAAGTGTTGTGTAGAGACAACTGATTATTTAAAACCAGAAGATGATCTAATTTAGCTACTCCTTTTTGGGGATCCCAAGGCAGGAGTTGTTGTGACCACCCTTAGCATGGAAGACAGGCAAAAATGAGTAGCTGTGGGTTTAATGAGGTTACACAGAAATTCACATATTCTGGAAATAATTTTGTTATCCTTCATATGATAATCCCTTCCCCCCATCCCCCCTTTACCCCTCTCTACCTGTTGAGGGAAATACAGACTTTTAAGTAAGTCCTTTGTGAGTGCTCCCTTTGCCCCCTCTTGGTATCTCCTTGCCACATCAGATGTCAGGACCTACAATCCCTCTCCTGTCTCTCAGCAGAGTGTCCTAAATGTTTAAGACAATATTTTCAGAAACACTAGTTTTAATTTTGAACATTTTGAGGAACATTAGACCAGATTTTGTTTCAGAGCCTACACATCTCATACAAATATCAGACTTCAGCTCCTGGGATATAATTTCTTCTACATCTTGCCGTTTTTCCCACTGATCCACTAGCGAGTGGGTTACATATTTTTCTATTCCTGTAAGACAACATATTTTACACCATTTGAGATGCAAATATTGACAAAAGCCTTCTATTTCAGTGCTCGCTATTATTTTTTTGCACAGAATAAACACTGACTTATTTTTAGAAAAGACCCTTTGATCTGAGTGGATGAATTAGATGCCTTACCTATTTTTCTGATTCAGAAAGTACAACCACTGCATTTTGGAGCATCTCTTAATTTACTGCACAAGATAAATAAAGGAATTAAGACTTGTGATGGGTAGGTACAATTTCTAATTGTGGGACAAGCCAGGTATGTTCCAGAATTTGTGACTGTCTCACAAGCTACCATGGTACTGCTTTTTACGACATATAAATCTTTGGATGACCTTGAATTTAAATTACCCATTTACCACAGGTCTCAGTGGTGGCAAGGTTTAACCTCCAAGAACAATGCTTGAATGCATGTGAAAACTCCCAACATAATTGATAAATATCCCCTATATTCTGTACAGCAACAGCAGATTCCTTCATTCTTTCCCCCATCTCCTTTCTCTTTTCTTTCTAACACCTTATTTCCTATTTTAACGCTTTAATTTTTCTTTTGATACCTAGTTAAGTACCTTATCTCTTACCTCAGTAACAAGCACAGTGGTGGTACCATCATACCTTCCTTGTTTTGGTGAGGTTTTCCCCTCCCTTTTTTTAGTACAGACAAGGTTCTCTGTATTCATCTTACACCCTTCTTTAATTACTGCTATTCCATGTCTACTAATCATTTCAGTCACAAAGGAAATGACCTACCAAGTGTGGCAGGTGACCCTGTTCCCATAGTTCTGATAATGGGGTACAACAGGAGAGGTAATGTGCCAAGATAAAGTTATGTAATGAGAGCAAGTCACAAACTTCAACCCAGATTCCCTGTGATTTAATCCAAAGCCCTTCACTGGTTCCAGAAGCGAGTTTTTAAGAAAGGTTAAAATATGTACAGTAAGACACTTTACCAGTCCCTTGGTAAAGCTCCAGCTCTGCCATATCTTCCAGTACGGTGCTCAAGGCTATTTAAAGTGCATGTATGTGAACCACTTGTGCTGCCTGTGAAAACTGCATGTGTGACTGAGAACTTGAGAAGTCACCTCAGGTCCTGAAACTGCAAGAATAAAAACTGTATCCAGACAAAGCAGCCTGGCTGAAAATGGATCTGCATTAGCGTAACATACATGAGCTGCAAGAAATCTGTAAGAATCCTCTCCTCCAAGAGGCTCTACAGGCATAGGACTTTTAAGACTTCAACTCCTCTCTGAATTCTTGTAATTTGCACAAACAAGTTGACAGCATGTTAAAAATAAACACAGTTTTATTGGCAAGATTTAGATATTATTCAATGTGTACATTACATGTTAGCTGAATGCAATGTTTAAAAAATTTATTGCAGCATTAGTGTGTCATATATATATTGGCCACACACTTAGCAGACAAAAATGCCACTTGGACTATATGACAGTACAAGTCAAACAAGTAGTACATGTAGAACAGTCAGAAAGTCCATCTCTTTTCATTCTGTTCCGTTGCCTCAAACTGACAGTTTTACATAAAAAAGTAAAAGCATATTAAGAAAGTTCTCTAGGAAAAAAACAGTATAGTGTCTCATAGTAGCACTCTTCTTTTGCAGTCCTTTGCTTAGAACATACCACATTAATGTTTCCAAAGTAACCCCCCTAAATTTTAAGTGGAAAAAATATAATCCCTGATTGTATTACAGCTGAAAGGCAAATTTTGGTTTTCTAATCCTAATGAGGCAAGGTATTGTTGTTTAAATTACAGTAGTTCAAACACAGAACTGTCTTCATTTTGCTTAAAGGACACTTTTAGATACTGAAACACAACAAAATGAAATATTCCAACAAGGATGGGAACATCTCCAAACTGATTAAGCCACTTTTCTTCCTTCTGTCACTTTTTCAAGAATATCAGGAAATGTATGTGAACCATTATAAACCTAATCACACTGATATCTTCAGTCAAAATACAACTTAATGACAAGTAAAGGCAAACTGTTATATAAAGAGGTGTTATGATTCGTTATGTAATGTTAATTCTTAATATGAAAATGGATTCTCTTTTCAACAGTTTCTTTATACGGAGAAGTAATACTAGAAACCATAATGACATTTTAAATATACTATATATATTTGTTTTTAAATAAGATGATTCCAGATATTTTTCACTTTATTCTATGATGCAAAACATCTGTTTGTATTGCATTAAATAGCAAGTGGTCTCAAAAAATAACTTTGAAAGAAATACAAAGTAGGAGTTCAAAACATCAATTCAAATGCAGGGTCTGCATATCAATGCTGTATCCAAAGGTATTTCATTGTTTTCCTATATCTTGCTTTTAAATAGCATTGTTCATTCACGACACACCTATTTGCTGACATCTTTTCAAGTGTAGTATATTAGGACACTTTATTACCTGAAAAAATTAATGCTCCATAAGCAGAAATATCATATCTAATGCTGAATTTCCAAATCTGTTTTAAGCTTCAATCGGATTGTACGTTTTGCATAGAAATATCCTTTTGCATCTCATCGCCTTTCAACTGTTTGCCTTGCTAACAGCAACAAAACCATGACATCCAAATTAAGCAGTTTAATTAACAGTATATGTGCAAGAAGCAGCACAGTGCTTTCATTGTGCAAATTGTGGAGTTAGAAACGTAATTATGGCGACTGATACACTTCTTTGGCTTACACATTAAGCAGCAGAGCTGATCTATTTACACATGCATTCCTCTATAAATCCATGGCTTTGAACATACATGTCTGAATATTCAAGGACATGGTCAGTTCATGATGAACATGAACTGCCAACATGCTTGATTGCTCAGGCAACCTTAGAGAACAAAGGTGAACAACTTACAGTAACGAGAAATGTACATCTGCATCATCTCCTTGTCTGGCAGCCAAACCATGTGATGTTTGCTCGAGGTAGGCACTTAATATTAAACCTTTTCCTAATAAACTGTTACAACATCAAGGTTACTCACCAAGTGCTCCAAGATCTAGGCTAGGCTGGCTAAAACAACATATCTTCAGTTCGGGTACTAGTAAACAGTCATTCAGCTGACGTGGAATACAAATCTTGAATTTTCCTGTGTATACTTACAGGGAAGTATAACTTTCAAAGTGCAAATAGAGTAAAATTTTCTAATCTTGTCTACCTTGTGTACTTCAGCATGAGAGAAGTCAACAATCTGGTGTTACTTTAACTAAGCAGTCTAGGCATGAAGTGCTCTCTGGAACAGTTCACATGGCACTGAAACAGAAGTGTGCCAAGGCAGACACGGTTTGGCCAACACTGAACACCTCTGTCTGCAGGTTCACAGTATCCTGATGCCTGCAAGCACACTGGAAATAGTCACTGCCCCACAGAGATCATTTTCACACCTTTTGCCAAATGCAAAGAAACAAGGCACTAAGCACAGAAGCATTGATATGTTTCAAATACATAGTAAAATCATAAAAATGCCATAATTGCTTCAAATTAGAAAATGAGGGCACATTCATAAAGAGCTGGAAGCTACTTTGCACAAGTAGTTATTACATATTTATAAATTCAGTAACGTTGTAGAAAAGTCTCATAACAAAAGAGAAAAAATCCTTCTTAAAGATTTGAAATTAAAAAAAAAAAAAAGAATGACCCCAAACACCCAGGCTTATTTGTATAAGGACAATAACAGCATAGATTATTTGGCATGCTTAAAATCTTTTGGAAAAAAAATCCAAGAATAAACCCATCCTGCTAGATCAATTAGTGTAGTGGTCCAGCTTCCAGTCCACTGCCCTGTGCAGTCACACCCCATAGTATTCATGGAGTACAGACTTCAGCTCTTTGCTGGCATCCACAGAGAATTCAAACAAATAAATAAAAAAAAGGAGTAGCTTTGGCCAAAACTAAAGTCAAGCATAATCTTGCAATAGCAGTTTTTGAGGCTGGGAAATAAAAGAACTGTACTTCTCTAAATTGTATACATGTTTTCAAAAGCCACTGCAACTAGCTGATTATATCTGCATTTAAAGAGCAAACTCTTTGGCAAATTATATCTTTAGGAAAATAAATTATGGGATTTTGTTTTCCTTCACTAGTATGAATTAACTGAATTCTCTGCCTATAAATAATTCCAAGTGGAATTAAGCCAATACATCTTTAAAAATCAATCCCTTCTATAAAATATATAGAAGTTCAAAGCTGCAAACCAATGTTTCATAAGACATAGTGGATATAAAAAAAAGCCCCAACCCCTGATTCTTGTATCAGGAGTGTTCTCCTATTTAACTCATCACATAATAAAATAATAACTCTCAGCATTTTACACAGCAGCAGTCCTCTGTGATGTCCTTTTCATTCACCTGGGATACAGCCTGGAACTTTGCAGTTAGCAACAGGGAGGGCTTGGCAGTAATGACCTGTGAGCCCTTTGAGGGTAACAGTCCCTATACTAGGAGTCCAAATTCTAGTATTACAAGATTACACATATTAGTCAAAGTCATGGCTAAATAAAAACCAGTGCTCAAGTAGATTTCCTAAACCTTGAAAGCTCAGTAAAACTTTTAAAGGAAAGTCTAATATCTTTGGACTGAAAGTGAAGGATGGAACTCCTTCAGCTTTCAACATGGTGCATACTGAGCAAACCACAGACAAAAAAAGCTAAAATGAGCTGAATCCCCAACAGTTGGGTTTTGGCTACATTGCTCTGGATAACTCCATTCTCCCTTCTGTGGCGATGAACTCTTTCTCTGTGGCTCGTTTATCACCTTGACACAGTCTCTCCTTCAGTTTTTCAAGTTCATACTCGTGTAGGATTTTTTGTGTTAAATACTTTTCACGTTTTATTCTGGCTTTCACATCTGCAGGGACATCAGGAATCATCCATGCTACGAAGAATTTGACGAGGAATACAACATGCTAAAGAGAAAAGCAACAAGTCATTAACAAATCAAACAGCTATTGTTTTATGTGACATCAAACTGGTCACTTCTTGTTCACAAACATTTCAATGCTCAGCTATTGAGAGCTGGTGAAACAGCAGGGGAAGTGATGAGAAGAGCACTTTAACTACCCCGTTTTCCCTTCATAACTTGCAAAACAGTGTCTTAACGCTGAAGTGCCAGTAATCCAAACTATTGCTTTAGCTATTTTTAGCCCATATACATCACTGCAAAACGTTTTCTGGATTTTGAGTATGGTCATCTCACATACAGTTCTTTGTGATTGCAAGAGAAGTGAAAGTGCTAGTCCTGGTGGTTCACATCAGCTCCACTTGTATTAAGATCTTTTTAATTTTGCTGGTGATTTTGATGAAAGCCGTCTCCTCAGCTGTTTTCACTGTTGTACTCTGAGGTTAACTCACTGAAGTTAAAAGGCCTAGTAACGGTAAACGTTTGGACAGGAGTACTTGGTAGTACTTAGGGAAGAAGTTATTTTATACTCCCAGCAACCCTATTTTCTGTAACATTAATAACTGTCTAGGGAATATATACAGTACCAATTTCAGAAGGAAATTTTGTAGACAACATACCTCCATAATAATTATAAAGGCCAGTTTTGCAGCAAGAATGTGCCAGAACTGCATTGTGTGTAAGTATTTCCTCTCATGATCTGGAGGGTATCGATAGTCTCTGTACCTGTTGGAATGATAGACAAGCAAAGGTGAAATGTCACAGTCAGCCTGGGACAGATTACAAGCTTAGTGACACTTACAAGCAAATACAGCTGTCACTTAGGGAACCTTTTCTTGTTTTAAATGGTCTGTTTCCTTTAGCAGAAAAAGGTTGTCCCTCTATTTGTTTCTGTTATGTTTGCCTAAACACCCTCGCACTCACAGCAACAGAGCATAGATGTGGAATTGCAATACATGAAACTTGGAACGCAGGTTACTTGTTTTTCAGGCAGTGATCAAATAATACAGGACAGAGTGTCACACGGTAATGGACATGTATGGAATACAGTATATCCTCACTGCACTGCGACCCCTCAATTGTAACCTTGCTGATTTGCGAGGAAAATTTCTCGCAATTCTGTTTCAGGGATTTGCGATGTTCCCCGGCCGATGCAGGTGCAGTGCCTCTGCTTCACCGAGGGGTGGCGCCGGCGCTCCCTGTGGGGCAGGACTGGCCCGGCTCCGCAGAGAGGGCACACAGTTTCTCCAGCTCGCTGTGGTGATTGGAGCCCTGTGGCACCATGCCCTGGTTCCCGACCCAGTCCTGTGTGTCTCCGTGCCCAGTCCCTACAGTGGAAGGGTCACGTCGCAGTATGCCCCAGGCAGCCGCTGAGACCCAGGGCAGCACCACCACATGCCATTGTTTGTTAGTCTAAGCCCAGCCGGGCTGTGTGTGGAGTGAGGTACCAGGTGGGGATGAGTCCTTCACCTGCCTATGCTTAATTAAGGCAGGTCCCTGAGTGTTGCCCGCCCGTGTGCGCAGAGCGCCTGCGAACTGTGAACAGGCAGTGCTTGTGTGCGTGCTGTGTGTTTCTGTTTCCCTGGCTACAGGTGGGGAAGGCAATGTGGTCTGTGCCCAGGGACTGCCGGCCGGCGCACCTGGTGATGACGTAGCCCCAGGGAAACTGCCCCACAGAAGTGAGGCAAGCGAGGTGGGGCAAACGCTGTGTGCTGGGACAGGGCAGCAGCGGCATGTTCCCACACTGCTGCTGCTGCACCAGAAGGAGGCTTCTGTTCCCCCAACCTCCCCCTGCTGGAGCAGTGGAACAGGTGTTCTGCTGGGACCGTACGGGCAGCGCTGCCTCTCCCGGGACTGGTGGATGTTAAAGGGAAAGAAACTCTGATATCAACAGAACCCCCACCATAAGAGGCAACGAGTGTTGCAGTTTCAAAGTTAAGGTTTCCCAGGCTCCAAGAATGCTGACAAGAGCTCGGGGACACCCCTTCCCCACCGTGGAGGCAGGGCAAGCACACACGGTGGCAGCAGCCAGGCGGCGGCTGCAGAAGCGGCTGGGACAGTGCAGCGGTGGGATATGCCCACCCCGTGGCTGCATCACACTGACAGGCCCTGCGGGCCGGGATGGCGTGGGG
This sequence comes from Pitta sordida, assembly GCA_013390025.1. Lineage (NCBI taxonomy): Eukaryota > Metazoa > Chordata > Aves > Passeriformes > Pittidae > Pitta > Pitta sordida. Next base: position 78,661 of record WEKX01028971.1, read on the forward strand.
CTAGGACAGCGTGCAGAGGGCCACCGGGGATGAGGAGTGGGGCAGCGGCGTTAGGTTTGTGCTGCTGGCGGGGCAGTGTGAGCACGTGCAGTCACAGCAGCCCGGGCCCGGCTGCAGATGCGGAAGTGGTAGTGTGGCCAAAGAGAAGTCCGGAGATTCTCGGGGGGTCTCCCAAGGCAGAGAGGGAGCAAACGCTTCCCTTTCTCCCCTGTGGTGCGAGAGGATGTGGGGAGGAGTCGAAAAGGCTCCTCAGCGCTCATGATTGGCTGGAGGTGGAGCGATGGGCATGGTTTGTATGCATATTAATGACCTGCATGTGTTTGCAAATTCGACGTTTCGCAAGAGCTCTGACATGACCCGTTTCTCGCAAATAAGGAGGCATAACTCTAAATGTGACAGATCTTGACAGATTATGGACAGACACAGGGTTTATGGAAGGACGGTCTTGACTTCTGCACCATCATACAAATGTAGCTGCTTCTGAAAGCAGGCAGTTCCAATGTCCCAAAAGATGAGTCAGAAGAGTAGACGACCAGCCTGTATGGACAAGAAGCTCCTGAAAGAACTAGGGGAAAAAAAGAGGACGTATGGTCTTGGAAAAAAAGGGGAGGTATGTCAGAGTGTGTTTAAGGAAGCTGTCAAGTCATGCAGGAGAAAAATTAGAGAGGCAAAAGCCCAGATGGAACTCAAACTAGCCTCTTCTGTAAAGAACAACAGGAAGTGGTTTTATAAATACATGAATAGCAAAAAGAGAGGCTGCAACAACCTCCACTCCTTATTGGATGCAGAGGGGAATAGAGTAACTAGAGATGAGGAAAAGGCAGAAATACTTAATACCTTCTTTGCCCCTGTTTTTAACATCAAGACAGATTGCCTATAGGACAACTGGATTTCTGAACTGAGGGATGGGGTAGGGGTGCAGTATAGCCCCCCCTGTAATCCAGGAGGAGGTAGTTAGAGACTTGCTGAGCAACTTGGATCCTCACAAGTCCATGGGACCAGATGGGATCCATCCGAGGGTGATGAAAGAACTAGGAGATGAACTCGCTAAGCCACTCTCCACAATTTACGAACAGTCCTGGCTTACTGGTGATGTACCACAAGACTGGAAATTAGCTAATGTGACACCCATCCACAAGAAG
>WEKX01028971.1:80331-138090 GCA_013390025.1 Pitta sordida
CCTGGTTGATGATAGAAAGGCTGTGGATGTTGTATACTTGGATTTTAGCAAAGCCTTTGACACAGTTTCCCATGGTAAGCTTCAGGAGAAAGCTCAGAGCTTGGATTGGATAGGAGCATTCTGTACTGGGTTAGGAATTGGTTGGACAGACGAGCCCAGAGAGTGTCAATAAATGGTATCACTTCCAGCTGGCAGCCGAACACTAGTGGAGTTCTACAAGGATCAGTGTTAGGCCCAGTACTGTTTAAAATGTTTATTGATGACATGGACGGGGGAATCGAGTCCACCATTAACATGTTTGCACATGATACCAAGTTGGGGACAAATGTTGAACTGCCAGAGGGAGTAGAAGGGCCCTTCAGAGGGACCTTGATAGGCTAGAGAAATAGGCAGATTCTAATAANCACAGAGAGTGATTTTTCAGTGGAATGGTCTGCCCAGGGAGGTGGTGGAGTCACCTTCCCTGGAGGTGTTTAAGAAAAGACTGGATGAGGAACTCAGTGATGCGGTCTAGATGATGGGAAGCTCGGATGGACATAGTGTGGTTCACAGGTTATTCTGAGTTGGAAGGGACGCACAAGGATCATCTAGTCCAACTCCAAGCGAATGCCCACCCATGGATTATGGTGCCCATGGCTCTGGGGTTGTGGGTTCATTCCCTGTATGGGCATTTGCTTGGGAGTTGGATTTGATGATCCCTCTGGGTCCCTTCCAACTTGCAATATCCTGTGATCCTGTGAAAGTGCTGGGGCAGTTGGTTTAGGATTTTTTGTTTGTTTGGGTATTTTTTTCATGAAATCAATACTCTCCTTTTACCAAGGACTTCTCTGAAGTTCTTTCATGATTATTCTAGAATCTCCAATGCTTTTCCTAGCAAGAAAGGACTACTCTTAAAATGAAAGCAGGATAGATCTGACCCTTGGTGGTATCTAGCAAAGTGAGGATTGACTTTATATCATATCTCGTTTTCAGCTTTGGAATCTAAACATTCCCTTTATGCTGCTTCCTTACCCACTTATGCAGCCTAAAACCCTTTGAAAATACAGGCTGAAGTTTGCAACCTTATGGACACAAACCTCCTTCATCACTCAAAAATCAATAGTTTAATAAGGTAAACAAAAAAAGAGGCAAAAAGCACATTAGCAATCAGACTCTTAGCAGTAATTTTTTTGAGATGATTTTCTTTGTTACTGGCTTGATCTCTTACTACCTCAAACATTAACTTGTTATTAGCCTAAATATTACCTCTCACACTTTAGAACGATAAGAATGACATTATTTATTTTCTGGTAGACTACTTAGATCTGAATTTTTTTTTTTAATGCTGTATTCTAAAGAAAATGATAAAATACTTATTATTACACCAACCTGCATATGGTAAAGTTTTCTGGATTCTCCTTAGGTTTGTTTCTTTCAGGAAAATCTGAGACTTGAAACACTGACAGACTGTTGTTTATGTATCCAGACATAGGCGATTCTTCATTTTCATAATAAGCATAGTAGTAAACTAAACGAGGGATCATATCTGATGTGAAAGCAACAATAAAAGCCTGAAAAGAAATTGGAAAAAGCAATTAAGAAAGTGGCACACAAAATTTGTGAGCAGATTCATAAAGGGGCTGTAATTATGGCATTACCCAGAAGAAAGGGTGAGAAGCATGACTAGGGCACTTCCCTTTGGTTAAGAGATGCTGAGTGCAGTTGCAGCACATTCTGCCTGGAAACTTGAAATACTCAAGCTGCTGAGATATCTTGCTACTTAGGCAATACCTTCAGGTGGGTTTGTTGCCTAGGTCACACTGGAAAGAGGCTTTTACTCAGCAGTTTGCTTTAGAGACTGCTTCAGATAAAATACTGGCATAGCTAATTTCCAGTTTGTAAAAAGTACTTGGAGCCACTGGCCCCAAAGGGGCATCCAGCAGCACCTGAATGAGCAGAATTCCCACAGAACAGGCCTCATAGCAACAACCACACAAATGCATCTGACCTACAGAATTCATCCACCTTTCCTGTCCCCTACAGTCTCTGGGCAATCAGACTACTAGTTAGACTTGCCTACGTCATTCCAAAAGGGTGGAAAACACAGAAAACGGAACAAAATTTCATGGTCCAAGGAACACATGGACTGGGAGCTGCATGTTGTCAACATAAGGACAAGTCAAGCCACTCAAATGGTTTGATGATATCTCTGTAGGGCAACATGACAGTGTTGCTGAAGGAGAAAAAGCATCAGCTGAGTTTTAATTCTTCACCTCTTTTGAACATATGGAAGAATCAGCATTGATGTAGCACAATTAACATACTTACATTAGTGACAACAGACAGGATGGCCATTGCATTGAGGATTTCCTGCCAAACTCCTATGCTGTGTGCTTTTGCAGCCACAGGTCTCCTGTACTGAGTGGTTAATTTCCAGGAGTCTACTCGAATCTCCAGGATATTATTCATCAGAGCAAGAAGGGGAGCCAGAGGAAAGGATGCCACGAAGAGAGTAATGAATCCAAACTGAATGACTGTGAGGAAGAAGAGTGAGGTCAAAATCTACTCCTACAAAAGTACCCTCAGGGTGACAAGGGTCTATTCCTTGCAGGCAAATGGCAAACTTCTGCCAGGCTGCACAGTAAGTCAGCTCCATCCCTGGCCTGAGCTAAGTGACACCAGTCCCAGCTCCAAGCCTTCTGCAGTCTCTTCAGGCTGCCATTCAGCAGCACCCATGGCAGCAGGCATTTGGGTCCCATGAAATGCTGCTCCCAGCAGTGCTGGATGATTCTTCCATGGTTCTGCAGTTATTGCATGAATGGTGTGTAAGTGTTGGGGAACTGGGATGTACTCGGACATCAAATTTCTCAATTATGAGAAAAACAAGCTAGTTTTCTTCTCCTGCAGTTTGTACAGAGCAATCCTGTTCCCTTTATACTTATCAACCACATTCCTAAATGAAAAAGAGGAAATACTTGCATTTTTATCACAACCTTACCCTTGCCCATTGTTACTGATTTAGTCAAAACATTCATACCAATTCTGTATGCAATAGTTCCACCAGGGAGTCTTAAAATTAGAATACACAAATGATCCTTTCAGTCATCATCAAATTTAAGTGCATCTTAGTACAGAATGTGATAATCCTCAGTGTAGAGCCCATATTGCCACTATATTTCAAAGACAGGAAATACAGCATTTTGTCCGGTTTAGGCAGTGGACAAAAATAAACTCCCCCACACCAGTCATCAGCTCTTTTATGATTTCAGTGGCAACTTCTTCACCTGAGACAAGAAACAAAATTCCTACTATCGTAGCAACCCAGGATGATGCTGGAACACAGTGGTTCAGTTGTGATTCTGGAAGAGTAAGTGCATGGCTGACAACACTGACTGTTCTAAGTTTATTAATTTCAGAAGATCAGAGCCCTGAATGAAATATAAGTATTCAGAGGCAATAACAATGCTATGCATCTCTTAAACACTTATTTCTGTAGAAATAAACCAATACAAAGGTCCACTTTCCAACAAAATATGTCATTGTAATAGACAAATATTAACTTCTTTAAAGTGTCTTTTAAATTTATCTTGGCTTCAGTTTTAGCTCTAGCTCCTCAGGTTTTATAAAAAAATGTTATATTCTGACATGTTTACTTTACCTTTGAAAAACCCTATTCCATGACCCAGGCTCCCTCTGCTGGACTGTACAGAAGTGCTGACCAGTGCAAACCTAAAGCTGAAGGGATTGTCCCTGAGGCAGTCCACAGATCTCATGTCTGCAGTACCCACCCTTACAGCATACTTGGCACCCATCCCATATGTAAATTTTCCACTGACATCAGCTAAGAATATGCTCTGGAACAAGAACAGAACAGACACAAAGGCAGCTGGCTGCACTGAGAATAATGTTCCCCATCATTCAAATGAGGGAAACAAATAGTCTTTGCAGTGTTTCTGTGAAATTCCCTTTTTAGGATGCCAAGACAGCTTTTTTTTTTAATTGGATCGACCTATTTAATGATTTTTAGCAGTTAATTGTCCACTGTTTAGCAGATGAAAGTGGTGGCATCAATCCGTAACAATTAAATTGAGAATGTATTTTTTTGAAAGTGTCAGTACAAAGTGTCTTGTCCTCAATTCCAAAAGTGTAATTTTAAGCTTACCCATTTCTAAATATTCATAGAACAGGCCTAAGGCTCCAAATGTTTGCAGATCATGGTCTTGCTCCCAGCGACTGTATAGATTTTCCGGATTATTTCTGGCTTTCCGACGACCCCACCAGTTACAAATCCAGCTGTACATGCAGAAAAAATTAAACATGAGTGAAGCAGATCAGAGTAGCTCAGCTGGTTAGAGCATGGTGCTAACACCTCTGAGTTTGGGGGTTTGATGCCTGTATGGGCCATTCACTTAAGAGCTGGACTTAATGATCCTTGTGGATCATTTCACAACCATTTCACATCCACAAGTGTGGATCGCTTCCAGCTCAGAATATTCTGTGAAATCTGTGAAGTCTTCCTTCCTCTGAGCAAGCAACATGCTTTGACAAGCACGGCTTTCACAAAAAGAGGCCAAAAGCCTCCATGAAGTGAGTCTACTTGTCAGACTTTGTGCTTAATTTACAGAATTCTTAGGTTCTTCATATGGCAATGCTAGTTATCACTCCATCCAAGAACATCCTCTGGTATTTCGGTGGAAGAGAGAACTTACGGTACAAAGGCCTCCTGGATGTTTCCCCAGATCTGTTTGCCAGCCATGACTATGGTGAGCTGTGTCGTCAGTTCTATCAAACAGCCTGCAGGATCGCACTGGTGGAGACAAACTGGGGGTTAATGGACATGAATAATGGACAGTACCCAGAAAAACGATATTCTGCTGCTGTATAAATGGAAGAAAGGAGTTCTTCAAACTTCTCAGGACAATACTTTATTTCCACCTGGGCTGCCAGCTAAGCTGCCCTCTCAGGAAGACTGTTACAGAAGGGCTTTCAGTGCTCCAAGTGTGTGATAGGACACACCAAAACACAAAAGAAGACAGAGAAACTCAGATGCAGCAGGATTTTCATGCAGCACCTCCCCTCCCCAACCCCAGCAAGGTGGATCTGTGGCACTCAGTGATCTCTCTGCACCAGACCTTTTTTTTAAGACCTATAGTGAGACCCACTGGTATTTCAGGAGAATTGAGGCTGAGAAAAAATTTTTAGATTTTTCACTCCCATGACTGATAGATTTTGCACTGCTGATGCTTCCCTGAGTAGCGACAGCAGGAAGATCCCTTGGAAGCTCTACCATCAGCTTCAGGATGGCCAGCTGAGGTCCAGCTCAGTTCAGACCAACCCTGCAGTTGGAAAGACATGACTGCGCAGGTTGAAGGGAACAACCTTAATTAATCTTAATTAAGAAAGTCTTACCTCTTCATTTCGCCAACGATTAAACATGTATGTGTAGGCACCCGGGTAACCAACAAACTTCCCTTTGAAGAATGCCACATAGAAGCAGGATGAATAGTAGTTGACAAACTGGAATAAAAACATTTTCATAGTGAGCCTGTTCTCATACTCCATGTGAGTTCTGGGGATCTCTGAAATCAGAAAACAGGAATTTTATTTTACTTTATTCCCTTTAAAAGGTTTCATAAAAATTCATACTGCACAAGTGAAGTGAAATGAAAAAAAAACCCCAAACACTTACAAACGTATCATCAGATGAAGTTCCTGCTCTCAGATACCCCACCCTTAATTTACAATCCTTGGAGGAGGCAGGCAAAGGAAATTCGTGTTTTAAACTTTTATAAACCTTAATTTCCCCTTCTCTGCACTGTCCACTAGCACTTGTCTATCCTCAAATATTAAACTACTTTAGGAAATCCAAGGAATCTCAACACAGTAACTAGCGGGGTCTCCTGGAGTATGAAAATGTCACTGTTAGCAAAATGCATGACTGTTTTTTATCTTTGTGGTAGGGAAGTATGTTACAGTACTTTTTCCCCCAATGTGCATGTAACACTGAAATCAGGAGAAACTGGATAAACTGTGTGCCTCTGAAGGATGCGGCCAATAGTGGGGGCAAGACTAGGGAAGGGTACAGGCATTTTGGTGGTACTGAAGATTACCAAGCCTTTGCTTAGGATTTTCCTGCTAGTGGCTGCTCAATGCCGATCTCATTTATATTTTTACAGATAGCAGGAAGCTCTAAATGGTAACACAGAGCCAATTCAAGCTGGGACATAGCAGAAGAAAATACACTACAAGCATTCAAATCCCTCTGAATTGGTCAGGACCTGGCAGACATGTTGAACTCACCTGCCTTATGGTAGAATTATTCTGTATATCCCAGTAAACTGATGCTTCCAAGCTTGGTGTAAGTCTGCATGCCAGAAGAACATAAGGCATTTGCTGGGAACCTGACATGGGAGCTTGGGATAGAGGAGGCAGCACTCAGGTGAGCAGTCTCTGCCTGGGTTGAAGCTCCTTAAAATATCTGTGTTCAAATATTGATGTCGGGCACACACATAATGCTCAGGGAAGCAGAGGCAGGTTATACCTGCATGTCTGAACACCAAATCTGGCCTAACCTTTTCAAAGAGTTCAAGAGTGAAGAAAGTTTGTACAGACAGCTGTGGCTGGACGCAGGTGCCTCGGCCGCCCGAGGAGGGCAGCAGTGCCACACAAATGAATTGCTGCTTTCCCTCTGGAATCCATACCCACAGGTAGTGCTGATACTAAAGAAATTAATCCTCCCCAATTGAAACCAGCAAAAGAACACCCCTGAGCCTTCATGCTCATAGATCTTGTGCATCAAAAAAGAAAGATTATGATTTTCTTTTTGTTTCTGTGTTTGCTAAGGGCAATTTCATTTATTACTTGTTCTGTTTCAGTTTGGTCTAATTTGGCCAAGTGAGATAAGAAGCACAGATGGCAGAGACAATAGATGGTCTGTGATAAATCAAAATAAACCAAATGCAACATCCCTTTATGTGTTTTTAAGAAACACCTCTCAATTCTTAACTCCACGTGCAAGACATCATTAAAAAAAAAAATCACCCAACTGTTTTTATGACAGCTGTACAAACTACAAGTATCCAATATATTTTCACCTCTCTCCCCCCAGGCTGAGCATTCTGCAATTATTTCTTTCTACAAAACACCTGCAGGGGCTTGTACATCTAAATCACGAAGGACAAATCAAATAAAATAAATACTTAAGCAGGGCCCTTGGGAAGGATATTTCCAGCACTTAAGCTAAAGTCAAACATAAAATCTGCTACAGAAGTAGTTGATCTTTCTGGGCCTGCTTGCCTGCTGGCTCCTGCAGTTCTGCAGGACATGCTACCAATGGCTACACCCACAAAGACACAACTTGAGCAGAGTTTCTCATCCCACTCAACTTCTGCCTCCTGCCTGTGTAACTCCAAGTCTGCACAGCCAGAGCTAAGGGAAACAACACTCAGCAAAAAAAAAAAAAAAAAAGTGTACTGTCCTACCCCATCACCCATCCTCCTGTGTTTTCCCCTAAACTAAGAACCATAATTTTCCTTGTAAAGATTGCTGTGATCTATTTTTAAAAATGTATCTACAGGATTTCTAATTCAAATACGTGCTGCTAAATCAACACAGTCTGATCTTGCTTGGTGACTCTAATCTAATACAAGATAATTATGTTCACATATGTGATTGTCTCTGCAGACTAGTTATAATATAAGCAAACATTATATGAAGAAAAACCAGGTGATGAGAACCAGACATGCAGGCAAAACATTCAGTATGGCCGTGGATACACCCAAGTCTTTGCTGCAAGCTACTGTGCCCCAGTTGAGAACAGCTGCACAGAACACCTTGGTGGATTCTACCTTCAACGGTTGCTTCAAAGTTTTCTCTTCGAGTACCTCCGCTTACCCATATCAGTAATCCAGATGGCTATTCTCTCATAGAAGAAATTCAGTATCATGATGATGACAAAATTGAGGCACGAGGCTGTGACTGAAGTTGCCAGCTGAGGGGTCAGCAGCCCGCTGATGGGCTGCAGGGACTGAGTGTTCTCCATGAGTCCGGCAAAGGCCGCGTACACTGCCAGGCGATACACGATCACTGCTATCATGCTGGCTATGATCAGAGACACCTGGGAAAAGGAGAGAGGTTGGAAATACAGTTGCAGCTTAGCATAGCTAACTTTGGAAATGAGACGTAAACCACTGTACTTTACATTTTTCAAATTTTACTCTTTGCAAGAGTAAGTTCAGCAGCACCAAAACGTGAAGTACAAAGGCAAAATGCTTTATTATTTAGATATATTAAAAGCAACAAAATTATTTTGTTAGCTCAAGAAAAGTAGACAAACTACTACTAGTACTTGGGGGGAAAAAATGACAGAAGAATAGACTCATAAAAATGGCCAAGAACAGAAATAGAATGGACAACAGAATGGACAAGTTAGACTAAACAGTCCACTCTGAAATTTACTCTGCATTCATTGTAGTGAATTCTTTTGTTTGCTTTTACTAAAAGTTCCTCAGTACATCTGTTAACAGCAAGTAAGTTAGTTGCTGCTATTCTAAGATATCTAATCAAATTAATGACAGATTTCCAGTGTCTTTAAAAAAANACAGCTCTGAGTCCATGACTCAACTCAAGTTTTATAAATTCTCCATGCTGAGGATTCTTAAAATTGCCATTTGGATGTGCCAGTCAGAGACTGCTTCCCTCCTCTCCTTAGGGTTTCTTCTTTTTCAGTTAGAGAAGTGGCTACAAATGTAGCTGCCAAGCTCTGCTGCAGCACCAGGCAACTGGATCTTAGCCATGCCATTATCCCCGTGCAACACAGGAATAGCTTCCCATGTTGGTGTTAAGTTTTTGCAACCAATTCTAATTCCTAAAATATCAGGTTACATGTGTTATGAAAGGATCATTAAAGGACTAATGCCAGTGGAAGAATATTTAGTAAAATAGAACTTGAATTGGGTAAATCTTTTGGACAAGACACTGTAGAATGTTTATGCTCCTCTTGAACACAGCAGCATTGAGTACTCCAGACACAAGTTTCTGGATGATGGTAATAGTTAAATGCTTTATTAATAGAACTTTAAAAATCAGTTGAAGATAAGACATGAGCATCCATACTGACTTGACTTTACACAGGTTCATAACATTTTACACCTATTTTGTATGAATAAAAAATACAGATATTCTATCCTAAGAGCAAATGTTTCATATATTCTAGGCTATTCAACAAGTTTTATACTGTAGAAATGTAATGTAGGCAGTAATGTGCAATGGCAGAACCTATATTTTAATCAAATGTTTCATTATTTATGTAAATTAGAATTATCTTGAAATCAGCAAACCCAGATTTTAGCTACGATCTACTTGGATAGTTTAGCACCATAAACAAGCTAGTTGTTAGTCAAAGCCTCAAGATGGGCAATTTTGATTTCACTGCACCTAGAACTTCGGATCAAGGACAGGAATAATGAGGAAATAATTTTCTGAGTGAAGCAAAGCCATGTGTGGGACACAAAGTCAGTGTCCTGTATCCATGTAACCTTATCAGTCTGCAGAATTAACTTATTTGAAAGCATTGTCACTTTGTGCTCAGTATTGCACATTCTAATGGAAAGAAATTACACTGCAGCGTGGCTAACCTTGTACAAGTTACCCTATTACTGAGTACTGATAAGGATCACTGCAAAGTCTTGCTACAAAAAAAGCTTCTGAACAACCACCAAGACAATAAATTGATGTGTCATAAAATAAAGGCTCGTATAGTAATGAATTTTTATGGTAATTGTTAATGCACACTTAGAAAGCCCACAACAGTACAGTATCTCACCCTGAAATCAGAAAAAATACATTACAATCCATTTCTACTTCCTAAGTAAAGTTAAAAAAACCCTCCCTATCTTACCTAAGGGATCTGAGTGCATCTAGAGAAAGAACAATTTTCCCTCAGGACAGCTGTGTGAGCACACCTAACCCATCCTATCCGTGGCTGGGATCTGCTGCAGCTGATCCATCTCACCAGACTATGGCTTTTGGTCCACGCTGTGCACAACCACTGCCAATCAGTCAGCCACTGCTTCTGCTTCCCTGTCCTCACACAACTACCCTCTCCCTGCATCCCTTTTACCCCAGGGCACACAAGGGCCATGAACTACCTCTGTGATCTCCTCCTGCTCCTTCAACTGCAGCAGAACCACCACAGTTTAGCTGGTTTGGGGGCCTGTGCAGCCATAGAAAACTGTGGGGCTTGAGCCTCAGCACACACAGGGTTGCAAACCAGCAAATAACACCTGTGCTTTCAGACTAACTGATGAAAATTGATTTACCTCTACATGTTTTCCTGAGCATGCAAAAATTAATACCTCGGTCTAGCAGAATTACACTCAGAACAATAGTGCATGGTTATCAAAGAGCTCTGTGCAACGTGTGCACTGGACTAGTAACAAGTACAACAGCAGAATTAATGCTGCATGAGGAAGGGAAAAATTCTCTCTCCTAAATTAAATTTAAATGAAAACAATTAACATCTAGGAAGTATTCATATAGTGTTTAATAAGAGTATGTTAAATAGTGTTATTAATTATATCTCTGTTAGATTTCACGAAAGGACTTCAGCACCCTTCATCTCTTCTAGAGTTCCCCAAACTGAGTGGTTACAGACCTGAAGCAAAACCACAGCTTGCTTATCTCTCTTTAGATAAAGACTACTGCTTCTTATGTTGTGCAGGGATGAAGAAGAAAAAAGCATGAAGATTTCAGATTGCTACCTTGAAATGTGAAGGAACCTGTAAAGAGGGTTTCAAAGCCATAAACTTTGTCCTTGTTTTCCTGATTTAATATATCAATTTCCATGTTATGAAACTTTCACTATAGAACTTTTGCATGTGTGTCAACCCAGCACCCTCCTCACCTGAGTCACAGGATTCTTCTTCTTTTGGGTACACTTTGCCTCATACTCAGGCCTCAGCTGGAGTTGTTGTTGTTCCTCTTCAAAATCAACCAAATCCCACTCATATTTCAGTCTAGCTTGCCGCCTCTTCCAGAACTCCAAGAAAAGTGTAACTAAGATTTGCAAATGGTAAAATACAGTTAAGGAAGAAATTAACAAATCCATGAATCAAGGTGAACTTACTTCTCCGCTGGCTTCTGTTCTGTGGTTTATTATTTATCCTCACATTGTGCCCAATTTATTTTTAATGACTACCTACTAAGATCATAACATGAATCCAGTGATTTATCAGCTAATTGAATTCCAGAAGTGGACGACAAGGAAGATACCAAGACAATATATGGATTTTTCCATGGCTACGAGGACCATGTTCAATTACAGTTTAACTACTTTTCATATGCAAAAAGTGACATGGAATTAACAAAAGAACCTGATAACTCAACTAATTGCTTGTGTATAAACCAATAACACATGAACATAGTCCTTTCCAGCTTTATCTATACTGTGAATACTGTGGACAACTATCAAAAATGAGCAGCACCTCCTTCAATCAGTAGGTTCAAAGATTTCTGTTGCTTTTTGATGCTTATTTGATATCATGGTCATTTCACAAACAGGGAATGTCTGATGGTTTTCAAGATCAAGAGTTAGGTTGGCTTAAGAATTTTTTAAGACACTCAATAGAACAGATTTCATACATGAACAGCTATAAAATTTATAACACTACATAACATTTTAAGGGACCTCTATAAACTATTTTAAAATGTAAACATTTAGTAATCTGATTGTTCTTATTTGAACTGGAGAGACTTTATGGTTCACACAAACACAGGAAAGCTTATCTTCTGCAGTTCTAAACTCTTTGGCTGGTACTTCCTGAATGACTAATCCATGTCACACAAATGGTAGTACTTAAAAACAAGTAAAGTTTAGTAAAACAGTCATGCAACATCATCTTATTAGATTATTTATAATTTTATATGAAAAAAGTGATGAGATCTTATGATAAAAAATACTCAAGATTTTTTACTAGTGTCCAGACATCTTTGTGAGATAATGAAATATCTATCTATATATTTTCAAATTGAAGATTGAATTATGGTATTTCATACAAACAGTATGAAACAAGAGATGTATTTAAGGAAATAATAGTCAATATCTACACTATTCTGTATTTATAAACCTTCACAGAGTTTAAAAAAGAACACGTATTCAAGAAAATATGATCTTAAAAGTCTGAACACATATCACTTGGTCTGAAATCAAGATTACAGAGTGCACAGTACTCAGGATATCCTTATGATATCCTAGACATCAGCTGGATTTTCTTTGGGATTTTTAAGTCTTAATTACTCTGTAACTTTAAATTACGTATTTTAAATCTTTCATCACTTTGCATCTGAGGTGATACTAAAGGGAAGCCACTATTCTCCTTTTCCCCACTTCCAGTGTCCCTCAGCAGTTCGGCCAAGATCTCCCTTATTGCTCGACATAAAACTTACCAAATGTACTCACCCCATATGCCCATGAAAATGGCAAAAAAAAGAGTTGCCACGTTGTCAAACAAATGGGAATACTGCAACAGAACACCCAGGAAGAGGTCAGTATCCAAACAGTTTTCAGGATGAACAAAAATAATAACCAGCTGCAGAACCTGACACAGACCTGTGAGGACTCACAGGTGGTGTTTAGTCTCCAGTAATCGCACTCTTGGTCACAAAGTGGGCACATGATGATCTCTCCTCCAATTGCAGGGTCACAGATTTCTTTGCTGAGGGGAAAAACATTGTAAAGGAACTGTTCCCATAGCATCATAGGAGATACTATATGAAATTTATTTTAAAAATAAGTACAACCTTCATTTGTCCAAAGCTCAACATTTGCAGCTTCACAGTGAAGATGCAACGTTTTGTCACATTCACTGGTGTTAATTTGTGGCTGGTCAGGGCAAGCTAAGAAATGAAGCAGCTGCTACAAGGAGAATTAACAATTCCCTCAGTATGGGCTTTCTGGTTCTATCAGCAATGAACTAGGAGTGTCAGGAGCTGCACTGCACACGCACTGCTTTCAGGCAAGATACAAATCATGTTATTTCTCATCAGGTTATCAGTGAGATCAAAACACCTTTTCCGAAAGCAGAGATACTTCAGCTTTGCTATTTTCAGTAAAATTTACTACTTCAATTTAACTATGACAGTGGGTGATGTTTACAATCCTATGGTAGTCCTTCAGTATCCACAGAAATCTGAACATCTATAGCAGTATTCCCAGGTGAATTCTTAACCTAGCTAAAATACAGGTCTTGAAATGACATGATGCAATGGAATAGATGAGAATTTTAGCCTGTCATTCATCTTTTCTGGTTAAAACTCAATTTTCTGGAAGCCTTTTTATAGAAAACACTGAACAATGAAATGTCATTTTCTTCTCCCCACCCCCAATCCTTGAATACAATGAATCTTGGGACTTCTGAGGAAATAAATACAATTCTCATTATAAAAAAGCAAACTATGGCTTCTGAGACACTGGGTCTCCATCTGATGGGAGAAAACTGATGATCTGTTTTACTCATGCTTTTAGCAGTTACTATGATGGCCTACACAAAAAGGTCAGCCTGCTCTGCAAGATAAATTAAATAGACAAGCTTAAGGCAACAATAAACACTTAATTTTGAGAGATGTGAGCAGTATTCTTAGGACTTCATGTATTGCGGTTCTCCAATATAAAAAGCTATTGCCAAATGGTAATAAAATATTGCTTTTCACCTATAAATTGAGTTTTACTAACTAATAGCCACAAGTTCTGCATTAGTGGTCCACCAGCTTTTCAGTCAATAAAGTCAGCTGAAGAACAAATTTGTCTGCTCAGACAAGCTTTAAAAGCTGTTAGGGTTTTTTTGCAAGAACTAAATTTTCACATTGCTTAACTCTGCCCAGAGATTTTCAGCATAGCGCTCACCTGCTCATATTTTCATCCATTGTAAACAAGCCATAAAGAAAACAGATTAAGCCAACAACTGCTGCAAGGAATAACATCTCGGTGTAAAATCCTAGCCAGGCAAAATAGATTCCAATCTTCTCACCATAGTACTTCCTGAATACAAAAAAAAAATGCAATTAACAGGTATACAAAGCACAATTTAAATAATAGAGCAAACTGTAATAGAGCAAACAGAGTCAGAATGAAACTCCTGGCAAAATTCTTTTTTAACAGACGAGTAAATGCACACAGTGTAAAAATGAGATTTGAAGCTGGCCATGAGAAGTTACTCAAGGTGAGTGAACAAGAAGAATGAACAGGATATGTGGCCTCTTTTGGCCCTTCCTCCTCCTAGCAGAAACTCCAGTTTTACAATCACTCTCTCTTTCCTACAGAATCATGGAAATGAAGACTTTCTTTCTGATTTTTCCAAGAAGTTACACAAATGAAACTGGGTACAACAGTTCTGATCATATGGTTAGAACAAATGGATAATCCACAGAAATACAACCACTTATGTTACACATGCGGAACTGTAACCTGTGAACAAAGTAATGTTTTGTTGTATTGTATGAGCTGAATTAAAGAGATCTTGGGTAAGGTGGAATTTGGTGTCTGAACTAAAAATCAAGCTTCCAAACTGACTTTGTCAGTGTTTTTTCAAGACCGAGTTGACAATTCCACATTTCAAATCACTCTTTAAAAATCTTGCAGATATTGATATCTGATTTACATATACTGAATTATCTGTGATATATCTTGACCTCTGACGAGGTGGAAAGAGGCTTGATTTGAGATAAAGCATTTTTCCAGTTGTTAGTAGAACGCTGTGTCATGTCCTCCAAGGACTAGTGCCTAATTAATATCCTGTTCTCATTGGATCTTAAAAGTGGTAAAAATTACCCAGCAGAGTCAAGTTACCAATGAATATATACTGTATTACGGTGAAAACCAAAGAACCATAATAGACCACAGGGGTATTTTACCTGATAAGGTCCAAAGGCTGTTCTTTGTAGAACCTCAAGAAACGAGCCCACTCCATGTAAAGCGTGTATCTCTCATTGTCACAGTTTGGATCATTTGCCTTTTTCCAGTACTGGCACTGTGAGCAAATCAGAGTAAAGGCAAAACACATCATCAACAGACTCAAATACCACACTGAAAGAAAAGCACTGATGATGATGATGCAACGCTCTCACGACTGTCGTTTTTGTCATAGAAAAAACAACACAGAAATGAAGAAGTTTAAACAACCTAAAGTTTGCACTTTGAAAATATTTTAATATATAAAATAATTAATTTTTCTAAGTATATTGCATAGAAATACATGATGGAATCAGTCTCTAAAGAAATGATGTGACTGACACACAGGTATATCCTAAAAACTCATCCACAGGAGAAAACATTTCAGCGTATAAAAGCCAAATGATAGGGCTGGTAAATATGTCTTGTGTATTGTAAAACAGAATCAAGTACTGGGACAAATGAAAGGGTTTGAGTACATTTTAAAATCTGTGAAAAACAGCAAATGTCACAGCAGGTAAAAGTGAAAACACTGTCAACTGCTTAAGGGAGCGGAAACCTCAAATACTTACATCATGAAGAGGATATGCAGCTGTGTAAGTGCCATTGTTTAGCAGTCTCTTAATTCCAAATTTTTTCTTCCCTTCTTCTGTTCCATAAGGGCAACGTGTAAGAATATAATTAACCTAAGATTCAAATACAAGAATTTCAGACCTTTCCTATTTTAAGGCCATTTAATGTAAAGCTGTAATGGCGGTGAACTGGGTATAATCTGCAGGAAAAATATGCAAAAGCAGAAAGTATTTCTTCATAAGGCCTTGCCCAACATAAGAACACTGTGGACACAGTTGCCTTGTAGACATTCAGAAGATCCAACAAATATTATACCAGATTTCTAAGAAAGAGGCACAGGCACTCAGGCTTCCCCGTACTTACCACAGGTACCAGAGTTTCTACCTCACTCCTCCTCTGCATGAACCTGGGGCCGTGTAAACCTGCATGTAAATAGAAGTAGCCAAATTCATATACGTACTATTCTGTTTCTCATGGATGGGGAGAAGAAAGTCTTCTCATCATTAATAAGGTAGAGCTCCTGCTTGTCCTTGCTGAACGGTGCCGTGAAATAATCCGGCTCAGGGTGCATCACCTTCTCAGGCAGCCTGAGTGGGAAAAGCATGCAATCCAGCGGGTTCTCCACCGTGGAGGGAATGTCATTTTCCTTGATGGGAACTTTAATGTTCAGCACTTCTGCATATGTGATCAGAACCTCCCATGGCGCATGGATCTTCACAAAAAAAATCTTGCCATCTTCAGACTCCTGCCCCAGGAAAGTTAAATCAGACATCAGAGTAAAATGTATTTTATTGCAAGATTTATAGGAATACTTTTTCCACAAAATTTATTGCCTTTTATATATTTTTGAACAATGTAAAGAGAGAGAAGAATAGAGGAGCTTTCTGCATATATATGCAGTTTTAATATTTTTAATTGAAAAGCTTATCTGAGTGGTTGTCTGTTCATGAAAACAATCTTTGCACCACTAAAAGCTCACAAAGGCTTTTCAAACGATATACACAAAGGCCTGAAAATTCTCATTACACTCAGCGCACTGGAAATGCAAGAAATAATCTTATCATAGGCCCATCCAACACTGTATGTTCTTCTAGTGTTCCTCTGCATACACAGCAGAAAATGGCAATCAGAAGGCATTCTTAACATATCCCCATCTACGATGTTGCAGAGTCTAACCTTCACCAGGAGTTACTCTGTCCCACCCAGCCTCTCCATCAGTCAAAATCCATGTTCGCTGGTTAAGTCAAAGAACAACACTTATTAAATCTCCTCAAGTTGTTACATCAGGGTCCTTCCTCATAATCACAATACCCAGAGATGTTGTAATTCCTAATCCATTCACTGCCTTCCCAACTTGTTACTCGTTGTTAAGCGGGACTACATTTAGCTGTGACCATACTTCCCCTTTATGTGGATTTAAATCAAATCACAGCTGTTTTGGAACCGCTTCCTTTCTGTTATGAAAGCAAAAGCCATCACTTCCTCTTGAATCAAAATTATTCTGCTTCTTATGAACCTATTAATCTTGCTTCACCTAAATTAGTCATAATCCACTGAAATCCATGAGAATAATTCATAATAATTTATAATTTTTTCTCAAAGAAACAAAGTGGTTTATTAACTTGCAGATCTATTTCTTTGGCCCTAATTTTCCCTTTTTTTTTTTTCTTACCTTCTTGTCTTCTGTTTCTAGCTCTAAACCAGCCTTTTGCAGATTGCTCTCAAATTCTTTTCTTCTTTCCTAGAGAGAAATAAACAGGCTTTAGTAACTGATGCAGTTAGTAACTAACTCATCGCTTACTGATGACTCACTGAGTTTTAACTTCCCTCAACTGCCCCGATGACAACCCCTTAATGCTATGTGACCCTCTAGAAGAAAGCAGACAAAAATCCGCTAATGAATACCAGGGCACTTCTGAGCAAAGGCCAGCTCTGTGATGGCAACACATCAGGAATTGCAACAGGAAATCTCCTGGTGTTCTATGCTGTCTGGTTGATCAGAGAAGGTCTGGTGTATGGGGTGGTACAGTTCAAGTTCAGCTGAATTTGTAAAAGACTGTCAATCAAAACTAAATGAAAAGAAAAATTCTGGAAGCACATGGAAGACTGATTGCTCAAGAGTCTCCTCTATTTACCAGTTTTACAATTATGCCTGATACAGACGTTCAAGTACTGATTACAGACAATTCAAACAGCTCTTCACAAACACTACTGTAAAATCAGGTAAGTCCAACAAACAACCATGTGTAAGCTTCCCTGTGCTTAGCTTGCATAAAGCCAGTGTGGACTTCAGCAGATAAACAACTCTGGCAGTGAGTGGTGGCTGCATGACCTCCATGAGCTTAAGATTAAACTCTTTACTTTGCCAAGTAATTCCTAGGTAGCGCCTTTAGGTAAGAACCTTTCCTTCCCCTCCTTCTCTGTATATTTTTTGCTCCAATTGGGAGGCTGCATTAATTTCCTTTTAATTATATAAAATTAGCTGAAGAATTGACAGAATAAAGAAAAATAAAGCCAAATATTGAGACCTAGCCTCTTCAGACAGCCCAAGCCAAACCCCCAATTTATTTATGCCTAAAACCTGCACTGCCATCTAATGTTTTTTTCTAGTGAAACTTCTTAAACAACATTTTTCAAAAAGACTTAAGAAACTGAAAACACCATAGTTTTCAGTGATTTCCCTGCATGTCCATGAGGAGCTGCCTGCCCTTTTTGTATTTCAATTTGCAGACAAATGAATACAGATGGACAAAGAGCTTCCAGAGCCCTTATATACCATAAGATGTACATTGATGTATTTTCCTGTGTTAGTGGCCTTTCATTTTTACCTGTCCCATCTGATTTTGCCAAATACATTATTAGATATTAAATCAGACACTTGACTATATAAACTTGCAAA
Source organism: Pitta sordida (assembly GCA_013390025.1). Taxonomy (NCBI): domain Eukaryota; kingdom Metazoa; phylum Chordata; class Aves; order Passeriformes; family Pittidae; genus Pitta; species Pitta sordida. The sequence goes on from WEKX01028971.1 coordinate 98,727, forward strand.
TAGAACTCCTTAATTCTAGCACATGCTGGAGGCCAATGCAATTCCATGCACTACTGTTCAGCTATCTATCCAACTAACTACAAGCACCTATATGAACAATACAACTGAAAAGTGATTTAAGAGTGCATGTTAAAGTGCTGTAGAAAAACTGACATTCAAGCCTAGTACTCAAAGCTGTGTGCTACTCATGGATTACATTTTCTCCAAACATAGCACACTGGTGTGTGGTTTTTTCCCCAGCAAGCACTGGAGGACAGCCACGGGAGTGAGCTCACAGGGTTCTCTGCCACCAGACACCAGCCAGCTCCTCTCCTGTTGGGCAGCTCAGGAACAGGCACTGCCAAAGAGTCTGGCTCCTTACTTATGTTTCCTTACATTACACTCAGTGTAATAAACTGCAGTGCTCTAATAGAAATTATGCTCTTTTTACCACCTTGTTCTTCGCCCATAAGCTCCCTACTCTGAAACTCACGCAATGCACTGCAAGCAACCATTTTTAAAAGGAAATCAATCAGCTGCTATTGGAGGGGGGCGGGGGGGAAGAGTGTTCCCCCTTTTCTTGCCAAATACTGGTTTTCTTCATGTCACCATCAAACGCTTAAAAGGGACAAAACATAACCTTGGGTCAGTGCTGCTTGCTTTTAACCTGTACTTTCTCTGACTCTGCCATAGATGTCACTCTGCAGTCACAGAGGGAAGAGGGAAAAGCTCTGTAAGTTACCACATGAGTGAAGGCCAGTTGTAGTGGGCTAATGACCTTTCTCATATTTTCTTTTAATACAGGTCTTTAGCCTCTTCCAACCATTTGTAAAGCACTGAAACCACATTTTCCAAAACCATTGTGACCTAGCTAGGAGAGAGGCCAGCAGAGCATTCACCTCTCCAAACACTGCCATGGATATCTCTCTCACATGTTGGCAGAGAAGCCCAGAGCAACTTTATCACCTAAAACATGCTGGGCTGTAATGAACCATCCCACGAAGAGTAATAAAGCAAGACCCAAAGTCCAGCAATACTATATGTTAACATGCCCAATTCAGATGTAACACTGCATAATCAGGTACCTCAGAAGAGAGACAACTGCTATAAACCTGTTTCTGATAAGAATGCCGGTACTGCGGGTCACAACAGTCAATGAACAGGAGAAAAAGCAATTCTAAGTTTCCAATATACTACTCCTTCATTAAACTCCTCTTCCTCGCTTTTTCCCTTCCTTGTGACAGAGACTACCATGCACACCAAAGTCTTCTACATATCAAGACTCTTGGGCTTATTCAAAGTATGACTGCAGTCATGTGGAGGATATTGGGAAATAAATATGGTCTGGGGGAACATTTACATGCTACTGTAAGCAAAAACCAACTCTGCTCTTAGATGTATCCAGTTTGAGCTTAAGCTGCCACACCACTGCCTTGGAAGAAAGTTTGATAAGATGGAGTCTGTTTAGGAAAGGCCTCTTGTCATCTCCTCTACCCAGAACCCTGAGTGCAGGAGGCTGACAGCATGGATGACATACCTGGCCCTATTGCAGCCTGCAGGGACTGCCCACCTGGCTTGGAGGTGCCCTCCAAAGTGAGAGCAGGTACCGATCTCTTCTCTCTGGTGACCAGTTACAGGATTCAAGGGACTGGCATGAAGATTTTTCAAGGGAGGTTTAGGCTGGGTATTAGCAAGGAAAGGTTTTTCACCCGCAGGGTGGTTGGGCACTGGAAGAGGTTTTCCAGGGAAGTGGTCACAGCACCAAGCCTGACAGAGTTCAAGTAGTGTTTGGACCATGCTCTCAGGCACATGGTGTGATTTTTGGGGCGTCCTGTGCAGGTTTGACTTCAATGATCCTGATGGGTCCCTTCGAATTCAGCATATTCTATGATTCTGTGAAGTCCTGAACTCCAGTGCTCAACCATCCTCTGGGTGAAAAACCTTTAGTTCCTAATACCCAACCTACACAGATTCACAGAAATTCACAGATTATTGTGAGTTGGAAGGGACCCACAAGGATCATCGAGTCCAACTCTTAAACCACACCACTGACTACCTGGCGGGAATCAAACCCTTGTCTCCTGCATGGCAGGCGGGGACACTCACCACTGTACTAAAGTGGATTACACCTGCCCTGACTCACCTTCAGGCCATTCCTCAAGTCCTGTCACTGGCCACAAGAATTAAGAGATCAGTATCTGCCTCTCCTCCTTCCCTCATGAGGAAGTTGTCATGCAGTGAGGTCTCCCCTCAGTCTCCTCTTCTCCAGGCTGAACAGATCCAGTGCCCTCAGCTGCTCCTCACACACTTCAAGGCCCTTCACCATCTTCACTGCCCTTCTTTGGATGCTCTTTAATACCAAATGTCTTTTTTTATACTGTGGTGCCCAAAACTGCACATAGGACTCGAGGTGAGGCTGCATCACTTCAGAGCATCACTTCTTGTGAAGAAATATACTTAGGGACAATAAAGATCATGTCCTGGTCATACAACACGAATCGTTAGATATTTTATAAATTCTATTTATTTTTTAATGTTCACATACATTTCCTATGTGGGTAAAATATTTCCATTTATGTGTTGGAGGTTTTAACGAAATATAAAAAGTATTATCTCACAAAAATGTAATCTGAATTTTTGTTTAGAGAACTTTGTGGTTTGGATTTATTCATGTAGCTTATAGAAGGCAAGTTCAAAACAGCATTCAAGTCGTAATGTGTCTGGGAACATCAAAGAAGTTAATACAGTTGTGCTGCATGAAACTAAGGGAGAAGATGAACAGACCGTCTCTCACGTCTGTATCAGGGCTGTGTTGAAACACACAAAGAAGTTATTCATATCATTCCTAGAAATGCAGAATAAAGCTGTTTCCTTAAGACAAGGAAACAAAACCCTTTGTCACAACTGTTACCCTCTTTGTATGAACATTTCTATTCTTAGCTGTTCAATTTTGCTGCATCATTGTCACACAGCAGAAGAAATTCACATTTCTTTGTGATGATTGTACAATAAATAGCATGTACAGTAAATGCCAGATGAATTCCAGAGGCTGCATTACACCAATATTTAAATTTTGCTCCCACAAAGACAACAGCACAGTACTTGCATGTTAAGACGTCTGCATTAATTTACAGGCATTCTAATTGCATAAAGGACTATGTTAGACACAAACAGGGCAAATGCAGATTCCCAGGAACTGCGTAAAAACATTGTTATCTCCATGCCTGTTCATCCAGTGACTGCAGAGCTAATCTACAGGATCACTGACCAAACCCCTTCCTCCATGGGGCCATAAATTCTTTTGCAAGTAACAGACACACAGAGAACTAAATCTCACAAAAATTAATGTGGATGTTTTGGCCTTTTGCAAGACAAAGAGGTTTCTTCCTAGCAAGTGCATTTTTACCTCAAAGAGGATCTACAATATTAGATATTAACTCTTAGGCTCTTCTCCACATGAATCCTTCAGTCAATAATGTCACCTATGTTCATGGCCTCTGTCTGGCAAAGATTCCTGCTACTCCCTAATGAAGCAATGAAGGAATGAAGCAAAAAGCAATGAGAAGGAAACTGCTGCACACAATACCAATGAGTGACTGACCCTCTAGCTTATTTTCCATTTCACTTGAGACATCATCTAAATAATCTCAATTTCTTTCCATATTTTAAATAACGTGTGACTAATGGAAAAGTTTAAGAGTTGCTCTGACAAATTTTGCATGGATATCTTTTTTCTCTCTACACTGAGTGGTCTCCTCGTCCTCCTCTTTTAAATGCATTTTGCTTCATGAAAGAAGAAGGAATCTAGCTAGAATTACAGCCTGACAAAGGGTCAGGGTGAGCTTGGAAAAGTATGTCTGTATATCAACCTGTGGTACCACAGCTATAAAATAACCCCGGTCTCCCAAGAACTGGAATAAGGCAAGCTGAACAAAGATGACTTAGGAATGCTTGATTTGGGAAAAGTATCAAACAGAGATGATGATAGAACTTCTTGGATTTCATAGCTGAGAGCAAGATGCAAGGGCTGTGCTCTACATTGGATGATATCTGGATGCAAGTAGCATAAGTACATAAACAATATTTCCTTCATAAAGGAAAGAAAGCAATAGGCAATTCTTTTAACAGCTCAATCTTGCAGTTTCTGTTAAAAGGAAATTAGAATTCTTAATTATAATACTTTAATATGCCAAGATATGGATGACAACTTCTTTACTTCACAGACCTTTAGCTTTGATCATGATTTTGTCATAAACATAATATGATATAATTAGTTTTCTTCAGCTACCCTTATCTTTCAGAATAGTATGATTACATGAGAATGAAGGGACTTTGCTGTCTTTTAAATCATAAATAATCATGAGACTAGTTTGTAAATGTAACCTGTCCTGACTAAGAAAGAAGGCAGCGAATATAGAGGGGAAAAAAACCACTTAAAATCCCTATTTTTTTAAAATATTGTGCTTTATATAAAGTTCGTTGTTTGTCTTGACTGCATCTTATAGTACTGGATTTTTTTATATAGCTTGAATTTACGTGTTAGCCAAGTTGGACCTCGAGGGTCAAATGACAAGTGTCATTAACTGATTCCATCTGACCTACTATTACTATTCAGGGTCTTGCTGGGAAGTTCAGGGATAATCACAAACTGGCCTTTTATAGAAAAGATGTACTTTTTGCTATTACATAGGAGGGGTCTTATCAAAGCAAGTTTAAATATTCTTCTAGAAGTATGAATACATATATGTAGAGAGTACATTAAAGACAGGGAAAAGCTCCAAGAGGACACGCTACGTTTGTGTTACTCAGAGATATATTAAAAAAAAGTCTCAAAAGCATTAAAGGAAAATTACATTGATTCCTGGATCTAAGAATCTATTTCTGCTCTAACTGCAGTCAATGCACGGGAAAAGAGTTACTGTGAAATCTCATTTGGATGATGCTTTGCTTATTAATGCCTCCCTAATTTAAATGTATTTACAGACAAAAGTAAGTATTTACAAATATGCATTTCTCCGAAGTGTCAGCAAGACAGTTAAATGAAGAAAACAAATAATTTGGATTACTTTACTCAGTTGTACAAGTAACAGAGAATGATCAATTCAATAAACATAGTCCAAAAAACCTAATAAAATTGGGTCCTGACACACAACAGGAAATTACACAGAAATTTTTGCACATGGAATGGCTTTTCACACAGCTACAAAATTTTTTGCGAAGTCCTATTTCAGTCGAGTGTAGTGATCTGAAAAAGTTAGTAATTAATATTCAGGTTATTATAAATAAAAATTAAGAGGATTTAAAAAAGACAAACTTACCAACTTTTTTTCCACTTCCTTACTCAAATCATCCACATAGGAGAGAACAAAATCAATTCTCCTGACACCATCCCTGAAGAAAATAGAATCTTTGCTTTGATGTCTTTTATCAATCTGTAGAAGATACAGGCATATGAATAAAAACCCAAGTATTGCTGTTTCTCTAAAAGATAACAGAAGACCAAGAAATTTCCCCACATTGCCACAATTCCTCAGTTTCATCACAGTTGAAGGTATACTTGAACAACTTTTAACAGGGCTGTATCTAGTTAAAATAACTTTAAAATTCATTGCATGTACCCACAAGCACTGCATGTAAATAACTGGTACAGGAAGAATAAATACATGTTAGTGTAGCAATACATGTGAATATTTGAAGCAGACAGCAAAATGCAAATTCCATGCATTTTCCTCTACACAACAAGATTGACTAAATCAACCACCACAGAGACATATGTCTCAGCAATGACCACATACAAGTAACCAGCACGTAAACAACAGAAGAGGGAAATTTCAAAATTGAGTATTTACCTTCATGGGAAAAAAAAAAATGTATCTATTAAAAAGTATCAATGCAACAGGGTAATTAGTATTCCAATTGTTCTATTAAAGGTCATATTTTAATTTCTCAGCAGGCCAGAATGTCATAGCAACAACATTCACCTTTTTTACTGATTAGGCCACAGTAATTAATGGTAGGCAAATAGAAGACTATAACCCCACTCTCCTAGGGAAGCTAACTCACATTAGGTAATATTATTGTTATCATATCAATACTCAGCTCTCCCAAATTGCGTACAAGACATACAGCAAAGTGCTCTCCTTAGAAGCTGATATTCTGCTCTAAATGTAACTTTATGCTGAGGAAGGTTGGTGCTACTTTAACCACATCCATCAGTAGAAGTGTATTTTTATAAGGCTGAATTGGACATTTATTTTATTAGAATAGGAACAAAACAGAGTAATTCAGAGGGTTATATCTCCCTCTCACAACATGCAAGGAAGGATGTGACAAAGTTCCCTGAGAAAGCACGGAATATTTATTTATAACTGTGAACCTTGCTCCCAGTTAACAAAAGGCATCACACAGTGAAGCATGTTATTACTGCAGCCATCCAAGCCACTTGCAATACCATTCATCACTGGTTTACCCTGAGACGTCGCTTCAGGAACAGATTGTATCTCCTTCCACTCTGCTGGAATAACCAACAAGTAGTTAGCAGGTCCCTGCATCCCTCCAAGAACCAAACCACCTGCTTCCACCCCAACTACAGTGAGCAAGGAATCCATGTCCTTTAAAACTAGGAAAAGCCTCCAACTATCAGAACAGAAGCGCCTACAAATAATATGTATAATGCATTGTCATATTATATATGTTGTCATATTACATATATAGATATATATACATATAAAACACATGTAGTCATACATCTTCTTTATTAAAGGCAAGGCTGTGCTGGGATCCATTTTGAAAATTAGTAGATGCCTTAAAATACTGACTCCTACAATGATAATTGCCATTATACTTGGATACTTAAGGAGATTTTAAAAAGAACAGTAAGAAAGTGGGTATGAGAGTAGTGCAAAGGTAACAGAACAAGCACTGGCTCATGCACAGTGAGTGCATGTTTCTGTTACACTCATGTTAGGTTGGACTCTCTGGGACATAAAAAGACAAATGGCAACCACGTAATTCCAGAGCTGACAAAATTACAAACAATAATACCCACATAACCCAGGACACATGTTTATCTTCAAACAGGCTGAAATGAAATAAAAATAACTGAAAACCCCTGTTGTTCCATGGTGTTGCACAACTTTATGCATCTTCATTAGACATGCTGGTAACTGCTGGAACCAGAGAGCAGCTTACTTGAGGCATCCATGCATTATGGAGAATTCCCGTGCTCCCGAAGCTATCTTAGCCTTTGGGGAGCTAGAAAACACTGTGTTGCAAGTCAGTGTAGCACAATAAACCTAAAAGAATTATTTTGATGAAAATGCTGCCATCCTTTCTTTGCCTTCCCTCTTCTGCAATTATGTGAGGGGTTTTTGTTGTTTTCCTAATTGAGAAATACTGAGAGCAGATCAATTACAGTAGACTACTCTGTGTGAATAAAATCAGGACAGCTAATCAAATTAACCCAGTGCACAGGACCACATTGACATCTGTATAGAACCAACAGTAATGTCGTTATTCAGCATTACTGTAAGTGAACCCCAAAGTTGCATTCTAACAACTTCCAATGGTGAGAATTGCCCTAAAACAGACCACTCCAAACACTGATTTAAAAAGGAGAACATGTAAACACAGATGTTGTTCTAGTGAACTAAATTCATATACACAAAGAAGAAATCAATAAATAACATTGACTTCAAGAAAAGCTCCTGTCAAAGGAGTATCCCAATTTTTTTGGGTTGCACAGTTATAATTAGATTATTTAATACAATTGAAGTAATAATTTATATTCAATGCCATAAAAATTTGCTCATTTCCTAAGACGTATCCTCAGTCATTAAAAGTCTGACTATTAAATTAAAGATGCAGCAGTCCTTGCTGGATCTGCTTTGAGAAGGGGAATACTTGTCAATTCCCTCTCCTTCTGTATGTAGCATTATCCATCATGGATAGTGACAGGCCTGCTTATTAAACCCATACATTTTTCCTTTCCGTTTTGCTGCTTTTGTATTTCACAAGGAGAGCAAGATCACTCTTGCATATTCATGCAGGTTCGTGCTCACATGTGCACCAAAAGGTTTAAAATATGTATATAACAAGCTTGTAATTTGCATTAGTTGTATCAGTGGATCATTAAACATTACAGATTATTAGTACATCTTATTTCTCTACAGAAAGAGCTGTATTCAAATTAACTATCTTGGACAAATAGAAGGTATTAAATGAAGCCACACCTCATCACAGTAGATACTCTGTAACATGTTCCTTCTGCAATGCAAGTAACCAAACAGAAACTTCTCAAGGCACCACAGAAATTGAGCTAGAGCTTTTGAATAAGTAAATTATACCCAATGAGAAGTTACAGAAGAGGTGGAGCCCCAAGCCATATTTTAAAACTCAAGAACAAGAGCCCCAAGTCACAACACAGGAAACTTGTATGGGATGTAATGGGGTGGTTGAATGGGAACAATAAATTCCCTAGAGAGAGCATAATCTCCATCCTGAGACATCACAGTCTTATGAAGTTAGAGCAGGTCTGCACAACCTTCTCTTCAGTAGGAGGTTCTCCAAGGAGACTCCAGAGGTCCACTCCAATCCAAGTTCACTGGAGGACTCCATGAAATTATGTTAATTGTAAATACACAGCATTTACATTACAGCTTTTGGAAAGTTGAATAAATCCATCACCTACACAAGTTCACAAAATCCACCTTTTTGAATACTGCCCTCCTGCTATCCCAGAGTAACTTTCCAGTCTCAATAGTCTAATTATCTCCCTAAGAACTACATGATCTCACAGCTCGCAGACAGACATGCTAATTGAATGCTGTAATGGTCTGTCACAAAAAATTGTCTTTTCCTGTGGCTACAGAAATGCAAACACTACAGGATTCATACAGAATTATATTAGTATTTCTAATTACCCCATATTCAATAATTTCTGCCTAGACACCTAGCAGAGGTTGGGGTATTGGACCACATTCACCCAAACAACCCTTGTAGTACCTAGACTTGCAATCCTCACCTCAGGCACCATCTAAAGCCCTGCAGCAGGAAACCCCAATTCAAATAGGACAGGAGAGACCAAGATGTCAGTATGGAAACAAAGCACAGTTCAAGATAAAGCAAAGCTGTGAGAGCCTATGGTCTGTTCTGCCCAGACTGGTTTGGGTACAGTGTGTAAATGCTGGCTGGTGGCCCCACACTACGTTCAGAACCACCAGGACCCTCCAGCACTGCTGAACGCTCATCAAAGAGTCCTTGGCTGCCTCACTCACAGGTGCCTCAGGGACACCACTCCAGGGCCAAGGCAAACAGTCAGTCACGGTGAGCTGGAGAGAGGAAAACCAGATGCTGGAAGTGGCACCAACCACTAACACTAGCACAGAAAGTGCCTCAGAGAAATGAAGCTGAGGGATGGAGACTGTGGTAAATGTCTCTGTGGACTCAGTCGCCCACCCTGGCACACCGACAGTCCCAGGCAGTGTGGCCAGCTGCCCCTCGATGGTTTAGTGGAATCATAGTACCTGAAAAGTAAATACGTTTTGCAGATTATACCTGCATGATTTAATCCCACATGTTTTTACAGGACTCTAAGGGATTTCTGTTTCTGGCAACCCACCTAACAGGAAATGTATGTCCTTAAAGGTCATTTAACACAGTTTGTTACTTGTAGGCACAGAGCTTCCCCCACATGCACCCTGCTACTAAACAATCCAGCCCTCTGCATGCTCGTGCTTCAAAAACATGGGAACCCTTCCTAGAGCAATGCTTCTCAGGTTATGATTCTGTCGGAAAGCTGCAAGTTCCTTAGGGGCTTAAATTCAGAAACACCCTTCTCAAACTCAATGCCCCGGACTTCAAGGTTTGAAGAGCTGGGACTGCAGGTTCAGACCTAAGCACCCCTCCCCTTCAGCTTTTTGTATCTTGTACCATTTTATGGGAAGGTGGTTTGAAGCAGCACCTCCAGTAACACAGCAGTAATCAACACTAATTTGAGGTGAATGAACCCTTTAGTTTCATTAGAGTTACAGCACAGGGAAGCACCTCTGGCTACAGGAGTTATGCCGAGAGTTTACATTAATAACATGGAATGATCGACGTCAGGGACCTGAACTTTCACAGTCCTACACTACCAGGCAAGAAACCTGCCTGAAATTACAAAATGAAATATTTGTAACATTTTCTTGCTTACAAGATACACTCTACAAACCAAGTATTTATTTTATTAACTGCATACCTTTGATATCATACAGGCAAGTTAGATTTAAAATGGACAGTGTAAAAACCAGAAAGAATTACATAGAAAAGCAATTAGATAATTTATGAATTAGCAAGCCACTGCAGAAAAAACTTTCAGAATGCAGAAATGAACAAAAATACAAGAGTTCAAAAGCTGAATCAAAATACAAGAAAAGCTTCCATAATTGAAAGGGTAGAAAAGATTCAATGGCTTAAAAATGAAGTTACCACCATCACTTAGATCCCCAGTTTGCCTGGAATATTTATATACTACTTCTGTTCACTGAATTAAACATACAGATTTAAGTGCTGCTATGCCAAATATAACTTCATAAATATAAACATATATATTCATGTAAACCTACATATATAACTTTAAACATAACTTCATAAATATATATATAAACAATATAAATGTATTTCCCAAAGGAAAAATTTCCATTTACAGAACAGAGGCAAATACACAGGCACTCTCATGAAAATCAAAAATGCAAATTTCTGGTTTATGCACAGTAAACTCAGTTCCCACTTTACCACAGAGCCCCTTTCCATGAAGTTCTTTTCATTATTCTTCCTTGGAGGAATTCATGCAACTGGAGAGTTAACTACTCACTTTAAAGAAGTGTATTAACAACACTCTTGCCACCACACATCCTAACTTCCACTCACACTTCATGCAGGCTACAAGGTTGCACACAAAACCATAACCTTTTCCCATCCAAAGAAACACAAAATCCCACATATTTCTTGTTGCTAAAACTTGCAAGCTGCTTTTTTCACCTTCCCCCGTGTTTCAATTCCAAACCACATTAAAATCTGAGAGCTTGAAAACATGCATTTCAAAGCCGTTTAAGACACCAAGGTATTTGCACTGAAATTTAAATGCACATAAAAAGCGTCTCTGGATAAACAAGAGCAGAACAAAGTAAAATAAAAAGTATGCTAACAGAGCGTAGGTGTTAATGGAAGACACCAAAGCCCAATGTAAGCAAGCAGACAGTTTTAATACACCTCAGCATGTACTTCTTCAGTTATCTTAAATGAATTTTTGTATGTTTTCTCCATAAAAAGAATAATGATTATTTTAAGTTTTCTGATACATTTAAGAATTTATATAGTCATCTTGTCTGTGAATTTCAGTAACTGGCTATTTTGAGCCTTTCCTTATTATTTACTAAAATAAAAAAAAAAAAAAAAAGGAGACAATGCATTTCAAATTAGGTCAGTGTTTGTTTCTTGCTCTTTAAAATATTTCAAAGTATCATGCTGACTCACAGAGCCCTCAGGCTGTTACGATAACAAGGAATTCCCCATTTGTTAATAACACCAGAGTCAGAATATATCCTATATCCCATCAAACCAAAACAATGATAAAAAAAGCAAACTTTCCAGTTTTCTCCACCAATATTAACTTTTCGATTTTGTCTATTATCCTTTTGATTTCCCTGGATGTATCTTTAAAGACATCACCAGGAATAAATGCAAAAAAATCACATTAATTTTTATAAGTTAGAAAAGGTTGTTTTCGGAAGGATGGCATCCTTGAAACTGGAAAATTTTCTGGTGAGGGGTGTTTTGGCATACTGTAATAGAAGACGTCACACAAATTCATGCAAGGAAGCATGAATATTGCTTACTGCTTACCACTTGATGCTCAGGGATGAGTAAAGTAGTCTCAGTGCTGTTTAGGCCCTGCCAGTGGCATCACGGGAAAAACAATGTTGTTAGCGATGATGCAAAGGATGCTTTCAAACAAAAGGCTAATTCAGAAGAAATAGTGTAGTTTCTGGTTTAAGTTGTTGGAAAGCTCTTCTGAGTGACAGACGGATTTTCAGACTAGATAATCAAAGTTTACACCAATCTCAACTTCCTCAGATGAGCTTGGTCTCCAGCCTACGCCACCCACTTTTGCACAGCCCATACTGATTTTTAAGTATTAACAACTACAATTTTTGATACGAGTTATACAGTATTCCTCAGCATTTCTATTAGAAAAAATGAAGTCTAAACAAGTCGGCATATATTAGCAATTACAAGCCGATGAAGAACAACTTCCAACAGTACTCTTATTTATTTTGATATCAAGTAAGTGTACATGGCGCAGATGGCTGAGCTTGCATTTGGAACAGTGCAATACCCCTTACTTGGCTGGATTTTGAAATACAAACTGAAATCATACTGAAAGAACTGAACATGCACTGAATGAAAACAAATGGAAGAAAACAAATCCTTTGTCTCCCAGCGTAGACAAGGCAAACCGGTACCAGTAATCGCCGTTGTTATGCCTAATCAGACTAGAGAAGGCTTCCCAGCTTCCCATTCTGATCCACACCCAGTGAGGCCCTACCCCGATTTTAACTGTACAAGATCTGGGCGCTGTTTTCCTGTACTTGGGCCTGGAGGCTGCTGCAACATCCTCAGGCCAGACTCCACAGAGGTGTGACAGGAACACCAGGAGCAGAGGACTCTCCAAAGCACAGCCACCATACAAACACTGTGGTCCTGGCCCACCGCAGAGCAACTGCAGCAGCTACAGATGTGGAGATCAGGCTTTGCCATGGGAATGAATAATGGTTTGCAATTCCTCAGCTGTCCTGCACTATCTGATTCTGATAGTCAATAACTTACCACGCTTCTCTTTTGTTTGCTTCTATACACAAATCACGCAGGTTTAAAACAACCAAACAGTGTGAGTGCATTATGAAAATAAAAGAATTAAATTAACTTCCAATAGAAGCAAAATACTAACAGCACTTCATTATTGAACCGTCATTTACTGGTTTAGAGTTGCAATATTTCAAACATTATTACCCTAAATCCAATTTTCATGAAGTACTGTTTACTATTGTTTAAATTAGCGAATAATATTTTTCACTTCTACTACAATTTTTCTTCAGAGAAGCCACTGCAGCCCATTCCTCTGATTTTGTGAAACTAATGTGCTATTTTTGTCCTTTTTACACACATCTTTGCATTCTTTCTTAATGATGCTATCTCTAGGTATTCACTTATCTAAGTCAGACAAAAACGTCCTTTTCAGAATGCTCTTTATTTCATATTATTTCAGTCAAACAAACAGAAAGATCGATCTGTTTTTTGGCAAGGAATCCACATGAGAAACAGGGGAAATATAAATAGCTGGCTTATGCCCTTTAAGTCAGTCTGAACCGGGTTTAAAAGTCTAATCCTCATGTCAGTGATGCTACTGGAATACCTGCTCTATTAGTAGCAAACAAAGGGCTGAGACATTTAAGCAGGAAGGTTTTCTCCAACTATACCCTGTAAATAGCTGCCCTGTAAAGTACTGTACAAACTAACGTCAGTGAAGGCACAGCCTTGCTTCCAGTGCTGTTCCACAGCTCCTGAGCTCTCCATGACACTCTCCCCATCCACACTGGTACCCTTCCATCTGCCTTTATCCAACCCTTCCAGCCCATACTCCTCCTAGCCATTGCTTCCCACCTCCTCCATGGTTGGATGTAAATACAGATTTTAGCCACCCACTGGTCTTCACTGCCCACAGAGATAAAATTTTAACAGGTTTAGTGGAACACTAAGCCATGAGGTAAAGATGCACAGCGGGCAGAGGCCTTTGTACATTTCTATGCATTCTGTGAGACACTTTCCTGTTAATCTGGGGAATTCACCCCGTTCTCTGAACAGCTGTCTGAAATTAATTAGCTCAAGTCACTGAGGTTAACTACTGTGAAACTGCTGCTTAAGCCTTCTCCTGCACATCTCAAGTACCCTTGTAGAAACACACTACAGTTTCACTGCATGCCAAAGTCGATGTACAGCACAAAGTGGCTCCAGTCTTGGTAACACATGACCGCCAAAACAAGAACCAACTCAAATATGTACTCCAATTTCATTGAGATGAAAGCCTGGCAGTGGTGGCAGCATTGTTGGGCTGGTCCTTCTTACTCCGGAATCCACTCATGAGCATAAATACTTAGGCACTCTGGCTCTCCCCAAAATAGCCCTCAGACTGTGCTTTTGTTAGACTTGGGAGAAGTTTTTTTGTACTTCATTCTCAATATTGCAAATACAGACCAAATTGGTTTCAAAACCTAGAAGGGTATTCTCTGTTTCCCTCTAGCTGAAAATCCGCTTGTCTGAACTGAAAAAGGAACAAGCATGAAAAGTAATGGTTTTTCTTCAGCAAAAAAAAAATTAACTTGGAACATTGCCAGCACCTGCTGCTCTGAAAAAAATGAATAATCTACGTGTCATACCCCTGATTTTGGTAAAATGCTTTGCTTTATAAATTTGATTGAGCTGTCAATGTATTGTGGTAACCTGGCTTAAAGACAGCTTGTTATCAGATTTTCTCATGATCAAGTTACCTTGTGGAAAATCCTGATTAACAGGAATTGTCAGTGAGCATTTCACTGATCTGAAATTAACAGACAGGTGACAATTTCATGTACATAAAGCTGTGTAAAATTAATTCCTAATTCCTCAGAGCTGGATTAAATGACAATCCTGAAGACTTACTCAGAGAGCAGTGTGTTCACCTGACTTTTGAGGCAGGGGTCAACATGCATGCCAAGCAAACATTTTAAATTACTTTGTACATCTTAATTGGAATAGCAGATAGACAAACAGTCCTCTCTATTCACCTCTTAAAAATGGTGATACACTACAAATCAAGGATTTAATTTTGCACAAAATCTGTACTAATTTTACATTTATCCCATTCAAATGGCATGACTTTTACTATCAGGAAATTTAATGCAAATTCAATTTTTTAACTTTCTTCCAACCTTGAATTAATTGAGTGACCTTTGCTCTTAAGTACAGGAAATCTATTTCGTCAGTGGGTTTCATCCTCATTTACTTTGTAACTTGAGCAACCCCTGTACAGACACATCATTATACATTTTTCTACTGCTCTCTCTGTGTAAATATAAAGTAAATCAAATTCTCAGGTTTTATTTAATTCATTTTTCAAGTTGCTTGACAGGATTTTCAGAGGCATTTATATATTTCTTGGAACAGAAACTCCACAAAGACTGATTCAGCTAGACTCTGTGTAGAGACTCACTTAGGACAACTGCCCACTCCTAACAGAAGCAGCTGCCTGTGCATTAATGATTTAACAAGGGCATAATTTGAAGCACTTCCCATTGCTGCACTTATTTGAAAATATCCCCATCTTAACTTTTTTTTTGCCCTTCTCCAGTCTGCTATTTGCTGAAAACATCTCCTTGCCTCCCTGCATGACACCTAGAAATGACTTATGCTACAAGGCTTGGAATATGAAAAGCTCTTGAACTACAAGTGATCTTATATTTTTTTGTCCTTGTGTGAGATTAAATAAAAAGAAAAATAAGGAGACTCAAGAAGAAGCAGATTAAAAAACCCCACACCACTGACTGGAGACTCAAACGCTTTCTGAGTCCTGGACTTCAACCAGCTTTGGTATATATATTGGCAGGTTTCACTACAGAATGGTTTTCAGCCTTGTTTTTGTTTTACTTGCATCATTCCTTATATCCAAATAGTATATTCCTTTACAGATTATAGAAGAAAGGAAAAAACCCACCAACCACTGAATTATGGATAACGTTTTCTCTTCTTCATATTGAATCTAGATTTATTTTCCCTCCTCTGTAGCTACACCAATGGTAAGTCTTTAGCTCTTCCTCTGTACTGCTGACAGCCTCAGCCTAATGAAGTAGTGACCTGAATGGAAGTTCATTTTACTCTTTCCCCATGTTTATGTCATTAATTAATTCCATTTTTGTTTTAAAATTACCTGATTTAAATTGGTTTAAGACTTCCAAATGTTTATAGTTTTCAATTGCAGAAACATTGTTCAGTGACAAGAAAATCACCATCCCACCACAAGAGTAAAATCATTACATTACGAAATGTGCTACCGGTTAAAACAAGAACGAAGCACATTGACCTGAGCACAGAGAGATTTGGTAAAAAGAGGAGAAACCATGTCTCTCATTCTGGGATACAAGACCCTGTTCAATTCCTAGAGCAATGCATCAAGGATGTCAAAGGCAGCCTAGCAAAGAACTGAGGGAAAAGAAATTCTTCCAGTTTATGCAGAAAACTGAACTTGTAGGAAGACATATGAAGACAAAAGATTAGTATTACATGAAAAAAATCCCATAAATATTAGGGACTATCTTACTATTGGAATGAATTCATAGAAAAACTTTTAAGTACAGACTCACCCTGAATATATAGGACATTAGTTACCAAGAACCAAGCCTGTCATGGGTGATAACAGTGTGAAACTGGGCAAGAAGATGAAGGGTAACTCTGTAACTTTATGTCTGCCCAATGCATAAAGAGCAATGATCAGATAAATGACAATGTATTAGGGGACATGGGGTAGGATAAGGTAAAGCACAGAAAATGTGCTTACACACTTAAATGTGTAAACAAACACCAGATGACCCCTTGATACACAGAAACAAACTTTTTAAAGCCTAACAAGTCCTCTCAGAGGGCCTAAGGAAACAACAAGACACGAACACCAAGTTATCAAGTCAACCACAGACTGATAACGTTAATGACAATACTTTGAGATATTTCATTACAAATTATGAAGAAAAATAATTCCTGCTTGCAAAAAAACCAAGCAAACAAACCAACAAAACAACCCCCCTGCCCAACTTGCATCTAGTAAAAGCCACAGGCATTCTTAATCGCCTATTTTGTCACCTGGGATTGTCTACAAAGCTTTATTTTTATAGCAGGGGTTTTGTTTTGTCAGTTTGTTTGCTTGGTGTTTTTTTGAAAGCAGGAGTTTGAATTTCGGTTTTTAAGCTTGATTTCTGGAAAAACTTTGTTCACTTAAGGCTTGACTCTACCTAAGAAAGTTTAGTGCTGGAGTCAAACATGGGTTTAAACTCTGCAAGTCTGGCCCCGGCACGGTGCCTCCCAGAGCCTGCAAAATTCCTGGGGAATGCAGTGTGCCCTCAGCACCAGGACACTGCTCTGCCAGTGCACCCTCGGCAGCACCATTACCGTGGTTACAAGGCAGCCACCAGTGCCGCTGCACTCGCACGTTTAAACAGCTCTGCACCACCAGCCCCAGCCGCTGCTGCGCCGTGCCAGGCATGTCCCGTGGGTGGGAACACGCCAGGGAGAGCTGAGAATTACATGTACAGCCCAGCCCCAGTGTGGAGCCGCGTGGGTTCAGGGTTCCCAGGTTTGAATCAATTTGGGTTTTTTTTATCTGGAGGCGGTCGGCATCGAAACACGCCAGCAGGCTGGCAAGGGAAGCTTTGCCAGCAGCAGCAGGCCGGCAGAGCATGCACCACTGATCCCAACCGCCGCTGTACTGTGCCATTCGTGTCCTGTGGGAGGGAACATGGCAGGGAAGGATCAGAAGTACATACAGCTCCACGGTGCCTCCTCTGCCTGTTGCTGCAGCAGTGGCAGCCAAAGCCTGGGAGACACTGCGGTGGCACCGTGGGCTCAGGGACGCCTTCGTCACGATTCCTGGGGACAGCCCTGGCGGGGATGGGGCAGAGGAGATAGCCTTCAGTCCCCTGACAGCTCACATCGCACGAGGAGCTTCCAGGAACGCCCCGCAGCCACTCTGGAGCTGAGAGGGCGAGGCAATGGGGCAAATTTGCATATTAATGAGCCGCCTATGTACGTGGGAGGAGGGCCAGACCCCTGGTACTGCGAAAAAATGGGGTCAACTGTATTAGTTTTAAAACTAATTGTCTCTTTCACAGCAACCATTCTTCTTTCTTCCAACCAGCAGTACATTAGCAAACACCATCCATACTGTACCTTACCTCAGAGCTGCTTGGGATTTCTGATTCTGCAGTAGAAACAGTTTCACATAAAGGTCCGTTGCAATCTTCTCCTAAGAAACATTGAAACAGAGATTCACATAAATACATTCCTTATTTTAAAATACTATTGTACCTGAAAATGATGTGGACCTTGAAGGCATGGAACTATGAACCAGCAAATGACATAAAATAACACTGTCACATAAAATCTTCAAGAAACTGTTCTTTGAAGGGTAAAAAATGCCTCAAGACAATATTCTCAGTCTATACTACCTTGGTGGAACACTGCAGGCACAGAAACGTATTTTTAACTATGACAAACAAAAATCTGTTGTCATCATGAATCCTTCTTGTCTCAAATATCTGCCAGATTACTGTCTAAGAGTTTCACACCCAGACCGCTTTGCTTCCTTGATAATGAAAGTTCAGTTACTTATGGGATTGCTTGCTAGAAACTGAATTGGGGTGTGGTTTTTGCTAAGGAGTTAATGATGCATAACCTGAAGATTACGTGTGTCCACCTAATGGAGGTATGACAACACAACCAAGAATAGTAATACAAATGTAACTAAGATTTATGTTGTCTAAAACAAAAAAACTAACACCAAAATAACAACAAGAAACAAACCAAAACAACTCACCTTCATTTTAACAACAGTAATGAACTTCAGCATGACTTTCCCACAAATACAGTCAGTTTACCAAGGATACTTACTTAAATGTTGATGTTAAAGGGGAAAATAATACATACTTACTTTTTTCAGAACCCTAAACTGTATTGAGACATCAGCTGGTTTTGCGCCTCCGAACTCCTCTGTCAACAGTTTTCTCTGGGGAACAACCCTGAGCCATAATATCTACAGGCTCCTGCTGCAAGCAGTTTTTGTAAACAACCATCTCTCTGCTGATTAGACAGACAATCTAATCAGTTTCCTAAATCAGGCATCTAAATCACTTCCACCACCAATACAAAATCTTACGCCTTTCTCCATCAAGGAAGTATTGCTGAGTACAGCTTAGACTGGACAGACTGACCAGCTGATCCATCTTACACTGGACCACTGTCAAGACAACAACTGTTAGATTATTCCTACCAGTAAAACAAACCTACCTTTTCTTTTTTTTTTTGTAAACAGCAACTATTTCATGTCCAAACTGTATCCAACCAGGATATAAACTGGTTAGTTGAAAATACAAAATAAGATACTTAAGTACAGCCTGAGAGCATTTTGTTTCTTTTTCTAAGTAATTTTTTTCTTTTTCTAAGGTCGCTTAAAGAAAATGGCCTCTGTAATTAAGAAGCATACATATGATCTGATGAGAAACTGGGCAATGGTACATAATAAAAATATAATTAATAGGTTCCTGAATGCCAAAACAGTTCAAGCTGCTGCATGCTATTCTGCTAAAGCAAACTACATCTGCAAAGTTTCTATTAGCAGATGCACTCTGAACGCTTGAATTTTACTTATGCACTTGTAGAAGGGGTGGATATGAGTGCGGAGCTGAGTGTTAAGTCATTTCTAAAAAGTTAGCGTGAAAGTAAATAATGTGGGATCATTCTTCCTACCCAAATATATCCTAAATGCTACAGGCACTATGCTAGAAGACAAGAACACCAAACACAGAGAAGGGTTGCACAAAATGCAGGAAAAATAAATATTATATAACGGGAGAATAGTGTAGTAAGAACAAAGTCTTGACCCGAAACACAACAACTATCAAAAGAGTCACTTTAACATACATGCCAATCTGTTTCTGCAATACTCTTAAGGAGAGACTCTACCTTTGTGCAGGGATGGCTCAAAGCTTATGCCAACTCAGCAGCTGCCCAGGACGAAAGAACAGCAGCACTTCCAGCTGCTGTGCTGCCTGCAGCACTGAGAGGCATGTGGCTGCCGCAGATTTGGCCAAAGGTATGAGCCCAAGACTCCCCTGGAGCAGAAAGCCCAAAAATTTTGTCACACAACCCTCCAGCTGCAGGCCAGGAGCAGCCTAGCACCTTGTCCCTGCAGCAGGAACATTCCGTTTGCCTGTGCTGCTGAGGGGACTTGAACTGATTCCATGGCCTGTATTTGGCATTTTGTCTGGATTTTATCCTTCCTGTAGTTGTGAAAGTCTAACCTCAGTATAACTCAGAGTTCCACATTTTATATGCTTGCCCAATACCACAGTTGATTACTTAATGATCTTGAGGAACGAAATAGTCTTGATGTCCCTGATCGATTTGATTAAACATGAATAACCCTAAAGCAGCACACAAGAAGTCATAAAGAAAATACAAAATATATATTAATGGAAAAGTACAACATCCTTAATACGCTCACTCTTTGAAAAATACAAAAACAGATGCCTGAATACAAGCAGCACAAACAACACACCTCCAAGTCATGTAGAAAGGAGTAAAGCAGCCCCATCCTAGAACAGCAACAAGCACCACAAACAGAAATGCCCAGTTAGTTCTTAATCAGGAGAGCTGCCCACAGACAGTCAACGATTGATTTGCAGAAGGCCTGGCTCATATCAATGACTAATATTAACTGAAGTCTAATTTCCAAGAGGCTCCCAGCAGAAAAAGAACAGAGGACACAGAAGAAGGGAGAAAGGTGTAACACGGGTTAGTACAATACCTTCTGACTGTGATGGCTTGAATTTGGTGAGAATCGCAAGGTCATCTTTAAAAGGAAAAAACACTTCAGTAAGAACCAGAAGTACAGTTCACTTTCAACATGAATCCATTTCATAATTCTCCTCTACCCTTTAAAATACAGCCACTATATCCAACAGAAGAGTAAGCCCTAGACATCAGAAACTGTGACCTAGACAGAAAGCACGGAGCAGGCTCTTCCTGGAATATCAGCGTTCACCTTTCGGTCCAGGCCCCAATACAAACAAGGATGCCACCTGCCCGTATCAGCAGCAGGAAGGACCACAACAGTTTCTGCTAGTCAAGGAAATGCCTTTAAAATTCTTCACAAAATTACGACTTCATATCTAAGGAAGGGAGGAAACCACAAACATTTTGATAAAAATACTATATTTAAGGGGACGTCCTTGTTCCTCAGCACCAGATCTAGAAATGTCTGCACGCCAAGAACAACAAATGAGGACAGTTAGCAAACTAAGAGAACAAACTAAGAGCAAACTAAGAGAACATTAGAAAAAAAAGTCGATTTTTTTTTTGTTGTTCAATAGTAACTCAAGAACAACTTACTGACTATCAAAACTCATTAAAATTGCTTCAGACATTAGTGTTTGCCCAAATCATTTGCCTTCCTGGGCACGCCCATATCCTAACTGAAAGAAATGCCTCTTTCCCAAAGCACCCGGTGCCTTCAAGAGCCTTACAGTTTCTCACACAGCCATTTGCAACTCCTTAAACATGTGTTCCTTGGGAGTTTGCATGTTACTGGAAATAAGCAAGGTTCATAAGGCCTATAATTCTGCAGTAGTAACATATGCTGTCCCAAACTACACCCAACCACAAGGCAAACCTACTTAGAAACTTCTGGTGCCACCCCTAAGAATTACAGACCATTTCTGATTCAATTACAGACCAGAGGGATCAGAACACTTGTAATCTACAACAGAAATCAACATTCACTACTGAAGACTGGAGAATATAATCAAGACTAATTTAATTTCTTAAAATATAAGGAGTTTACCCACAAAAGCCGGTACTTTTATTAGTACAGAAACCATCTTATGGTTTCTGTAACAAGCACGAAAAATGGCCAGTTGTGTAATGAAATGGTTAGTCTTCTACAGCAGTTCACATCTGCTGACTGTGCCATAATCACTTTCTTTTTCTTCATGGCAAAACCTGATGATTTAGGAAAAGACAGAAGAACACATGTTCAGTGCTGCTGCAAAAAAAGTAATGATGTCATTGTAAATCAAGGCCTCCCTTGGCCCCCTATTTTCTAAGGGCTGCAGCAAGGTAAGAAGCACAAAAAAAGGAGCTGCACGTTTTGCAGGAGAAATGCAGCCTGTCACATGCCATGTCCTGGTCACAAGGCAGGCAAGTAAAAGGTCCAGGATGCAGATCTAGCCACGGGTCTTGGCACTCAATTTCTAGAGCACTTGGAAGAATGGTTTTGGCTTCTAGCACTCTTCCAGACGGAGCAGAAATCCAATCTGCAGGGCACTACAGGCCAGGTCCTGGTCTCCAAGACAGTAAGGAGAAGTCTGACCTGCTAAGGGAAGAAGGGATTTTAGCCATACAGGCATGGCTGGACTGTGCTACCTGCCCTTGACAGCCAAAGAAAAGCCAAATCCTTGGCTTTAATTACTAGGACAGCCACAGACAGGGCTGCAGCAGCCTCATTAACTGTACATGATCAGCAATTTCCCTGGAAGATGACAATCTTTGTTACTTCAGCATCCTCAGTAAGTCAGGGTCTGCTGGAAGATTGTAGAAAAAAAAGCTTGGCTGATGATGCTGCAGTTGAGGTACAGCTGGGCAGCTGCAGCTGGTGTGTGGATGCTGCAGTCTGGCACAGCTCGGAGTGGCTCTGTGCTGGAAAACAGAGCAAGAGAAGGCTTTTAAGTTTTCTTTCCTTCCAACTTCTATCACCCTGATTGCTCTGCACCAAGGAGAGCTCTTAATAGATGTGTTCCTGCCAGCAAAATCATTAACACATTAGGTGCTTCTAAAACCAAGTGGGAACTGAACAGACATTTTTAGAGAACAAAATTTTTGTTTTGCTACTGTATCTAGAAGGTCATCTTTGCTTGCACACCTAAGACCTCTGATAGAGCTATTCCAAATGTAAAATCAGAGACAGGATTCTCAGGTAGGCGTTGATAAACGGCATTGTTCAGCAGAAGCAAGACAGTATTATGTACTGCTGTCCTGCTGTTACATTCAGTGTTGTTTCCAAAATACCGTGCTCATTTATTTCCACAATTTTTCTTAAGACACAATAGCAGCATCCTTTTCAGCCAACAAAACCAAGAAGGTAAAAAGAGCTTTCAGAGCTTTGATGCTGTTCTGCACATCTGGCACATTAGTTTATAGGCATACATACATACCTAGAGCAAAATTTTGATGGTCTAGGTAAAATGAAAAGCAAACAAATAAACCAGCCAAAACCCTAACAAATCCTCAAAATTATACTACAGCTGTTATGAGGTAGGTGCTTTGTACTATGACAAAAATTCCCAATATTCAGCCTTAAGCAATGAAAAAGACTTTTACTCCTAGACATCTTTAATAACACCCTGCCATTATTCAATCACCTGGCCTGGTTGATAGAAAAGAAAAATCAATTTCAAACATGATGATTTATCACTAAATCAGTATCCTATTTATAATACTGTGTCCTTTGCTCCCAAACAATCACCATGGAATTACTGCTGCAGTGGGATCTACTCTGTCTGATTTCCATCTTTGACAAGGGGCTGATTCAGGATTGCATCACTAACAAAAACATACTGAACAAAGACTTCTCCAGGAAAAGGTCATTCATACCAAGTAAGCCTCATAATCACTATCTCATGTGCTTCCATATCTGAGAAAAACAGCTTTAAAATGACTTCTTAACTAAACCTATGTGCATGCTGACCATATCCTCCCAGACCTGAATGGCTGAGTTGCCAAGGAAAACTGGAGAACCCCCCTAGCTGGCTCCTGAGCAAGAAAAACAAGGTTATTACTTCACCTTGCACTGCCTGAAGAGTAGTAACAGCACTGATGAGACAAAGCTTCGATGTCAAAATTACGTCTGAAGTTGCGGTTCATGCACACACAGAGATGCTCCTAAACTCTTCTTAACATTGAAAACATTCTCACCAAATCCAAGAAAATTCACTGAGAACATTTTAAAATAGTTTTATTAGGCCCTTAAAAAAGGAAGACTGCATTCAAGTATAGGCTGCTCCATGGATTTATTAATTTTCTGCATGTGTTTTATTATTTTATACATATATATGACTTTCCCAGAGAGCAGGTATTTATCAATATATCAGAAGAAAAAGAAAAATAACTCTTTTGTACAGGCATAAATATTTGGAAATCTGTTCCCATCAGTAAGAAAATCCCACTTAACATCTGGAAAAGACAAAGTCCGAGTCCTAATCACTACTATAGTAACTGAGCACTTTAGATCAGAACTTTACCCTCAGCTGCCTCCTTTCCAAAGAGCCGCAAAACTACCTCCCCTTTTGATTAAAAGGTGCCAGGATAACAAAAAAGGGAAAAAAAAGAAAAAAAAAAGAAAAAAAGGTCGTGTAAAGCTGCTTTTAGTAAAAAACCACAAGCGCAGTGTTGTAACGGAACCTGAATGGCATTTATTACAGTTAAGGCAACAACCATTAATTACTGTGTTTTATGTACCAGCACAGGCAAGAATTAAACGTGTAAACTGATTAAAAGTTTCAAATGCAGCTAAAAACAGAAAGCCCAGACTAGGGCTGGCTGGATAAAGCCAGGTATTTTTAAACTGTGCAGCATTCATACACATGCAAGTAAGGGAGATGAGGGTGACAAATGAACCTCAGCAGACCAGGGTGGTAAAACACCAGACTGCAGAAGTCCTGACAACTCATGAAGCACTAGGACTGTGCTTGTTTGCACTTAAGACTATTTATAAAGCACTGTATGAGTGCAGAAGCAGGCGAACAGCTCAGGCAATGGCCTTGCAGACACAAGAAGCTGTCAGGTGCTCTCAGAACTGTGGGATTGCTTTTCATCACAGCCCAAGGAAACAATGAGCACTTCAAGAAGTGTCAGGCATTGACCTGCTTCCCCACTGAGCCCAGGGACACGCTTAAAATCTCACAGAATCAGTCATTACTGCATTTCTTCAACTTCTACTGAACCCACTGATGCAAAACCTTAAACAACAGAATCTCCTGTTTCTTCCAGCATTTGCAATACATAAGTTGCTAAAAGTAGCGGAGGGTCCAAATTCATTCTGTGGACACACATTATGTTCCCAGTCCTGTATGAGAGATCTTCTGTAGATACTGTATCAGAAAAGGGATCCATGAACAGGGAACTAAGGACGCAAACACAGCAATGCAAAAACCCCACCCTGAATTTACTGTCCTCTGGCAATATTCCTCAGTTTCATATTATCCAGATATTTAATTTCAGGTGGCCAATTTAATCTACAAATTTTTGTTCCTTCTGGTCCTCACAATCTACCTCATCCAATATTCTTTTGGTTACGCTGCCAATGAAATGCATCACTGGGAATTTTGCTAATGTATTCACTAAGAATTTCACTTCCTCAGATTAAACAACATAAAAATATATCAATACAGGAAGACTTGTCATTAACAAATGCTGGAACTGCAAAAATGACCATTTTCCTCCAAATTACTTTAAAAATGATGGAATAACTCCGGAATTCCTATACTGATCCCAGAGAGAAACTGCTCCTATGAATCAAGAAAACCAGCAGGGCAATGAACCACAGCTTCCATCACTTGGATATTTTTATGCAGGCACCAGTCAATTAACAGAAGTGAAACAGGCCAGGAGGTCCAACTACCAGTGGCCTCACAGCACATCTTCCAGCCATTACTTGACAACACACCATGGTGTATTTCTAGCACACTATAAACTGTCAAACATAGACTTTCTGATTTCCTACCCAATAGTTAAGACACTCCCTTGAATAACAAACCACGAGGCCCTTTCTAATTTATGGCTAGTGTAGAATATAAAAGGACAACCATCTGTATCACAAGCGCTGCACACTTGGCTTACTGGGGTTTTGCCACCTTGCCAAAGACCTCAAATTTCATATTTACCCTTGGGAGCCTGGTAAAGAAGACAAGAAAACCAGCTGGGATCTCCAGTTGTAAGACTGCATTGCACACAAAGATATAATCACTTCCTAAAAAAACTTGCTTGGAACTTCACTACCTCACTGAGGACCGGTTGAGAATGGAAACGTGAACTCCACAACTTCAACAACTGTAGGTTTCAATGAAAAACATACAATTCTGTAGCATAATACGGACAGGTAACCAAGCGCCAATCCAGAATCAGCTCCCCCTACACACAATCTTTAATCTAATATAAAATGTAGTAACTGTTTCAACAAATACACAGTGTTACATGATATGTCATCACACACAATGTTAAACTATAAATAGTTCCTGCCACATTATTCAGGTTTGATACACAGCAAATACCACAAAATTCTTCCGTAATTATGTTATAATTGCAGTAACTATTACTTCACAAGCAACAAAGACCTTCCTTCCCCTTCATGCACTTAAACACACGCGCACGTGAAAAGCCATCACTGAATATGTGAATTTACTGCCAGATAAGAAAATACAACCTGGTGATTACCCACACATGTAAAAAGCTATCATCAAATACAATGTAATAACTGCCAGATAACAAAACACAACCTGGTAATTACACTGCTCTTTGGTTCAATCCCCAGATCACAATAAAAAACTAGTCGAAAAGTTCAATGCAGTATTTGTTTTCCTGGGTTGGTTGGTTGTTTGGAGGCTTTCCCCTCCCCGCCCCCCCCCAAATTATCTGCCAACAGTTCTCAGTATAATTTTAAAAGTACATCTTCAGCAGTGCTCTTATATCTTATCCTAGTGTTGGCCTGCACCACAATAATTATTAAGCCTTTGTACATAAAGGTCAGAGTGCATTTCCTTTTTATGATAGTTATCTCATTTCTGCAGGGAGCACCAAGAGAGTACCTTAGCTGCAAACTGGTGGAGAGGGAAACACTAAGAGGACGTCACTCTGCCTTACACCAGAAGAGATTTTGGTGGCTTTCTTGGTGCTTATTTGCTGTTCACAGCCCAGAACCTCTGCCTCCAGCTGGAACCAAGCCACTCCTCCAGGAAACGCTGTGAAACAGCTGCAGAGCATTTCTTTCATTTTCTGAGCAAAAAAGTGAAGTTGTGGGCTCCTTGTTACATAGTGGGTAAATCACTTTCTCCTGTGATGGCAGGACCATCGCTCAGTTCTGCACCTGAGGGATTTTAGAGGTCCTTTCCAAACTTAGTGATTCCAACTAATGAATCCAGCTGTATTTCCAAGCCTCCCGAAGTGTGGCCTAAACAACCCACATAATTGCTACTGGGTTTAGAAGGCATGCAGGGGAATTAATCTCTCCTTTGCTGCTCATTAAGCTGCAGAGAGCAAGTTTAACCTCATGTGTAGGGTTCCCACCTAAAATAAAAGTGTTGTCCAAGAACAACTTAATTTTTTTTTTTTTAAACTGACAATCTTTGGAGAAAAATCCATATTAACAGCTGCAGTGGACTAGGCTTGAAGTTTTTGGTTTTTCATTAAAAGCACCACAGCTGTACAGTGACATGATGCGAGTTGTTGGGATCAATTCCCAAAAGCAGGTTGTTTTCTGTTACAAACGGGAGTTTTCTGCGACGAGGAGGTTTACTTTCCAATAACCTGTATTTACACAGTGCCCCCGCGGTGACTCATAGCAGCCAGTAATGAAATTCTACCCAGAAACTACACATTGGTTGGTCTAAGAGAGTATTTTCTCCCCTGCCTTTTTTACTCTATGAACTATGTATAAATTTCTTGGAGCTTTTATTTCATTACCTCGGAATAATCTTTCTAACAGCTTTCCCGTCAACAAACCCTTTGGTTTAGCCCTGTGGGAACACGATATCCCATTCAGCATTTCCACAAATAGATCAGAAATTACTACATACATTGCACCAGTAATTAGAGACAGATGTACTTTTGAACGGAGTCCTGTATTTTATGTTACTAGTATGAATCCTAGTAATTCTGATCAAATAAGTGAGGTATTGTTCTATTAAATGACAGCAGTATTTTGCCCTGAATGTCAAGGCCGTACAAGCACCAACACACTGGCAGAAGTGCTGTTTGCACTGGCTTTACTGATGTTTTTCCACCTTTCTCTGGGGGAACACAAGCAAGATGACAAGGAATGCAAGTGAGCATTTGAATTTGGATCACTCAGAGCATTTCGAGTTCAAACCAGACTCCTGCAAGTTTTGGAAGAGGAGGCATGTGTGTATAAAGGCAGCGTATTTCAAATCATGGCACGGACCCAACTGCAAGTTTCCAGAGGATCCAGTCTCGGGATATATCCCACAACACAGCCACTGTAGCACTAACATGCTGGGACAAAAATTACTGAAAGGCAACGCAGACATAAACCTTCCTAGCAACATACTGTGGGCTTTTCCCTCTGACACTTACATTCCAATTTTACAAGTTCAGTTTTCTTAGACTTCAATATTTGAGGTAAATGACGCACATCTTCCAACAGAAAGCAAAATCACACACACACAAGTGGAAGTTATTACCTCATGCAGATGTAATCCAGCAGGAAGCCAGAAAACTTCCTTCAAGGTAGGAGTTGTGGCACACAGGCTTTAAACAGACTGTGCACCAGCTGCAGAGAGTTTTTCATCACCATAACCTGTTCCCCAGCACTCAAGTTCAATGAAAAGCAGTAGTAAACCAGAAATAAATACACACCTACTATCCAAATATACCATCTTCAAGGAAAATAAGTAGCAGATGTTTTCTCCTCTGCCTTGTACCCACTGACTCACACAGGCCCTGCTTATGCACATCAGACATCTACACCCATAGGAGGCTTTTCCTCTAATGCACAAAGCAGATGTTTAGATCTACATGAGGTCCTGCTGGCAGTATACACATATTGTTAACTTTTCTGAGCCATAGTTTAATGAAGATGTCATTCTTTTTAACCTTGCAAGATCTGGGGGCTAAACAAATTAACTTCAAAAAGCCTACTCGCTTCACCCCGTATTCAATTTGTTCCTATGTCAGAGAAAGGGTTTGTTAGAAAGAAAAAGAGGATTGAATTGGAACAAGATTTTTGGATAGTTACGCACTACTGTATGGTAAATCCTCCTTAACCATCCTTGCTCACTGAAACCCTGAAATCTCCTTATATTCCATATTTATGACTATTACCACCACACCCCCCCTCACCAAGGCACTCATGGGAAAACTGATTGCTGTGGAATTCCCTAAATGGGAATATTTTGCATATCCTGCATTTCTTCGTTTCAAGCTACTTCAGAAGAACAACCCCTGATTAGAGCAGCTCAGTTCTAGTAGTTTTCATTGCTCACAGGCAGCGGGATGGGCAGTGACTCAGGTCTCCCCACGGTCCCTTTGGAATGGCATTGCTAGCCAAGAGGCTGTAACACCCATCTGCTCCAGCTCCTAAGAAGCCTGCCAACTCCACGGGGCCTTTCCAGAGAGGGGAAACTTTCGTCTGACACTTGCTGTGGACTTCTGCCTCCCCGCCGCTGGACACTGATCCTCGCTGTCACTGTAAAAAGCTTATTTTGGGTAATTTTCACAGTCAATAACTGACATCCTATCTCTCTGAAACAAGACTGTTGAGTCTCCTGAAAATCATGAATTGACACTAGTGCTTGAGGTACTCAATATGGCATGATATGTTTTTCCAAAAGAGACTGTGTAGTCAAACTGTGAGAGAGAACACTTAACCCAAGAAGCCAACGCAGGGACTTAGTGGTTCCTTCCTGCTTTAAGATCTTCACTTCTAGGACTCATGGCAAAGCATCACCCCCTCCCCAAAGAAAATTTTCTAGGTCAGTGTTTTTCTTTTGTTTTTAAATATCTACAGTCTTACTCTGAAAACATGAACATGCTCTCTTACATCTGTTGATTCCCGTTGCCAGGCAAGGTGCGGATAAATACACCCTTGCATCATGTTATTTTACAAAACCATAATGTGACCACATTTATTATAAGTTATGACATAGTATATTGACATGAAGTAGAAACTGTAACCTGGCTATTGCAAAAAAGCAAGGCCCCGGTGCAAACCGGCCCTGCTGCCCTTGCAGGGATCTCATCCAAAACTGAGAGAAACATGTAAATCTCTTCTCTCAGGCTGCCAGCACCAGAACAAGAGAACATGGCCTTAAGCTGCACCAGGGGAGGTTTAGACTGGATGTCAGGAAGAGGTTTTTCACTGAAAGAGAGTGATCCCTCAGTGGAATGGGCTGCCCAGGGAGGTGGTGGAGTCGCCATCCCTGGAGGTGTTTAAGAAAAGACTGGATGAGGAACTCAGTGACGTGGTCTAGATACTGGGATGATGGGACAGGGAATTAGGCCATATAATTAAATAAAAAAAAAAAAGAAAAAGATGATGACACGACCCTGAGACTGGCTCAGATAGACAGAACATGTGTTCATGGCCCTGGGGCTGTGGGTTCGACCCCTGTATGGGCATTAGCTTGGGAGTTGGACTCCATGATCCTTGTAGATCCCTTCCAACTCAGGATATTCTGCGAAACCAGCAAATCTGAGAAGGGGCAATGGGAGAAAGGGGGTGCTCACACCTTCTGAAGAGAGATGACCCAGTCTGAACCTTCTCGTCCCAGCCAGCCCAGCTCCTGGGATCCAGCCCCCGACCCCAGCCGGTGCTTCAGGCCAGGCTGGAAGTTCGCTGTCAGACAGAGGGACCTTGGCATTTGCAGCGCGTTTTAGGATCAGAGGGTTTCTCTTTGTTCTGGGCGGGGTGCTGATGTAAGAACCGTCATTTTCAAGGTTTACTTGGGGTTTAATAAAGATCTAATCGCAGCTCGACCAGGCTCATGGAAAAGTGGCTCCGCTGCGTTCAGTGGAAGCCGCAGGACTAAAGCTCGAGAAGGGAGGGGTCCCCAACAACCGGGGATCAGCCTCATCCCACAGACACCGGCCTGCAGACCCTGGGGAGGTACCAGAGCCCCGCAGATTGCCCACACCACCCAAGCCCCGCTCTCCCCTCGCCCGGGGGCGCAGGGGCGGAGCAGAGCAGCGACCCCATCGCCTACCGTCCGCCGACAGAGCCATCTCGATGAGCGTCTCGTTCGCCTTCTTCCCCAGGCGGTTCATGGTGGCCGCCTTTCCTGCCCTCCTCGGGAGCGGCTGAGGAGCAGAGGGGGTGACTCAGGGGCCCGGCTGCCGCCTCATACATGCGCAGTGCCCGCGGGGGCGGGGCGGGAGGGGAAGCCGAGGCCGGGGGGAGCAGCCCCGGCAGGGCCGGGCGGGGCCGAGCGGGGCCTTTCTCCCGTGGGAGGGTGGGAAGGGCGAGGGACAGCCCAAGAACCAGCCCGTGTGTCTGAGGGCGGTGTTTATACACAGGGTACGGGCCCCTCCCAGCTTCTTGTGTGCCCCCCCCCCCCCAGCAGCAGAACTGATCGGGACGCTATGCAAGCGTTGCTCAACACTATCTAAAGCATCCCTTTGTTATCAGCACTGTTATTATGACAAAGCCAAAACATAGGTCCATAAAAGCTGCTATAAAGAAACGTTAACTCGCCAGGTTGTGTTGGCAGCTGGTGCCCCTGGTCCCGGAGCTGTGCCATGGCCTCAAACCACCCCAGCTCCCCACTGCTTCCTTCAATCATCCCATATTTCCAGCTGTCTTATCTCTTCAGTACGTGTATCTAATATATTTTTTGTTCATTGACATAATCTCATACCTTCTTTCAAATGTACTTGTATTTTTTTTTTGTATATTCAGCTTTGACTTCTTGGGTTAACCATTTTGTGCACTAAACTGATGAGGAGTTTTGTTAGTTTGACAATTGCAACAGCTGCAGTTCCATTAGAGGAATTCTTAATAAAAAGTGAACTCAGTTGAGTTCCTGGACTTGTTTTCAGTACTAAACTTTTATTTGTCCAGCATTACTGCTTCAAGAAGTGTATTTTTAGTCAAGAACAAGACCTAAAAATGTGCCTGAGATGTTTAGTTTGGGTTTTAATCTCATGATGCAGGATGGTGGGAACGAAGAGGACAGGCTTGGCATGCCAAAGGGTGCCTTCAAACAGCTTGTGTATGTGTACAGTGTACCGGGTCACACGGTTCATTTTAAGAGCTGTACTTTCTAAGCCTTTAATTTCCTCGTAGCACTAGATATCTTGGATAAATGCTTTTATGCCCACAGAAAATGCAATTAGAGGTGCTATTCAACAAGAGCCAGAAACAGCAAGAATTGGAGTGACCATTGCTCCGTTTTGTCTCCTAATTACATGCTTGCTCTTCCCAGCTCCACGCAGCACCCTACCTAAGGCTGTGTAAGTATCTCAGCCAGAATGCCAAAGAAGATGTTACAGACCTCTGTAATTGCACAGTCTGATGGTGTGTTGAGGCACTGAATTGTGCAAATTACACAGTGGCCTGTGGTAGGGTCGGTACAGAAGGGTGCTCTCCCAGAATGTTCTGTGGAGAAGCACAGGAGGGCCATGCAATACCCAGCATTGAATCTTCTCATGTATTCAGATTTTAAGCAGCCATTGGTGGTTTCACAGTGTGCCCAAGTGATCTAGGACCACATTTCTATGAAAGGGCTGACACCTTTTTCCCTGTTGCCTTCCAGTTTCACGTCTGATCAGTCATAAGGTGATGCATGACTTGTTAACCTGTTAAACTGACTGATTTTTTTTTTTCTGGGCTTTTTGTTCCATGAATCACTGAAAACAACAGATACTGCCAAAATAAAGGGGATGGGGAACGACAGAATGGCAGGACC
Source organism: Pitta sordida (assembly GCA_013390025.1). Classification (NCBI taxonomy): domain Eukaryota; kingdom Metazoa; phylum Chordata; class Aves; order Passeriformes; family Pittidae; genus Pitta; species Pitta sordida. The sequence continues at coordinate 131,234 of WEKX01028971.1, forward strand.
ATTTTATTCCTGAAATAATAATACAGTAACCAGGTACAACACCACATTTGTGCATTTGGTGGTCTGGAATTCAAACATTGTTTCTAATACAGCATATACATAAATCAAGAAAATAATAAAAATACATAGAAGGCTGTGGGTAAAGGTAGAAGGAATGACCAAAAATTGTTAGCAGTGAATACACTTAGTATGTATATTCAGCAGCAAAGCATAATCCTTTGTGCTAAAGGAGAGCTGGTAGTTTGTAGGCCTTATAAATTCTTCCTTTCTATTGGTGGGCCTTTTCCGAAGCACAGAAGTGATTTACAGGCCTCCATATTTTATTTTTTTAAAAGACTTTAAACACAGAAAATGGGTGGGATTGGAGAAAAAAAAATTGGTGGGATTGTTTCAGGTAGGTACGCAAAGCTGTGCAAAAGAACTCCTAACTTACAACCTGAGATTCCAAACTTTAAAGATCACCTAAAAGACTGCATGAACTTTTTGGCACTAAAGTATCCTTGAAAATATAACCCTGAGTCTTAAATCATGTGGAAAATGGAGCTTTTGTGTCTATCAGTTAAACGCTCTGGAAAAACATTCATTCTCTTATCAGTCCCCTGGGAAAGAATTTAATATATATTATAGATATCTAATACAGCTTTTGGATTTACCAGTTGGGGACCTACTCCTAAGGGCCCGATACCAAGGGGGATTAGAAAGGTAAAGTAGGACCTAGATGGAAGTTAGGTACACGAATCCAGCATTATGACACCCAAAACTCCCCAAACTGCCATCCAATTATCGCAGGCACTTTGTTGGGGTTTTTTTGTTGTTGTTGCTGTTTGTTTGTTTTTTGGGGCTTTTTTATTGAATGCATAGGAAGCACAGTTTCTGTGGCCCAGGCAATAACATCTGTTAGTTTCAATCGACATCTGAGGTGTGGGAGATCACAGAATGGGTATTGCAAGGGAAGGGAGGTCAGCCTCTGCCCACGCTGCCACACCAGCAGTGGGCTGGGGTAGGAGTGGGGAGGGAGCAATCAGCTCGGCAGGAGACAGGGATGGATGATGTGTTGTGTGCTGGTCTGCGAAGGTTGTCGATGTAAAGAAAGGAATGTAATAGCCGCTGTCGAAAGGGAGAGCCCAAGGGAGATTGCAGCTTTTCCAAGTTTCAGTTTGTGCTCCATAAACTCTTTCTGCACGTTATGCAGAGGCTGTTTTGAGATCTGACTCTCTCCGCCCTTTACACACAGCTCCTGAGGGAGACCCAGCTGCTTGAATACCATGACCAGGCGCTATACACAACAAGACTTGCTGATGGGATGGGCATGTGAATTTGGGTATCGAGACAGCTGATTTTTTGTGCCTGCTACTGCACGGCCCTAAAGCCACCAGGAAATGCAAAGAGAGTGCTATAAAGAGATGTAGCGCAAGGCAGCAGAGTGCCAGCACTTCTCAAAGGAAGTAAAGAGTTTTACGAAGTATGCAAAAGTTCATCGTTACTCACTGCATTTTTTCCTACTTCATCACTTTTCAGTCAGCTGTTTGCAGAAAGCAGTGCAGGCACCCGTGACACCTAAGGTGTCTAAACAAACAGTCGGCTTTACAGACTATAATCGGTGTTTTTCTTGGCCAGAGTTACTACACATCGACAATAGCAGAATTAACACCAAGTGCGGTTTGCTCCGTCCCCAGGGCAAGGAAGCTGCATAGGCGTGGTCCCAGCTAAGCCCGGCCGCGTCCCAGCGATGTGACCGCGGGAGGGGGAAGGACTGAGCCGGGAACGCGGCCCGGTGCCTTTGGAGAGAGTTGCTGCACATCAAGGTGATTTTAACAGCAGCCTCTATCCCCTTTCAAGCACGAACAGACATTTTAGTGGTATAATCTTGCATTTACACTCCCCTAACTGGATCGCCCGGTTTACAGCTGCCATCGAAGCATTTTTAAAAATATAATTCAAAGGAACCACAGAAGAGACAAGTAGAAAAAATTACTTTGATGTGTTTTGAGGATTAGAAAGAGTTAATATCTTTCTGCTGGCAGAGCGATTCTTAAGGACGGTTAAAAATATGTGAGATCTGTTCACCAGCAATGTCTGAGGCCTGATAGTTCACTCTCATCACATCTGTGTGGATACAGTTCCATTGTTTTTGCTAAACTGCTTCTAAAGAGCACGAGTGAAGTTCTGTGTTCAGCTGTGATGGGTTGTGCACTGGCAGGTACACTCACAGAGTAGATTACTGTATAGGATAGGCTTGGGATACAACCACTCCATCAGTTCTGGCACTTAACTGACAATGTTAAGAAGTTGCATCATCTTAGTAAATTCCTATGTGTTTCCAGTGAAATCATCCATCTTCTCGTTTGTCCTTTTATAGCTTATTTAATTTCTCAGAGTTTAGTGCCCTCCGGTGGTGATAGTCTTTCCGCCTGTGTAACTACGTACACTCACACCTCCTTAATTTTCGTTTTTATTTGTTATCTGTTGATTATCCCAATGTGATAAATAGATAAAATAAAGTCAAATTATGTTTTAACACAGAGGATTGTAGAGCGAGTAAATGGGGATGATGTGTGAAAGCCAGAGCACTGAAATGATGCAAGGAGCTCAATATCTTGAGCAAAAATATTAATACAATTAGTTCAGTGTGTCTTAACACTAAAGCAGAACTTAATAATAAGATTCCATCCAAGTACAAGAGAACAAAATTCTTGCATTTTCATATGAGATACACACAAAGATTGTGCCATCACAAGTAAATTTGTAACTACAATATTTTGTACACAGCTTTTAATGATCTGTACATCTCTTGTATATGTACATTTTAAACTGTCCTTGACTGCGTATTTTACTATGAAGTGTAAAATAATGGTATCAAGAGATCAGCAGTTTTCTCATAAATTGTAGAAAAGGGTAAGCTCCTCAGTATGCGTGTTAGTAAGTTATTTTTGTGCACAACTTATGTAGCTGGTGGACTTGTGACGATAATAGAAATACAGTACAAGTGGTAGTCTAATCATATAGGCAGTATTGACTGACCCTATTCTCTGTTATAACAATAGCTCTAATGTAAGCTTCAAGAAAATGCTTCGCATTTGGTGTTATAAATGATTGTTAGATCTTTGCCAGCAGTTCCATTCTCCTTGTTCCTTGCAAAAGTAAAGATAGGAAGCTGCAAAGGCTTATCTTACATAGTGGTCTAGGCATGGGCCTGCAGATAACACTCCTAAGATGAAATGAGTGAAGATAGGTGGGCCAGGAAATACAAGATACAATAGTCTATGGAGAAGGAAAAGAATCCCATTTGTAGGAGCAAGCAAGAGGAAGGTGTGTAGGGCTGTCTGCCTCGGGGAAGGCTGTGGGTTGGTCATAGGAAGAAAGGAAGCTGACTAAGGTGTTTCTGCAGCAACCAACCCTGCCCAAGCACACACAGGTTTTCCCAGATTCTTGAGGCTGTGCACTGGCTGATAGCATCTCACAACACAGCTGTGTGCTTCAAGGGGCTCTTGTCTGGAGATGTGGATGCCTGTGCTGGCCTACATCCCAATGGATGTTGTAATGCTGAAATATGCTGGAAGGCAGCATAACAGGTAAATTGCATAGTCGATGACATCAGCCTTGATCCAGTACTACTCAATAATCTTGTTTTTAATTCTAATGAAGCTGGTAAGATGGGTGGCAGCTCTTGGTTGCTACAGCCCTTTAGTTTCCATCTCATTTTCACAGCTTTTCCACACAAGTCTGTGAGATACAGTGACTGTATGGTTTCTAGCCGTTCCTCTATCTCGAGCCATATTTGACCCCTCTCCCAGATCCTGTCTGAGTAATGTAGCACTTATCTCCCCACCTTGGGGAACCCTTGTGCAGGGGTGTCAGGGCTGCCCTAGTTGGCGTGTCCATCCCATGCATGCTCAGCCTGGGCATACAGATCAGTTGTGTGAGCTCTGTGAACATGAGAAGCATCCAGGAGCAGCAGGAGCCACAAAAACATACAGGCACCCTAGCCACATAAAACAGAATTGCAAGGATTGACCAAAAAGTAAGATGACAAATTAAAAAAAAAAATAAATCTCGAAATCAGTACTTTAAAAATAAGGTTGGAAGTATGAATAGTAGGATGAAATCAATATAATCTAATAATGTATGCACACATTCTAAACAGGAAAAAGTGGATCCCATGAGGAACAGAATGGAAAATAAAAGAAGCAATAAATAACAAAAATGTAATATCAAATTAAAGTGCCTTCAAAATGCAAGGTATTTTATCTGCTTTCAAAGAGGCCCACCAGTGCCAACAATACAATATCTTTTTTTGCTATTTACTTTTGGCTTCAGGTAGGAAAGCTGAAGAGTAACACAGATAGGCCAGCCCATAATTCTGTAATTTCTGAAGAGCCAATCTGGCATTTGAACACTTTTTCAATGGCTACCTCTCAGAATGTGAATTCTCCTTTCCTGTCAGTTGGCTGAATATTTAAGAGGAGCTATGCAATCCCTAATAAAAGTCAAATCTCTTTTCTAGACATCATTGCTACTGTCTATAATATAGTTCTTCTTATGAATTGGAAATTGTATTACAGAAATACCTCATTTATTTGTGCTGTCATATTCGCGGAAATTTTCCCCATAATACTTACTCAGTCATTCGTGGAGTGGTGCATAATTCTGCAAGGTGCCACGGTCCCGCACTGCCATGGTGGGCAGCCCTGGCCAGCCCTGCCAACAGTCAGGAAGTCTTTAGCTGTAACACGGGGACTCACATGAGGCCCGTTCTGGCTGATCGGCACCCGTCAGCCAGCCTAGACTTGCCAGCGCATATCTGCAAATGTGCATGTGCAGATATTCATAGCCTCAGGCAAAGCACTCCTGCCAATGCTAGCTGCTGCAGTTAAAGGGAAAAAAACCCCGACTCCCAGGCTCCTTGCTGCAGTAAGGAGCCTGGGATATTGCAGTGTTCCAAAGTTGCCATATTTCTGGCAATAATTTGCCATATTAATGTCCAACCTGTATTCACAGATTAAAGGTTTTATGGGACCTGCAGGAGACCCCTAATCTGCGAATATAGAGGTATGACTGTATTTAGCAGAAGATAAACTAGTTGTACCTTCTAGCTATTCCTTCCTGGATATCCATTCAAGTGCATAATACATGAGGAAGAGTCTCATTTGTCATTTTTTATTCCCCTCATTTTAAAAGTTCTACTGTTTCACACCAGTTCAAATGTGAAAAGAGGAAAAAAGACACCATGGTAGTTACTAATTGGATAATTTCTGAAATTCTGAAATTCTCAAGTCTTACTGAATTAATTGTTGAAGATATTTTCTGTTTGTTGAATTCATTACTTATCCCGTTAATAAACATACAATATATAGTTTTTGGATGGTTCCCTTTGGGTTAAATCTTCATGTAAGTCATTCTGCTGAAATAGCTGGTATTGATGTACCTGTCAAATGCTTGAAATTACAGTATCACAGTATTAGTAAGGTTGGAAAAGACCTTAGAGATCATCAAGTCCAACCTATCCAACACCCATCATCTAAACAATGGCACTAAGTGCCTCATCCAGCCTAATCTTAAACACCTCCAGGGATGGTGACTCCACCAACTGGGCAGCTCATTTCAATGGTGGATCACCCTTTCAGTAAAGAATTTTTTCCTAATATCAAGTCTAAAACTCCCCTGATGGATCTTGAGACTGTGTTCTCTGGTTCTGTCATGTTTGCCTGAGAGAAGAGGCAGACCACCTCCTGACTATAAGCTCCCTTCAGGTAGTTGCAGACAGCAATAAGTCACCCCTGAGCCTCCTCTTCTCCAGGCTAAACAACCCCAGCTCCCTCAAGCACTCCTCATAGGGCTTGTGCTCTGGCCCCTTCACCATCTTTGTTACCCTTCTCTGAACAGGTTCTAGTATTGCAACACCTTTCTTAAACTGGGAAGACAAGAACTGGTCACAGTACTCAAGGTGTGGTCTAACCAGTGCCAAGTACAGTAGAAGGATAACTTCCCTAGTCCTGCTGGGCACACAATTCCTGATACAGGCCAGGATGCCATTAGTCTTCTTGGCCACCTGGGTACACTGCTGGCTCATGTTAAGTTTCCTATCCACCAGCACTCCCAAATCCCTTCCTGCCTGCCCACTCTCCAACCACTCTGTCCCCAGCCAATAACTCTGCATGGGATTGTTGAGTGTAGAACCTGGCATTTGGACTTGTTGAATCTCATCCCATTGGAATCTGCCTATCTCTCCAGTCTTCCCAGGTCCCTCCTACCCTCTAACAGATCGACACCTGCTCCGAGCTTGATATCATCTGCAAACTTGCTTATGATGGACTCAATCCCATCATCAAGATCATCAATAAATATATTAAATAGAACCCAGCCCAACATGGATCCTTGGGGGACACCACTAGTGACCAGTCACCAACTGGATGTGACACCATTCACCACCACTCTCTGAGCTCAGCCATCCAACCAGTTCCTGACCCAGCACAGAATGCTCCTCTCCAAGCCCCAGGCTGCCAGCTTCTTCAGGAATTTACTATGGGAGACTGTTGAAGGCTTTACGCAAGTCCAGATATACTACATCCACAGCCTTCCTCTCATCTACCAGGCAAGTTACTTGGTCATAAAAGGAGATCAAGTTGGTAAGGCAAGACTTACTCCTCCTAAATCCATGCTGGCTGGGCCTGATCTCTTGGTCATCCTGCAGGTATTGCATGACTGCACCTAGGATTATCTTATCCATGACTTTACCTGGAACCGAGGTCAGGCTAACAGGTCTGTAATTTCCCAAATTGTCCTTCTGGCTCTTCTTGTGCATGGAGGTCACATTGCCCAGCTTCCAGTCATCCAGGGCTTCACCTGTGAGCCGAGAC
>WEKX01028971.1:138298-153789 GCA_013390025.1 Pitta sordida
TGTTCCAAAGTTGCCATATTTCTGGCAATAATTTGCCATATTAATGTCCAACCTGTATTCACAGATTAAAGGTTTTATGGGACCTGCAGGAGACCCCTAATCTGCGAATATAGAGGTATGACTGTATTTAGCAGAAGATAAACTAGTTGTACCTTCTAGCTATTCCTTCCTGGATATCCATTCAAGTGCATAATACATGAGGAAGAGTCTCATTTGTCATTTTTTATTCCCCTCATTTTAAAAGTTCTACTGTTTCACACCAGTTCAAATGTGAAAAGAGGAAAAAAGACACCATGGTAGTTACTAATTGGATAATTTCTGAAATTCTGAAATTCTCAAGTCTTACTGAATTAATTGTTGAAGATATTTTCTGTTTGTTGAATTCATTACTTATCCCGTTAATAAACATACAATATATAGTTTTTGGATGGTTCCCTTTGGGTTAAATCTTCATGTAAGTCATTCTGCTGAAATAGCTGGTATTGATGTACCTGTCAAATGCTTGAAATTACAGTATCACAGTATTAGTAAGGTTGGAAAAGACCTTAGAGATCATCAAGTCCAACCTATCCAACACCCATCATCTAAACAATGGCACTAAGTGCCTCATCCAGCCTAATCTTAAACACCTCCAGGGATGGTGACTCCACCAACTGGGCAGCTCATTTCAATGGTGGATCACCCTTTCAGTAAAGAATTTTTTCCTAATATCAAGTCTAAAACTCCCCTGATGGATCTTGAGACTGTGTTCTCTGGTTCTGTCATGTTTGCCTGAGAGAAGAGGCAGACCACCTCCTGACTATAAGCTCCCTTCAGGTAGTTGCAGACAGCAATAAGTCACCCCTGAGCCTCCTCTTCTCCAGGCTAAACAACCCCAGCTCCCTCAAGCACTCCTCATAGGGCTTGTGCTCTGGCCCCTTCACCATCTTTGTTACCCTTCTCTGAACAGGTTCTAGTATTGCAACACCTTTCTTAAACTGGGAAGACAAGAACTGGTCACAGTACTCAAGGTGTGGTCTAACCAGTGCCAAGTACAGTAGAAGGATAACTTCCCTAGTCCTGCTGGGCACACAATTCCTGATACAGGCCAGGATGCCATTAGTCTTCTTGGCCACCTGGGTACACTGCTGGCTCATGTTAAGTTTCCTATCCACCAGCACTCCCAAATCCCTTCCTGCCTGCCCACTCTCCAACCACTCTGTCCCCAGCCAATAACTCTGCATGGGATTGTTGAGTGTAGAACCTGGCATTTGGACTTGTTGAATCTCATCCCATTGGAATCTGCCTATCTCTCCAGTCTTCCCAGGTCCCTCCTACCCTCTAACAGATCGACACCTGCTCCGAGCTTGATATCATCTGCAAACTTGCTTATGATGGACTCAATCCCATCATCAAGATCATCAATAAATATATTAAATAGAACCCAGCCCAACATGGATCCTTGGGGGACACCACTAGTGACCAGTCACCAACTGGATGTGACACCATTCACCACCACTCTCTGAGCTCAGCCATCCAACCAGTTCCTGACCCAGCACAGAATGCTCCTCTCCAAGCCCCAGGCTGCCAGCTTCTTCAGGAATTTACTATGGGAGACTGTTGAAGGCTTTACGCAAGTCCAGATATACTACATCCACAGCCTTCCTCTCATCTACCAGGCAAGTTACTTGGTCATAAAAGGAGATCAAGTTGGTAAGGCAAGACTTACTCCTCCTAAATCCATGCTGGCTGGGCCTGATCTCTTGGTCATCCTGCAGGTATTGCATGACTGCACCTAGGATTATCTTATCCATGACTTTACCTGGAACCGAGGTCAGGCTAACAGGTCTGTAATTTCCCAAATTGTCCTTCTGGCTCTTCTTGTGCATGGAGGTCACATTGCCCAGCTTCCAGTCATCCAGGGCTTCACCTGTGAGCCGAGACTGCTGATAAATGATGGATAGTGTCTTAGTGAGTTCATCTGCCAGCTCTCATCACCCTAGGGTGGATCCTGTCAGGTGCCATGGATTTATGGGGATCCAAGCGGGTCAGCAGGTGTCTTAACTTCTTCCTCCTGTATTACAGAGGGACTATACAGAACCCTGACCCCATCTCCTGGTTTGGATCTGCAGTTGTCCTGTAGACAATCTGCCCTACTGCTGAAAACAGGGACAAAGGAGGCATTAAGTACCTCTTCCTTATCCTAATCTTTACAGGTTCACACAGATTCACAGCTTATCCTGAACTGGAAGGGACCCATAGGATCATCTAGTCCAACTCCCATGTGAACACCCACCCAGGGATCGAACCACGAGCGCCACGTTCCACCCAAGCAAGCCTCTCATCATCTAGGCCATGCCACTGAGTTCCTCGTCCAGTCTTTTCTTAAACACCTCCAGGCATGGCGACTCCACCACCTCCCTGGGCAGACCATTCCACTGAGAGATCACTCTCTCTGTGAAAAACCTCTTCCTAACATCCAGCCTAAACCTCCCCTGGCGCAGCTTGAGGCCATGACCTCTTGTTCTGCTGCTGGCAGCCTGAGAGAGGAGATTCACACCCACTCATTGCCGTCCCTGGAGGTGTTTAAGAGAAGACTCGATGAGGAGCTTAGTGACACGGTCTAGCTGGGGGGTGTAGGGCTGGATGATCCTGCGGGTCCCTTCTGGATCGGAGTGGTCTGTTAGCCTGTGAGGGAACTAGGTTTATGTTTACCACTCTGGGATGTGCCTTCAGTCTCTGTACGGGTGTTAGATGGTGAGCTGGACTAGATGATCCTTGTGGGTCCCTTCCAACTCATAGTATTCTGTGAAATTCTGTGAATACAACCTCCCTTCAGGTAGTTGTAAACAGCAATGAGGTCACCTCTGAGCCTCCTCTTCTCCAGGCTGAACACTGCCAGCTCCTGCAGTTGCTCCCTATAGGGCTTGTTCTCCAGTCCTTTCACCATCCTTGTCAACCTTCTCTGGACCCTCTCATGCAGTTCAACATCCTTCTTAAACTGGGGAGGCCAGAACTGGTGACAGTACTCAAGATGTGGTCTGACCAGCGCTGAGTACAGGGGAAGAGTTTAGTCACTGTATTTTCCTCCATATGCAATAAGGAGTGAAAGTTGTTGCTGCTCTTCTTTTTGTCATTAATATACAGTTATGCCTTGCTGCATTGCAACTTCTCCATTGCCACCTCGTTGGTTTGCAATAAATTTTCCCTGTGAATCTACCTCAGTGATTCACAGAGCTTCCCAGTCGACACATGCGCGGTGCCTCTGCTTCATCAAGGGGCGACACCAGTGCTCCCTGTGGGGCGGGACTGGCCTGGCCCCGCGGAGAGGGCGCACAGTGCCTCCCACTCATGTGGCATTTATAGCCCCACACCTGTGTGTCAGTGTGCCAGGTCCCTACTGTGGAAGGCTTACCCTCCCTTATGAATGCTGCAAAGGTTCTGTTTATAGACCTGCCGGACTACAGTAAACACCATGGAGACTGGGAGGCACTGCGTGTACTCCCTGTGGGGCCGGGCCACGCCACCACCGCAGCTGCTGCACTAGGAGGAGGCTTCTGTTCTCCCATGAACGTAGCATACGTGAAGGGAAAGAAACTCCAGCACTGACTCCTCTCACCATAAGGGAGAACATCGTTGCAGTATTGCAAAGTTAAGGTTTCCTAGGCTTCACGAGCACCAACCAGAATCTGGGGACTCCCCGTCCCCGCTGTGACCCTGGAGCTTCCCCACCGCAGAGGCAGTGCAAACATGCACGGTGGCAGCAACCTAGCGGTGGCTGCAGAAACAACAGCGTGGCTGAAGAGAAGCCCAGGGAGTCTCTGGAGATCTTTCCAAGCAGAGAGGGCTCAGAAATGGTTCCCTTTTCTCCTTTGTGCTGGGAGAGCCCGTGGGGAGGAGAGGAAAATGCTCCCCAGCGCTCCGGAGTGGTGGGGGATGGAGCGATGAGCATGTGTGCATATTAATGACCCCTGCGTGTTTGCGAATGAAATGTTTCATGAGACCTCAGGGAGACCCATTCCTCGCAAATTAGGAGGTATAACTGTATTTATAAAAACGCTTCTTATTATCCTTCACAGAATTGGCCAGTTTAAGTTCCAGCTGGGCTTTTGCCTCTCTAATTTTCTTCCTGCATGACCTAACAATGTCTTTAAACATGACCTGATTTACCTCCCCCCTTTTCCAAAGGTGGTACACCCTCTTTTTTTCTCATCCAGGCTGGTCTTCTTCCCCTATGGCTTGTCTTATGGCTCATCAGGACGGCCTGTTTCTGTGCCTTCAAGATTTCATTCTTGAAGTACGTCCAACCTACCTGGGCCTCCTTACTTTTAAGGGCTATTTCCCAAGGTACCCTCCTAATTAATTCCTTATATATTCCAAAATCCACCCACCGAAAGTCCAGTGTGGATGTTCTGTTCATGACCTTCCTTGATTCACTGTTTATTGAAAATTCAATTATCTCATGATCACTGCATCACAACGTCTAAGAATCTTCTGGAGTGCCTCCTCTCAGCTGAGTTAAGTTCCCAGCAGATATCTGGCAGATTAAAGTCTTCTAAAAGAACAGGAACAGCTGACCTTGAGACATCCTCAAGAATAGCTTAAAGAACAATGGAGATCTACCTCTTCCTCCTGGTCAGGTGATCTACAACAGACTCCAGTCAGGATGTCACATGTGTTGATAACCCCTCCAGCCCTTACCCATAGGCACTCAACCCTGTCATCATCAATTTGACTTCCATAGCATCAAGAGTCTCCATGATATAGAGGGCCACCCTTCGACCCCTTCTCTCACATCTGTCTCTCCTAAAGAGCTTGTAGCCTTCCATGGCAGCACTCTAGTTATGAGAGTCATCCCACCATGTTTCCATCATAGCAATTACAGAGGACCCCCAGAAGTCATGAGGGGACAGGTCTGGGCAGGTTCCATGAGTTCTGCAATCCATGAAGATACCAAATCCTTGAATATCCAATTACCTCCGGCTGTAGCTATGGACCCTCCACTAATTATGCCTGGAGGGGAGTCCTGGGAGTGTGGCTCACACTATAGCACCTCATTAAAGTGCCTTTGGTGCCTCTGCAGTCCAGGACGTTATGCGCACGCGTGCGGTCACACAACTCACTGAAAATCCAACCGCGACTAATTGAATATGCAAATATGTGAAAGGCGAATATGCGGGCTTTCTCTGTATATCATGGTTCTCTTGCTAGACCAGGATGTCACCCACCACAATCACTGTCCTTTTCTTCCTAATACTTGTATTNGATCTACAACAGACTCCAGTCAGGATGTCACATGTGTTGATAACCCCTCCAGCCCTTACCCATAGGCACTCAACCCTGTCATCATCAATTTGACTTCCATAGCATCAAGAGTCTCCATGATATAGAGGGCCACCCTTCGACCCCTTCTCTCACATCTGTCTCTCCTAAAGAGCTTGTAGCCTTCCATGGCAGCACTCTAGTTATGAGAGTCATCCCACCATGTTTCCATCATAGCAATTACAGAGGACCCCCAGAAGTCATGAGGGGACAGGTCTGGGCAGGTTCCATGAGTTCTGCAATCCATGAAGATACCAAATCCTTGAATATCCAATTACCTCCGGCTGTAGCTATGGACCCTCCACTAATTATGCCTGGAGGGGAGTCCTGGGAGTGTGGCTCACACTATAGCACCTCATTAAAGTGCCTTTGGTGCCTCTGCAGTCCAGGACGTTATGCGCACGCGTGCGGTCACACAACTCACTGAAAATCCAACCGCGACTAATTGAATATGCAAATATGTGAAAGGCGAATATGCGGGCTTTCTCTGTATATCATGGTTCTCTTGCTAGACCAGGATGTCACCCACCACAATCACTGTCCTTTTCTTCCTAATACTTGTATTTCTGATCCGCTTGACTAGTGGAGGAAAACTGAGAGGTTCCTGGGGCAAATAGCTATCATCAGGATCATCAATTTGATCATTAATCACTATCTGATCATCAACCGGTTGTCAAATTCTAGGGCCCCAAACCTATTCTGTAAGGGCAACTGGAATGGTGGCATCTGAAAGGGAGGTGGTGTACAGGAGGGAATTCTGTTACCCCCTCAAGGACTGACCTGATCCCAATCTTCCTCAGCAACTAGGCCACTTCCTTCAATCTGAGATGAAGTAAGGTGAGAAGCACAGGGCTCCTTTGGCTCCTGGAGACCATTGCTGAGAGGGGAAAGAGTGTGACTCCACCAGTCTGTCTCTCTTCCACTTTAATGAATCCTTCTGAGTTTCTCAAGCCGTTCCTTGGGCTCAGCAACCATGCAGAGTAGATCATTAATCTGCTGACACCTCACACAGGTACTTCTTGCACCATCTTCTGGTGCTACCAGCAGGCTCAGGCATTCCCTACAATCAAATGTCTGGACTGCTGCTTCCTTCAGGAGAGGTACTGTTTGAGTGGATATACTCCAGTTGGTAGTTGGTTTTGCACATCTGAACACCGTTGTTGGTGAGGGGAGCGAGGGGGAAGCAAATTGAATGAAGGAAAGTGAAAAGGGACAAAAACTATAAAAAACCAGAACCCCAGTGACAGTTACCAGGAGGGCACCTGTAGCTCTACCTGCTCACCCTGCCTGTGCAAACTGCCATGCAAACTGCCTTGATAGGCCACTGTATTGTAAAGGAGAAAAAGTTATATTGTGTAATCTGGTACATAACCTGCAGCACTGCAAATACATTAGTAGGCCTGTTTTTCAAGAACTCCTGTTGTTGGGTTTTTAACAAGCTAGGCCTTAAAGTCTAGAATAACCTTTATTTTCTTGGATCAAACCTGGTTCTCAAGTTTCTCACTGTTACTGAGCACAATCATACACTCAGTGATCATATTTATATATCATAATAGTCTTCCATGGGTTACTGAAGAAGCTACAGCATCAATATTTGCTGGTGTAGTGGTCTGGTTGTGACTCTGAATTACCTCAGCCCCATCAGTTCCAAAGGGTGCGTTAGAGGAGTGAATGTGACATAACAAAGGAAGGATAACACCACCTTTCCTGAGCCATCCCCACATTAATTCAGACAAGTGATGCTACCTGATTTTTCAGTTCAAAGCACATCTGCACGTTTGTATAGAAGTCTTGAATGCAATGAATATTCAAGGTCATTTACTCTTTCATTTCCAAGAGACCTTTGTAAATAGAAGTAAAGCTTTGTGTAGTGTCTCTAAGTACAATAGTTCTTAGCCCATTTTTGCCTGATGTTCCTTTAAAACTTGTCTGACTCAAGTTAATGGAGTAGGCTTATTTAATCTCTTTCTTAAAACTTTTGAGGAGAAGTTTCATAAAAATTGACCTTTCAGTAATAGGTGGCTTCTGATGTGATTTAATTTTCCTGAGAATTAAAATAGAATGACATTTTTTAGAACTGTCAGTAATGGCTGCTTTTATCAATCATCAGCCAGTGAGGCACCATCTGTATCAGCTAACTTTGCTGTGGCCTGCAGCAGCTTTTTTTTCTTCATTTCCTTTGTACTTTCACAAAGTAATGAAGTTCTTAACTTCATCCCTCTGTTTCTGTTTGAACATCTCCTGTCATGCTCAAATGAAAGCTGAAATAGGCAGAGCGTTTCTCTTTACCTTGTACTTATGTGCATCCCTGTTATTTTGAAATAGTATTTCTAACTGTCAGTGTTTTAGTATCTCCATACTTATAGCCCTCAATAAATGCTAATGGTCTGGAGTCCATCATTGCTTTTCAGTCTGCATGCCCCAGAACTCATGTTTAAAATCTCGTATTTTTCTTCTGTTATAATGCTTTTTAATCAGACATCTGATAATCTTTGCTCGGAATTAATTTTCAATATCCTGATTTGCTGCTGGTTTTGAGCTCATATTCTCTAATTCTGTGCAATAGCATCTTTTTTTCAGGGTCAACAGCAGTTGCAGCATATGCTTTAATCAATCTTTCTTAACTCTAATCCTTTTAGCAGTGTTATCAGACAGTGGAGAATTGATTATAAGTATTCTTTTACTGCAGTACATCTTACTAAAGATGAGCTTTTAGGCTGGATATTAGGAAAAACTTTTTCACTAAAAGAGTGATCCGTCATTGGAACGGTCTGCCCAGGGAGGTGGTGGAATCACCGTCCCTGGAGATGTTTAAGAGTAGGCTCAATGAGGCACTGAGTGATACGGTTTAGATGATGGGATGGTGATAGGTAATAGGTTGGACTTGATAATCTCAAAGGTCTTTTCCAACCTTGTTAATTTCATGATTCTGTGATTCCTCCTCCAAAGAGCAGCACTTTTATACAGTCATTTCCTGAAGTAGAGTCAGCGTCCTGTGCTGCTTCATGGGCACTTATTTTACATTTTGAGAAACCCATGTGTTTCCTGTAAACTTCAACTCATTTTTATTTTGCTGGTGTCATTAATTTTTTTAGAGCTGAGACATGGAATTTTTCTATTGCTTTTCCTTCACAAGAAACTCTGACACACAGTTATGTTCCCCACCATGATAATGTGATGCATCAAGTGCAGTCACCATACTGTTATTTGAGAAGTTAGATTTGAAATTTTCCCTGTGTGGATTCCTGTCACGGATCCTGTACCACTGATTTTAATTCAGATAAAACCCAGGCCCAGACAGTGATGGAATAAACATTGTCATCAACTACTCTTCCAGAACAGTTCCCCTTGTCAATACTCAGAATTATTTTTGGCCAAAACAGTCCAGTTATAATCTATCAATTTAAGTTTCAATGGCAAAATTATTAACAACATAATCATTGTTCCATATTTTTACACTATACATTTCAGCAGTTGCTCAGCTAGCAGGTAAGGACTATGCCAGGAATTAGGGTCTGGGGTAAGTTGTATGAAAAACGTGCCAGAAACTTTTCTCAGTTTTATTACACCTGTTGTGAACTTGGACAACTGAACCTGGCTTTGTGCAACAAATAATTTCCAGTGATAGGCTTCAAGCTACTATCAATTTGCCAGTGAAATGAGTTGGTTCAGCAGGGTGTAGATATATCTGAGCCAAATCCAAACAAATGGCTTGGCTAGAGCCCCGTTTTGCTGTTCCAAAATGCAAAGTAACCAGCAGGAACCATGAGAAGAAGAGGATTCACAATTGCCTTGGTGTTGCATTCCATAATAGCAATGTATTTACCTCCTGACAGAGAAATCTGACCTGAGCTTAGTGTTTCTCTCCTACCTGCATTTGTACCTTGCTCTCTCCCACCTCATTCCTATCTAGGTTATCCTAAAATCTGAACCAGCTCAAGTACAATTTAATGGCTCCCAGTTATAACCTATTCTTCTGCTAATTATTTTCTAATTTTTCGCTTTTGTGGATTCAAAAGGCATTGCTTTGATGGGGTTTAGTCAGCCTTGGTCTTTAGCAGCTTCACTTACAGACCACACCTTCCAGCTGTCCTGGTGTGTTGTCGACATGACTAGAAGTAAGACTTTTTTTTCTGATGGCAGGAGGCCTGTATAAAAATATGTTCCAGAAAACAGCCTGAGCAAGACTTAGATATCAATCTGAGTTGGCAGGGTGGTGATTCTTATATGTGACAGGCATATTCAATAGCTAGGGTTTGTTAGACGTATACATCTAAAATACAGATTAAGGTGTTGAAAATGTAGTTGAAAGGAAAGGAGAGAAAAGTAACATGTAAGACAAACCAATTGAGACATTTTTTTCTTCTGAATTATTTTTCTTAGTATTTCAGATTTAAAATTATTTCCTCACTGTATGTAAAAATATGACCTGTGAAAAACAAATTCTCTCTCTACTTTCTTCCAAACTTCACAGTCCTGATTTTGTTCTTTTCCTGTTACAGTCTCACACTTCTACACAGTGAAAATTATCTGTAATCTGAAAAATAATTCATGTAGGTTTACTGGTGTATCATGTACATGTTTTATGTCACGGATTTTTCTTTACCTAAAATTCCTCTGGTATCTAATTCAACTTCCCTGAGCCTTCTCCACCTCTGTTCTCTCTTCTCATCCCACTGGTGGTTCCTGCTCTTACCCACCTCCAGATCCCTTCTTTTTTCACCGGATTCTGATATCACCCTTTCTACCGTTCGTTCCCTAACAAGCCTTCCACCAATTATCCTCAGGGAGCTGCAAGTATTTTATGTCATCTTTGAATGCACCTGTCTCTTTGTCTGCAAATATTTTAAATTTAATGTTTGAATATAAAAAATGTTTCAGCATCACACTGCTGTGGGTTGTTGCTTATAACAGCATAAGCAGTCCTTTTTTCCTTTGGGTATTACAGTATCATCCACAGTGAATAAATATTTATCAATTTAGGTCTAATGGTGGTGTAATTCTATGGACCTAATGCTGATTTGTTCAGTTCCATCCATTTTCAGACAAAATTTGCACTAAAGTTAATGGCTCAAGATTTTTTGTTACTGTTATAATGCTACTGGAAAAGAAGCATTTATTTTCAGATAGCAATATATTCCTTTCTTAGATGAGGAGAATCATCTGGAAAACAAATACAATTGAGAAGATCTTTAGGCATTTCACAGTGAATAGAGATGCTTTCTGTAAGGGTTTGATATGACAAGTTAGAAATCATTTTCATTTCTTTTAAATTAGCATCTGACATTCCCAAAGGCTTTGTCTTGTGTTTAAAAAGCACAAAGAGGAATATTGTCCCCAGAAAAAGGAGCTATGCTATGTAATTTCTTTCTTTTTTGCTTGCAATCAATCATTCTTTCAGTGAGGCTGATCTCATGTGCCCTCCTTGGTTGCAGGATACTCTTGCTGCTTGATTCCCATGGCTGTAGCTCACCATAACAGGATCATTCAATTTGCTGGGTTTAGTCATCTGTGGACAGGTTCTTGAACATGGTATTTTGATTTGGTTTAATGGGAAGAAGTGTGTTCTTCCTTTCCATCACGGTTAAATGCTTTTCAGGAAGTGTTTGTGTATTGTCTGTGGCTCTCACAGTGTGTAAGGGATGGAGCTGCACAGCTGTACTTCAGGGAGCTCCCTTGGATTACTCCTCCTATACAAGAGAAATGAGGATGATGAGCAAATCTTTCTTTTGGGGAGCACCCAGCGATATTTTTTTGTGTATGTTTTGGCCATCATTTATACATTCACAGTCGTTAACTTTTTTGGTTTCAAACATGGAACCAAATACATACATGCCTAACACATATGCATAACACGTCATGAATATGTGTCCCATCACCATTATGTCATAAATTTACACTTTCCTTTAAGCCTTTGACCAACAAGCTCCATTGTTATACATTCTTTTACTCCCTGTTTTGAGTAAAACTTTGTTCTGTTTATCATTCTGTGCTGGGAAACTAGAAATCTTGCCTCTAATATTCAGCCTTAAATTTCAGGCCTGGCAAATGTCTTTAACACCTACCAATTTTTCTACATCCAAATCTTCTAGCTATTTCACTAAAATCTCTTAATTTATGAGCCCTCAAATTATATCTATCTCACTAAAATCTATGAATTTCTAAATCCTCAAATCATATCATTCAAACTGATAGTCCAACTTGATTTAAATAATTTAAAGTCAATCCTTTGGCTGAGTTTACTGTTCTTGGTTTGTTCTGTAGATTTGTTGATGACAAGGTTAAAGAAGCTGACTGTAACCCACTGGTTTGGGCAGTCGTCTGGTATATTGGAAAACTCACTGTGTATTTCAGCCCCACAGACATAAAGCTTTTTGTTAGAATGGAGGAGTGAATTATGGATGACTCCAACACATTACAGAAAATTACATTAGCATATGTGACACAGACAGGGTTAAGTATAATTACAGTAGCTGTACACAGAAAAGTATAGATGAGTCAAAAAACAGTGGGGCAAGTGCTATTCCTGCTGAATAACCTTGGTGTGGGAGGAGTCCAGTCTTCCTTTGGGTATGTAATCTGAGTATTAGCCTGGCACACTCTTTTGCCAAAGCCCAGTATGTAGCACAGATACGGCGTTAGTGCTTTATTCATATTAAGCCACAGATGAAATCTAGGAGTTAACAATTCGGATTTGATATGTCCCAAAATGCTTACAGACTGAACAAACCCCTTGGCTGCCTTCATGTGGTGATTTTTTAAGCTCTCAGTTGTTGCAGTTTGGAATTGTAGAGATGGTCAACCAGGTTGCCACAACTATACATTTGCTAGGGAACTAGGGAGTGAAAAATAAATGCATGAAGATAAGGAATTTTTAGAACCTAAGCAGAAAAGTCTCTCAGTGCAGTTCTCAGTCTGGAATATGCATAGCAGAACTTCATCTGAAATTGAAGCAACTCAAACCTTTTGAGGCATTTATTAAAGATATATTTTAAGTCCTTTAAAAAAATCAACTTTAAGTTTAAGCTTTAGATAAGTTGATTTCAACCATCTCTGAGTACATTATGTCACTCCACTGTCTGTTTCTTGTGTAACAGGACTATTCACAAAACCTTTCTTTGCAAAGTAAAAGCCATTTTGACAACAGTAGTATAACTTTCAACTGCTGACTAAATCTAAATGAGGGATTTAAAGGTTATGGCAATTAGCAAATGATGCTGATTATGTAATCCTGTAAACTTGATACACTTTCTAAAAGTTCTTATCAGCACATTAGAGGAAGCTGATGTCTTTGTGCCTAGCTCTATAAATACTCCAGTGTCTGCCTAAATTTATAAAGCTTACGATCTTTCCTGTCTCCATTTTCCTAGATTCTCCATGCTTTTTTTCATAATCCCTCAGAAAAAAATAGATTCAACCTTATCAGTGCTGAACTTTGTGTTTTGTTACTTGTTAGTTAGCCTTGTGTTTTACGTTTTAATACCAAGGCGACCTCTTAACCTGCATGACTACATGACTCTTAATTCACCCTGTGTTTGTAGTTGCTGGAATGCTGCTATTGTTTCTACATCCTGCTTATACAAGAAAGTTTCATGTTTCCCTTGTGCTGGAAGAAGGTTATTCCTGAACTTCAGGATGACAGAAATCTTCCTCTCCCATCTTTCCTCATGTCCTCACCTCATAGCTGCTGTGACACATAAGTGGAGTGGTTCTGTGAGTATCAAGTGTAGAAGTTGTGGGGTTCACCCCGGTACTTCCTCCTTGCAGTAATCCAGCTGTACACAGTAATCTGGCTGAAATTAATTACTTCCCCGAGCGAGAGCTGTGTGCACCATAGGGCTCCAGGGTCTGTCACAGCCCTACAGTTACTGTTAGTTCTATAAATTAATCTGCTATATTCTTTAACAATGCCAACTGAATGCATCATGCTAAAGTCAAATCAATGCCATCCGGATCAATCACCAGGGGTCTCTTGATTTCTTTCTAGCAAGGCTTTTGTTATTCAGACATTCCCTACAAACTATGAAATGGTCCAACTCAATAACAACTAATAAAGCAAGCACCCCTTGAAAATATCTCTAGGGAATCCTTTTAAATTGAATAGGGAGTAATAAATCTTGTAGTGTCAATAATGCTGAAAATGTTAATTTGGTTGAGTCTACTATGTGCCTCCTCAAGTGATAATCTAAATGCTGTTCTGGGAAGATGGCTGCTACCTGAATTCTTGCTCTCTGCCTGCAGCACCCGTTTCAAATCTGTGGCAAGGGCTGTAAGAGATGGGTTGTATAATAAAAGAGTGTTCTGATGATCTGATTGCTTTCTCAGCCTTTCAGATCTGAAATACTGATAGTGGTGTTCTTAAATTAAAATTAGATGGCAAGGATGAACATGCTGATAAGATGTTCTCAGATGGCTGATACAGTCCCTACATGCAGCAGAAATGTGTTCATATGCTGAGCGTAGCATGAGTCTGATTCACTGTATCACACAAAGCTGATTGAACACTTGTATCAATAACATAACTTTATTACACAAAGTGTGTGTAAAAGGATTTTATGATGTAAATTTAGTCTATTAAAGGCCTTTCTGGGAATAAATTATACTAGATGTTCTTTTCATTCTTGTTAGCCCAGATTTTTTTTCACAGATGTCATTTTTGGGCATTAGACAATTTTTTTTTTCTCCTGCTGTTGTGAAAGGAGAACTGCAAGTACTGACATTAAACATGTCAGGAAATTTGTTCTGTTCTTTTTAGAATAATAGAAAGCAGCCTGGCTGGAATTCCAACCTTCCAGTGACTTAAATTTCTGTTTTATTTTGCTATTTCTTAGGTGCTTGCCATCATCCTAAGGAAACTAATTAAGGGACTATTTCCAAAGTCCCAATTGCATACTTATGCCCTATAATCATGCGGGTTTTTGTTTATATTAGAATATGCCCAATATTAAAATCTGTAGTGAAATAAATTGACAGCTTTAAGTGTGACTACTAAATATGTGTTTTCAGTATAAATTTGTCAATGACATAACAAATGCTAAAAATTTCTGACTATGAGATGTTCTTTTCTGGGGTTCAGTTGGGCACCAGAGCAGCCTGGATATGATGTACTTTTCTGTGATGACGGTGGTGAAACACTGGCACAGGTTGTGGGTGCTCCGTTCCTGGAATTGTTCAAGGCATGGATGGGCTGGTCGAGTCGAAGGAGTTGGAATGAGATGAGCTTTCCACCCAAACCAAACACAGGGTGTGCACAGACCTAGGAATTTGTGGATATATGTTGTGGTTTAACACCAGCTGGCAACTAAATAATGCAGAGCTGCTTAGTCCTACCCACAACCCCGCTGGGATTGGGAGGAGAATTAGGGGGGAAAATCTGAAAACTGTGCGTTGAGATAAGAAGCTTAATAATTGAAACATAGTAGAATGTAACATAAGGTATAATATAATAATAATAGTAATTACAGTAATTAAAAAGGAGCAGGAGGGAGTGAGAAAGAAAATGAATGCACTACCATTACCACCTGCTGAATGATGCCAAACCCCTCCCCAAACCTCAGTCAGCCCCTCCTGGGTAACTCACCCAGTTTATATACTGGGCATGGTGTTCTGTGGTGTGAAATATCCCCATGTACAGCTCGGGTCACCTCCCCTGGCCATGCTCCTGCTGCCTTCTCGTGAAGAGTCTGCCACACCGAGAAGTCCTTGACTTACACTAGGTAAGCCCTGCTTAGCAACAACCGAAACATCAGCGTGTCATTAGCATTATTCTCACCCTGAATCCTAAACACAGCCCTCTACCAGATGACAGGGAGAAAAGTAACTGTATCGCAGCGGAAACCCGGGCGATACCCCGAGGGGAACCAGGTGTATTTCCGAATGGCCGCAGGTAAAGCCGCGCGCTTTTGCGGCGCCGGCAGGGGGCGGTGTCCGCCCGCGGTCCCTCCGCGAGGGCGATGGCGAGAGCGGGAGCGTCCGGTGCTTTCGGTGGGAAAAACCCGCGGAGATCACAGAATCACGGAATCACAGAATATTATGAGTTGGAAGGGACCCACAAGGATCATCTAGTCCAACTCACCATCTAACACCCGTACAGAGACCGAGTCCAGCCCTTAACACCGGACTCGCAAGCCCACCCCTAAAACGTGCCACATCTACACGTTTTTAAATACCTCCAAGGGACGATCGCTTCC
>WEKX01028971.1:154389-173148 GCA_013390025.1 Pitta sordida
CAGAATCACGGAATCACAGAATATTATGAGTTGGAAGGGAC
Source organism: Pitta sordida (assembly GCA_013390025.1). NCBI lineage: Eukaryota > Metazoa > Chordata > Aves > Passeriformes > Pittidae > Pitta > Pitta sordida. The sequence goes on from WEKX01028971.1 coordinate 154,431, forward strand.
CCACAAGGATCATCTAGTCCAACTCACCATCTAACACCCGTACAGAGACCGAGTCCAGCCCTTAACACCGGACTCGCAAGCCCACCCCTAAAACGTGCCACATCTACACGTTTTTAAATACCTCCAAGGGACGATCGCTTCCGTGGGCAGCCTGTGAGAGGGCTGGACAACCCTGAGATTCACTCCCCGCCCCCGCCCCGTTTAATTACTCTTTGCAGGGTAAAACTAACACTCTGTTTTAAAATGTTTTAAAGGTCTGAGGTGGTGAGGCTGTATCTTTAGTACTGTGTCCGGTTCTGGGCCCCTCAGTTTAAGACAGATGTTNCATGTAGTTGTAAACAGCAATTAGGTCACCTCTGAGGCTCCTCTTCTCCAGGCTGAACAACCCCAGTTCCCATAGTCGCTCCCCATAGGGCTTGTCCTCCAGTCCTTTCACCATCCTTGTCACCCTTCTCTGGACCATCTCAAGCAGCAAAACATCCTTCTTAAACTGGGGAGCCCAGAACTGGACACAGTACTCAAGATGTGGTCTGACTAGCACCGCATACAGGGGAAGGATAACTTCCCTAGTCCCACTGACCACACTATCCTACTGTCCCTAGTCCTACTGACCCCTACAGGCCAGGATGCCATTGGCCCTCTTAGCCACCTGGGCTTATATTCAACATGATATCTTATATCTCCTAATGTAGACCATGTCAACTTGTCCTTCCATTGTATAAGCTTGATACATGAGAGTGAATAAAACAATAAAGGACAAATATTTAGTTGGAGGAATAATATCTGTGCATGGACTCTTGTCCATACCTGATTAATTTTTAGACAGTTATTTTCCCTCAATTTTAATCTTACCTGAGCATTTTCAAGATGTCAAAATATATTTGCACTGTAAATTTTCTCTTGCTTTTGGTTCTGTAGGAGAGTTCTCTCAAAGTTCTGTTGGTTCATTTTTGACAAATCCTGCTGTGCATTTCAAAGAGTATTTCCGTCTTCCTCAGGCTGTTTCATCAGCAGCTTGAAATATTGTAACTGCAAAGATTACAGGCTCTTATCAGACAAAACAAGCACAGGCAAGCACCTAATTGTCAGAAAGTGCGCAAACATCATCAAACTCCAATGCTGCAGCAGGTTATTGATTTAAAACATAGTATTGACAACCATTTTTTCCCCCACACTTGCTCACAGTTGTATTCTTCACCAACATTTATTTACAAGTTCCCTTAACTGTTTTTAGTTTTCTTTCTCCCTTGAGCAACTTAGTGCTTTCAGTGATCCTATTGAGCTTGCAAACATTGTATCCTAGGTTTCCATCTTCAAAATTCAGGTATAAATAATGGTATTAATTTATTACTGATGTCTACAGAACTAAATATAACTATACCAGATTGCTGGTATTAATTTATCACAATGTATGTGTTGTATGAAATGGGAAAAAGGTGTTTGCAAAAGGATTGATGAGTGAACTTTTTTTAGACAAGGTGTCTGGTACTGTCTGGAAACAAAATGAGACTTCGTAGAACCAGATTGGTTTCTGTGAGTCAATATGTTTGTATTATTGTCTCTAGTAGATCCTCACTGACCCGCTAGATCCTAAAATGTTGCTGTCCTTTAGGGTATTATTTTTTTACAGAATAATAAATTTTCAGAGATTTGTCAGAGATGGAAATGTCTGAGTCTCTGAAATGAGTTGCAGACTTTAGAGGCAGAGGATCATTACTATAATTAGCCTCCTATTGTGCAAAGCACTGTGCAAAAATTAAGAAAAAGGGAAATCTGTGCTCAAATAAGTGGTCATCCAAAACTCAGCAGATTGATGAACATTTGAAAATGTCTGGGGGATTTTAAAAAATATTTATTTGATGGAAAATTCTTTTAAGACATTAAGGCACTGAAGATATTTCTGGATCCAAGAAAAAAACAAAATTGAAAGGCAAGTCCTCAACAGCCAGCTCCATGTTGAGGCTGAGGAATAAGTGATCTGCAGCATTTATCAGCCAGCACGGCAAGGGAAGGAAGCAGGGGTTTGGCTGCACTGTTGCCCTTGCAAACCTCTTACCTGGAAGAAGAACAATGGAGTTTTTGTGCTGAGATTTTGGCAGACTACCTAGAATGAGTCTATAGAAAGAAACGAAAATTTTCCTTCTGTTTCCCAGCTAGCAAGAGGTGGAAACACCTTCTTCCTTTTCTAGTAATCCCTTCCTGTGCAAGAAACTATTTAAAATATGTATTTGCCCTCAACTATGTAAGCCATCTTGCTCAAATTGGAGGACTGAAAAAAATGGACTGAAAAAAATTACTCTTAAGGAACTTCAAGATGAAATAATTTCGTATTCAGACATAAAAATAGTCTTGAAATGGTATACATAGTCTCTTTATTGCTTGAATATAAGTAGAGAAATAGTTGCCATTTGCAATAATTCTATTCCTTAGAATGTAAAAAGGTTAATTTACGTTGGATATGAGCATTGGAGAATTATGATGTTAAGTCACTAATATTTTTAGGACTGTTGAGCTTGTCATGCCTACCTCACTTTCAAAATGGGAATTCAGGTTCCTAAGTCATCAATGTACATACTTATTAAAATTTTATTATAAATGTGTTTTTCAAGCACTCCGTGGCTTTGAAGTGCAAGCTTCTCTACATTACACCCATATTTCTGAAAATCCCAGTAAAGATGTCATGTAAGTGGACCACCTACCTATCCTTTCCTCCAGGAAGCTCCACTGGATTTTTTTTTTTATTAGTATATGTATTAGAATTGATTTTAGCTTTGAGAAAATTGCAGCATAATATGCTAAGTATTACTCAGAAACATTTTGTTCAAACCATCTCTAGCTGCTTGCTGAAGTATTTTCTAATATAGATTCATGGCTGTCCTGTCTAATCTAGAAATATTTTGGGAAAATAATGTACTTCTAAAAAAGTATGCCATATTAATAAGACATAAGCTTTTCAGTCTTCTCAAAGTCAGGAAAAGGAGACAGCAAGTCATGTTTTAAGATGTGGGATCAGTTAGTCACTCCCATTCCTCATTACACGGACTGCAAAAACACTTGTTTCTGACAACCTGCAATTAGTGATTACAATTGCTTCTTGACTCAGACAGTAGTGATTTACATGGCCAAAAAAAGATCGTTTTTATTATATTTTGTTCTGTAGAATAACCTGACCTGTGCCCTTCTTCAGGCAACATGGAACTGAGGCATTTGGAGTAGATTCTCAAGGGGATTTCTGTTGCTGTAGTACTAACCTGCGTAATTGCTAACTTTGCGTACCCAGAGGGCTGGATCAGTTCACAATCCAGAGATAAGATTATTAATACTATCACCCAATCCTTGCATCTAATATTTACCTCAAAAATTGGTTTATAAGTCAGCATGCAGAACTGGCAAAACATCCAGGAGCTGGGGAAAAGCCAGCAGAAGGGGAGCCCTACCCACTGTCAGTACCCTTGGGAAACTCCCTGTCTCTCATGGCCCTGCCCAGATTCTTGCTGCTTTTAAGAAACAAATATTAACTTCCTCAATGACTTAATTATTTTTTGAATTCCAAGGATCTATCTCATGCTAATAGCAAATGTTTTTAATTTTTTCTGTGCAAAGGAAGATTGAAAATAACTTGTCTTGTGGTTTCTGGCGGGATACTATCCTGCTGGTAGGTTTGATAGGTCCAAGTTTTATAATGTGGTTAATCTTTTTGATTTGGGTTGTCCAGTTCCTAAGGAAATATTCTAATGACTTTATGGAGAGTTGCTGTCCTCTTTTCATTGGGTTGAATATGTTTGGGTCCTATCTGTAAGAAAGGATATATAGACATCACAGGGTTTTTTCCGGTTGGATTTTGAAGTGATAGAAGATGAAACAACACAAGAAAAAAAGTCTCTTTCAGACATGAAGAGAATAGCAAATACTTTCTTTTGCTCATAAGCATCTTGTTTACTGCTACTTGAAGCCTTGTTATTGCTAAAATTACTGAAACCTGATATCTTATTTCACAGAGTCACAGAATCACAGAATTAGTAAGGTTGGAAAAGACCGTGGAGACCATCGAGTCCAACCTATCACCTATGACCTGTTACCTANTTCACTTAGTCAGTGGAATGTCATAACTAAATAATGTTTTCCTTTTTCCTGTGATTGTTTTTACTCCTTGGCAATTTATATTGTTAATTTGGTGTATATAAGTCTGAACTACGTGTGAATCATACCAGTTAAGGATTTGGCTTAGAAGCTGCAATTTAATTTCCACATCTTAATCCATTAAGTATAAATCAAATTCCATGTCATTAACATAAGGAGGGAAACCACACTCCATGTCTGAGAACATTTCTTCCTTCTTATATACTTGGTACCAGATTTCAGTGTTGGTGAGAGATAAAATGGGAAATACGGATCAGATTGGTACCCTAACTTCATCTTTTGGGGATCTGAGATTCAGAATAAAATTCAAGTGCTGACCTTTTAAATAATGTCCTGTCTAATTTTGCATTAAAATTCGTTGAAGAGAAAGGACTATCCATTGGATATTGCTGGATATTACTACAGTGGATATGTTTTCTGTGCTGTCTGTGGTGATTCCTGTGGAATGCTGTTAACAACAAGAGATTACTCTGTACAGTTTTTGACGGTAGCCTTGCTGATAGAAGCAGATACTTTTTATTACATTTATGTTCCATTTAAGTAGCAGATTGCCAGACACAAGCCTCATATAATCTCCTTCCCTGAACGTGCAATATATGCATTTCTGAGTATTGCTTTGTATATTCATTTAGCACTTAATACACTTTTAATGGAAGATTTTTTTCAGCACCTCTGTGTAAGACTTGTGATGCCATGACTTCATGGTTCTTCATAGAAGAGGTATTTATAATTTTCAACATAGTTATGCAAGTCAGATATTAAGTTTACTGTAAGGGAGTGAGGAGAAGAAGGAAAAATGAAAATGAATTAGGTCAGAAATTGTGCATATAATGCAGTACAGCTTCGTGACATTTCATTATGCTCTTTCTGCTGAAAAAGATGAGCCAAACTGTTGAGTTGATTTTGCTAGAGCTCAGATGCAGAACTAGTCAAATATCCACCCAGCTATGTATCTCAACAAAATCTGTTTGACAAAATACCTAATAAAGGCCACTGATTTTTCACAATTCCAGAAGAATGGAATTAAGTGAGGGAAGAAGTCAATTCTCCCACACACTAGGCAATGTTGAACAGGGTACAAAAAACATTTCTGTGTCTGCCTGTCTCAGGCTAACCAATATGAAACCTGCTGCTTATGTTGCAAATCCATGCTCATTTCTGGTTTACAAAACAGAATCACAGAATCAATTAGATTGGAAAAGACCTCAGATATCACTGAGTCCTACCTTTGACCCAACACCACCTTGTCAACGAGACCACAGCACTCAGTGCCAAATCCACTCTTTCTTTAAACACTTCCAGGGACAGTGACTACCACCTCCCTGGGGAGACCATTCCAGTGGCCAGTCACTCTCTCTATAAAGAACATCTTCCTGATGCCTGACCTAAACCTCCCCTGATGCAGCTCAAGGGTTTGTTCTGTCACTGATTGCCTGGGAGAAGAGAGCGACCCGCACTGTTACAAGCTAAGGTTAATTATTTCCCAGAAGCAAATTAAGAATCAAATGAGATCAAGTGTTGAGTTTTAAAATTATAAAACAGTTTATGTAACCATAAACACAAAAACATAGAGAAGGAGAAGGAAAAGACAGAGAAAGACAGAAAAAAAACTAAGAATTATCTTAAAAAGAGGCATAGAAGAAGATTACTACCAGGATGTTTTGGTGTCTGTTAAAATAATTGCAATATGGCAAGCAGTTTCAGAGGTCTTTGTGGTTGCTGGTCGGCCACCACACACATGCTTGCAGTGATGCTTCAGTGTTTTTCAGCTGACCTGCTTTTCTAGGCAAGAGTTCTATTCACTTCTCAGCCGAACAGGGAAAGAGTTCTTTGTAGCTGTATTTTCCTGATTTGAGTCTCCTGCATGGCAAAGTTGCTCTGCCACACAGGTGGGCTCCCAGACCATGTGGAGGGCAGCATGGAGAACAGGGAGCAGCTGCCAACAAAGTTTTCTCTGTAAATGGTGTCTCTGGATCAGCCATGTCCAGCCTTCCAGAAAGGTAGGACTTGAGGCTGCTCAGCTCACTTGTGGATTTTAGATGGATTCAGCTCTTTCAGGTATGCAGCCATCATCTCCTCTTGGCAGCAGCATGGTCTAAGCTCTTAAGGCACGTCCATCCGCAGTGACCGTATGGCAGAAAGGAACTACTGGAGGAAAGTTGTGTAATCCTGGTTTTGCAATAGAGGAGTGGTGGGCAGAGGGGAAGGGGGCAGGGTGAAGGGCAGTGGAGGGAGCCCCAGTTTCACAATAAACCTCTCCTGCTTGCCTGTTCCTATGCCATGTGGAGATTGAGACAATGGAGAAGCAAATTTTACAGTGAAGAAGTAAGTTTTAAGTAATAGTTTGCCGCACCCACCTGGCTGCAACCTCCTTTCAGGTAGTTGTAGAGAGCGGTAAGGTCTCCACTGAGCCTCCGCTTCTCCTCACAGCCTAAACAGCCCCATCTCCCTCAGCTGCTCCTCACAGGACTTGTGCTCCTCTCACTACACCAGCCTCATTGCCCTTCTTTGGACACTCTGGCACCTCAATATCCTTCCTAAACTGGGGGCCCCAGAACTGGCCACTTGAGCTGCAGCCTAACCAGTGCTGAGTACAGGGGAAGAATCACTTCCCTGGTCCTGCTGGCCACACTATTCCTGATCTAGGCCAGGATGCCATTGGACTTCTTGGCCACCTGGGCACATTGCTGGCTCATGCTCATCCTGCTATCAATCAGAACTCCCAGGTCCCTTTCTGCCTGGCTGCTCTCCAGACACTCTGTCCCCAGCTTGTGGTGCTTCATGGGGTTGTTGTGGCCAAAGTGCAGGACCTGGCACTTATTGAACCTCATGATGTTGGATTTGGCCCATCTATCCAGCCTGTCCAGGTTGCCCTACCATCCAGCAATGTAACATAGTGGTGATCATGGGGCAATTTATCTGAGTAGAGGCAATATGAAGAATTTGCATATGACTTTGGAAATCTAAACTGAAATAGGCAGGCAGCTGTTAAACAGAAGACTAATGGCTTGCTCTTCAAGTGCAGACTGTAGTCAGGGTGGTTTGGTATATCAAACCAGATCATGAGCCAAAATAAATTTAACTGGGAAAAATGGTGTTAATGATACTCTAGCACTATTTAAAAACCTCATCAAAGATAAGGTTTTAATATAATTAATGTATTAGATCACATTTTTTTGGTAGCAGATGGAGAACAGCCTGTTTCTCAGTTTAAACCATGTTAGTGAACTAGTATAATGCCATACAGGAGTGAGATATTATTTAGAAATAGATGAGTTGAAACAGTTCAGTATTATTCAACTACCAAAACTAAAATTGGAAAAGCTGACAAATATGAATGGGATACAATATTTAAATGATTATAAATCATTATGTGTCAGGACATATTAATACTGAGCTTAAGCCAGGATTTTCTTACTGAGCCTGCTATTCAGAATTTTTAATTAGAATTTCTTGTACCTCTTCTATCCCATTCAGTGTCAAGTAACTCATATTGACTACCACCAAGAACAGGGCATAAAACTACAGGAACCGTTGGTTTGTTTTAGTAATTTTTTTTAGTAATTTGTTTGTATTTTTCCTATTGAGCAGCAAATGCTTCCAGAGCATATGGAGTGAAATGGCAAAAAGGACAAGTGAGGAAAAAAATTCAGCCAAAAATCTGTAGCTGTGTTTCCTTTTCTAGGAGATAAATTTATCACACAACATTCTCCTGTCTTTTTTCTGTAGACCATAAGACAGCAGGTAGGTATTATTAAGATGAAATACTTAATAGCTTTTTCCTCCCTTAAGATCCTTCATAACCATCTACAGTAGGTGACAGTGCCTAATGACTATTGTTCCCAGTGGAATTTTGAACCAGGAATTTTCTTAATGTGTTCACTTGCGAACCCATACTTCAGATCCTTCCTTTGGTGGACTACACTTACTTAATAAGAAACCTAAATGTTGTACTGCTCATGATATTTTTATTATATATTTTCCTTTTTTTTTTTCATTTTTCTAGGGACTTTTTTGGTTGTTGGTTTGGTTTTCGGGTTTTTTGGGTTTGTTTGTTTTTTGTGTGACCTTAAGTATGCCATAAACTTATGATTTCCTTCTGCTTGTCAGAATCCGGATGTTGGCTCTTTGTCTCCTATTGGCTTGTGAAGAGTAGCTGTAACTGATTATCCTTCAGTAGCTTTCTTCTCCCTCTTCTTCCACAGTTTGGATTTACTTAGCCTTGTTCAGATACTAAGCTAAAGTAACAATGAATTCATAACTTGGATTTCATGGGCTTCACATTCTAGATCCAGTAACTAGATAATCCTGTGACTAAATTTCAAAAGGGATTCCTGCTATTTGAGTGCCTTATGAACTGGAAAGAGTGGGCAAAATGCAGTAGGATGTCATTTTCCCTTAGAAGGAAGATAGTTTCACCCTACCATTTCCTCTGTATGTAGTAGCCTGTAATTGCAAAAGAATTACATTCACCTTTCTTTCCCGTCTTACAGAGCTGAGACCCACATGCCCCATTTTCTTGCTTAGTTAAGTGTCCATGGCTAACAGGGTATAATGGGGTATGGCTCTTCAGCCATCCTATCGAATCTGGAGTGTTGTATAGAAGTGAACTCAGGATTCTCTGGGCCAGTAGGATAATAGAGTATGAACATAGCTTTGGAGATAGGGCACTATGTGATAGATGGATAGCTTGAGTTCTGCTCCAAGGATTCATATTTTATTCAATGCTGTTTCATCATCTCCTCTTTCAACTGTGTTTTAAAAGGAAAAGAATAGTCCCTGCTTAGCTATTTCAAAGACAGGTCACAGACCCCTTTTTTCACAAAAGGGCTAAAAGCTGTGGATCTGCAGTAGATAAAAGCATTTTCCTGCAAAATATGAGGCACAGAGTAACTCAGGGTCACATTTCAAATGCATCTTTGTGCTTGCTGATTCCTGAAAGAGCCGCTTCCTAGAAGCACCCCCTCTCTCTCCTTCCCCCACAACACAGAATGAATTCTTGAAATACATCTCTCAGGGCTGTGAGGAGGCCCAACGAAAGATTATTGACACAATCATTCTCTTTTTCTTGTCTTTCTACCAGCACCACTGGTAGACTCTGCTTACTCACCGGTGTCACAGTGAAGCTGGACTGGGAAAACAGGGCCATTTCCCCATGGATGCTATACAGGGCCTAAGGTTAGTGGTAGAAGGCCACAAGTCATCTTCAGAGCAAGTTTGGCAGGTGTTGATAATCCCCTGAGAGTAAGAGTACCACGTGAGAGTAGGTATGCAAGATCCTTTTTGCTGGAGCTTCAGCATATATGAATTTTTTGTGCAGGATAGAAATACGGATTGGTGAAATGGAAGATGAGAGGCATAGCTAGAGCAAGCCTCAGAAGGGAAGTGAATGAATTTGTGACAGAGTGGACACAGAAAATAAGAAACTGGAGGCAGGAAGAAGGACTGAATTATCTTTTGACCAGCAATAATGCTAGTGTCTAGCTTTGTACCATATATGCATTTTATGGAGCTTTAGATACCCTTTTTGGGGTACTTCATCCTTCCCCTGTCCTGCTAGTGATACTGTGGGAGAGGAGAAAAAAACTAAAGGTGAAACAGAAGAAAGCAGGGCTAAGGGTTGGATGCAGTGATCCTTAAGGGTCCTCCCTTCAAACTCAGCATAGAGTGATTCTGTGAAAACAACATGATTTAGCAGCAGATATCTTCATTGTTGGTGTACTATCTAGTGCTGGTTGCTGGGTACTTTCTTAAGGTGGTTTTTTCCTTATATTTGTTTTTCTACATTTTTTTCCAAACCAGTCCTCCCAAAATTAGATGTTCTGCCAACTAGCAGAGAAGACAGGACTAATGCATCATCTTCAACCTGGTAGCTGACCTTCATCTTATAAGTAATAAAATAATATCTATTTAATTTACTTTGTTGGTGTGTTGGAGGGCTCTGGCAGCACTGTAAAGCAGTCTGAACAAACTGAGAAAATGAGTTGAATGGTTCAGCTGACATTCGTGTGTGACTCCAGGTCATCAGGATATTCAAATGAGAACTGCGCGACTTGAAGTGTGATAAATAAAAAAAGGGGCTTTTTTCTGCAAATTCTAGCCTCATTATGATTTTATTTAGACATGAAGTAGTTACAGGACAAAAAAGTGGATGGTAACAGACAAGGGCAAATCTGTAGATTTTTTCTAATTTATTTGGTATAAGAAAATACTTGCATTTTCACATGGAGCAATGCAAGGGATGTGATGACCTTGCATCATTTTTATAGCTCTACCAAATATATTTTCTCACAAGTGAAGGTCCTCTGACAGAAATCTAAATATATAAATTCAAATTCAAATATTTATATAGATACGTACAAGCATAATGATAATGAAAGCATCCGCATCTGTCGGGACTACACTGTTCTTAAAAGCTGGTAGAACTGTGGGAAGATATTTTGATGATGACAAATGAATCCCATCTGTCTTTTTGCATAGGGCTGGAGAACAATCTGAAGTGATAAAATTTATCAAGTTGCATCATGAGATAAGGGTGGTGGAGTACACTGCATCTGGTCTGTGAGCTGTGCTCCTTCTTCAGTTTTGCTTCCTTGTAATCAAAACTTCCTTTCCCACTATCCTTCCTCTTTCCAAACCTAAAAAAAAAAAAAAAAAAAAGGAAGAGAATAAAAGATATAAACTTCTTAGTATCACTGCATGATAAATGCAACACACAATATATAGAAACTTATTAGTCTGGATATATTGATTTGTAAAGCTTTAAATAATATTTGAGTTTCTTGTATCCCAGTTTCCGCACCAGGCATAATGTCTTTCAACCTTGGGTTGGTGAAGATTGCTGCATTTGTGTAAGTAGAAAAATGTGAAATAAAATAATGTAAAATGCATGGTCCTGTTACTCATACTGTGTGGATAATGACCTGAATGACACTACATCAGCTCTGAAATGTACTGTGCCTGATTTGAGGATTGTTTTTGTCAGGGTTTTACCCTTTGGGCTAGCTTTTACTGTTAGGAAATTTTACCCTGTTAGGGTATTTCGAGTAGTCAATCAGTGTGAATCAAGTCATGCAGTGAATCCCTTTCAGTTTTGCACTTTTATTCTTTTGCTTTTCTTCTGTTGTGGTTTCTTTATCAGAAAAGTAAATGCTTGACCTCTTTTCTACATTATTTACAAATCTGTTTTCATACTAAAATTGTAAAGAAGGTGGAACAGATTTTATGACATTTCATTAATATTTGACCTGAAACTCAGATAACAATGGCAAGATGAAAATCCAGTTTTAATAAATTTCCAAATATTTCCAGCATGTCCTTGATCCTGTCATCTGATATTGCAGTTGTCTCCAATGAGCAGTAACATGTCATATCATGGTTTAAATAATGTATTGCCGAATCCTCTGCTTCATGTCTTTTCTGTACCCAGACAAGGTCTATGAAACGATTAATGCTAGTTTAGGCTTTCAAAGGCATTCTAGGACCTGTGGTACCACTGCACCCTCAGGTAATGAAATTTTATCTGACTCATGGAACTGAGAGAAGAAAAGGTCCCTTAGGTGATCTGGGTTTTCTCACAGCAAATACAGTATTGTCTTCTGCTTATGAAGAAGTTTTTTCTTTTAGTATTAGAACTGCCAAACAAAAATGTCCCTAAGCCTGCCTTTCTGAGATTGTTTTTGTAAATTCATGCAATTTTTCTCATATTGGGTCCATTTTTTTCGCTCTTCCAACTGCACACCTTTGCGATGCCAAGTTTTACTTTCTCTTTTGAGACAATATAAATCCACCCATATATTAATGGTGATTTCCCTGTTCACGCTGCCCTTACCTTTTTCCTGAGTCTGATGAAATGGCAACATTTTGAGATATCATTTTGGTCTGCCCCAGTAATTGATTTCATCCTGGTTGCTCCCTCAGCCTCTCTCCTAGGACTTGTGGCTCAATTCAAGCCAGACAGACACTTGTTTTGCAGAGTTGTATTTTATGCTTTCAAAACTGAGTCCAGCCCAGGTCTTAATTAGCAATGACATATTCCCTGAACTCTGGGTTGGTAAGAGAAGATAAACAACTCTAGGTTGGTAAGCAGAAGATAAACAGCAGTTGCAGCATTCTTGGCCGGGAATCATGCCCTCAATGCTTGTGCTTGATATGCAGACATAGTCCCTAAGCTGCTTATGCTCATGTCCATCTGCTGAGATGGCAAAGTGCCTTGTCACAAGTTGTTTGGACTCCTGCCTTGAGCGCAGAGGTGCCAGGCAGTGATCAGCAGCGTGCATGACAATGCAAGCGTCATTTCTTCTAAAAGAACAGCTCCTTTAAGCAATTAGTGTATTACAGGCTGCTATTGCGGGCCTCTTAGAGCATTGTTACACCTGTTGATAATTATGTGCCAAGAAAAGAATCCGTGAACCACGGAACCAGAGAGCAGTCCGACCCGTGCAGTGTAATTTTTAGCTGCCAAGGAGACAGGTTGCACTGCCGCAGGGGTATGAAAACTCATCAGTATTTCTCAGGGTGTCAAAAAAAGACCCCAACAGGCCACAGCTGCCTGGAGGCACAGCCAATACAGTCAGTTCAATGGCCCCAAGTAGAAACAAAGTAACAGTAGCAGAACCTGTGTGACAGCTTTCCTCATAGATTAGGTAATTAAATCCAGAAAAATCAGAATAGGTTTGTGCTGCCCTCTTCACAGGAAATAGAAAACTCTGACCTTATCATTCCTATTGAATATACTTCTGTAATATAGGCTGTAGCAGGAAAAGAAGTTAAAATTCATTTTTTGTAAGCAAAATTAGGTAACCCTATAGACTGGTGGGGCTCAGTATAGCAATACTAAACGTCTTAGCTAGCAGAGAAAAAAAAGGGCAAGGAGGAAATTCTGAAAATTGCTCTATGCAAGTGCAAGGGGAGTAAGCGCTGAAAGGTAAATCCATTTACAGTATCTGTTTTGTCTCAGGTATCCTGAACTGCCCCTCAGATTAGGGTACAGTAGCTGGATGACAGCAGGAGCAATTCTGTCAGCTGGGGTTACTAAACCTGTTTCTCTTTCATCCTGAAGTGTTTTGAGATCATTGCAAGCCACTTGTTTTGGAAAGGAGTCCAGAAGCAGCTTGTAACTCATTCTGCCAGCCTCCTGCTATCTAAAGGTCAAATCTACAAACAAGGACCTAGGATTTTTTTTTTTTGCAAAAAAGGTTTTTTTGAGAAATGATGTTTCAACAGCTTTCATAAGCATTATCCCAGTTAGTTCATGTCAAACTGAAAAATAATTATATATATATAGTAGATTTTAAATTTAAAAATTCTGTTTAAGTGAATAAGAATGTTTATTTTTAAGCTGCATCAGGAAACATTTAAAATTAGAACAGATTTTGGCCATGCCAGTAATTTTTTGAATTTTAGTAGAATTTTAGCCTAGAAAGTTCATGAAATTGTCATCTGAAAGAGTTTTGAAACAGCATCTCATTTTTATTTCTCTTATACAGCAGAGAACCAAAATAAGTAGTATCCGTACTTCTCAGCATTAAACTTGGGGTAATTATTAATCTGAGTTGCTGGAGTGGACAAAAGGACTTGTGAAAGCCTCTGTGTGTTTCCAAGGATGTACAATGAGTTGAACGGCTGTTACCAGTCTGCTCTGAGTTACATGCAGCTGCCACAATCTGTGTCAGGTGTCATTGGATCAGTGGGAATTCTGCCATTAAGTTCATTAGGGCAAAGATTTACCCTAAGCCCCAGCTGATATTTTGTGTTCACCATTGGGGTTATTCTATTTTCTGCCAAATGATCATCTTGAGTGCCAGATTAAGGGATTTTAGTGCACAGTCGTGAATATTGGCTTTTGATTCCTTATGATGGAGAAGTTTTGGTTTTGAGACAGGTAATAGCCTTTGCATTTGTACTATACAGATGAGTTCAGAAACTGGTCTCTTGTGTGCAGGCTTGTGATGAATGACAGAGCCTGGGTTTGGACACCTGCAGTTAACATCATAAAAAACAAACAAACAAACAAACAAACAAACAAGCCTGTGAACATGTAGATAATGTAATTTAAGCACAGATTGGACTTGGTGTAAACCTTTCCCCTCTAATTAGAAAGAATTACAAATTGAGCTCCATAACAAAAGAATATTGAATACCAAGTAAATAACCCGTTTCATTTCTTCTGCATCCTGCCCAAAAGACTCTGGGCTGATATATCAACATCATGTCAGTTTCAGTGACTGCAGAACTAGCTCTGTATTCATCAGAAAGCATCTTAATCTGGAATTGCTCCGTCTGGAAAGTAGGATTTACTCACTGTACAATTTTAGAATGTGCTAATCTAAAATTATGTGGGAATAGCAATGCGAATAATCAGACTTCTACAGTAAAATGCTACCTAGAAACTATCTTGCCCTTGGATCTATATGTATACATCTTAGTGATAGAAATATAGTTACTTTATATAGACCCAGGGATAAAGGCTGGTTAATGGTGTTTTCTTCTTACACAAGTTATATATATTCCTGCCGGGGTTTTTTTGGCTGCCCGTGTTTTATGGTAGTACAGCTAACACAGAAGCTAAGTGCTGATCACTGTGCCAGCCTCTCTGGAATGGTGCTGGTATACAAGGGGTTGTTGCTCATATGACTAGCACTAGTATTCTTTGGTTTTTCTTGGGCAGCAGAAAACAGGTGGAGTTTATTGTACTCTGCCAAACATGAATCTGAGCCAGAAGATGAACTTGGAGAAGGAGAAAACACTTCAGGTTTTTCATTCTCCACTTTTCTGTATTAAAACCTAATACGTACAACTTTCATTGAAGTAACAAACCCAATTGCACAGCTTATGATGGGAAGAATATCAGGCTTTGGCCTTTGTACTGAGATCAACCAAAAGTACAGTTTAGTGGTGACTCTTGAAATGTGTGGCTGTTCTGATCTAGTAACATTTCAGAAAAGCGTAAAAAACCATAACATTGTCAGGACTGTCTAGTGCAGCATCTTGTTTTTGATACTAGCCAATAGTGGATGGCTGGGGAATTGTATAAAGACAGGGCAGATGGTGCTACTTCACAGGGTTTTCTCCAAAATTAAAGGTGAAACTCAAACCTCAGTGACACGGAACACAGAGAGTTAAGAGAGTAACTACATCTCTCATTTCCTGGTTTGAGTTGGAAATAGCAGAGCACATATACGTAGCTCCATATTCCATTAGCACTAGCAGGTAGTTCAAAGCCTGAGCCAGGGTAAAATTATGTGCAAAGCATGCATGACGCTCTACGTTGTATGAGAAGATTACACTGAAGAGCTTTAAGATTTAGGAGGAAATTGGATGCATATTAACAGGCCTTTTAAACCAACAAACAGAAACATTCCCTGAGTGTCTGCAATCCCTTTCAAATACACCTGACAATGAATTCTTCCTAAATTTGTATTAGTGTTTTGTCATTAAATGCTGTGGTCCATCACTTTACCCTGAAAAAAACTCTTTTATTTCCTCATGTTTTTAAGGCTCCCTTGCTAATTAATAAACTCCATTAGTAGAAGATTTAGCTCTTTTAAAATTAGAGCTAATATCAAGGTCTCTCTTGTTTGCTAGCTTCTCTGCAATTTACTTTCCACTGTTAGGACTCAGAATAAGATAGACATAATAAACCTCCTTGTGAGCCACAGAGCCTTTTAGCTGTAATGAAAGCTGAAAGCAAAGAATATGAGAAGCTGGCAGCTTCTCAGTGTAAGAAAAACAGGGAGAAAGTAATGTAAGGGATGATGCTTCAGCAAGAAGGATACTAATCCCTCCATCCCTACTTCCCTGCTGAAGTTAATTCAAGTTGTTGAATGAAGCAAACCCAAGAAGGTCACAGTGAAGAACTCAACCGTGTCTCCTTGTCTGTAGCACACAGAAGGAATTCAGATGCCCAGAGCTGTGAAACATTCCCCAGTATCCCCAAAACCCTAAGAACACCTATTTTCAGAAGGAGAGATTATTTGAGAGTTTTGAAACTGAACACCAACAAGTTTACAAATGCAAAGAAAGAGGTGGATGCCTGGAACACCTGCCTGGCCCTGTTGTGTTCCAAAAGCAAGACTGGTGTTCTCCACTTTTGTCTAAGTTGCTGAGTGTGCTGCAGGTCAAGACTGACGTACAATTTACTGCTTTCTGTCAGAAGGGGAATGGTATGCTTTGCCTGAGCTGAAGCTTAGTCACTGTATGGTTTCTGTTTTCTTTAGCTGATGACTGGGCAATTTAAAATACTCAAACAATCATGGGAACAAAATGCAAGCCTTTTCATTTTCTTCCTAGCTGACTGATCTGTCTATGAGTCTACATTTTCTTTGGTACTCTGAAGCTTGATTTTATGGCCTCACACTAGTTCATCTTCTATGGAAGGAATCAAGGATGCTTTTCCTTCTTATAGCATTAGCCACTCATTATGTACTCTGTGTTGCAATAGGATATTGACTGAAGTCCCTCTTGTTGAAGTGGTAAATGTACCCAGATATCTTGCCTACTACATAGGGTTTGTGTTATTATTGACTAACTGAGCTCCATCATCCTCAAAGTGTGGGGGTTTGATAAAGTTGACTGCATGAAAATTGTAATTTTACCATTTGAATTACTTTGGATTTAATGACTCGGGGTGCATCTACATGAACAACTTACCTCAGGAGTCTGTTTTTAAAGCAAGTCCCCCAATAATCTCTCTTTTTACCACTCTGTGATTTGTATCACAGGGTAATCTCTGAACACAGACTGGTTCCCTTTCTGATGAAATTTAAGAGGCAAATGCATTCAAGCTTTTCGCTTACTGTGCTGTAGTCACTAATAGGCATTCTGTTAGAGTTCCTCTGAAATAAAACTTTTGAAACTTGTATAATGTGGATGCCAGTTCTCCAGAAAGAATTGTTTTGCTTTACAGATATGTTCCTGTTGTGTTGCACAACCTGCAAATGCAGGCAGAGCCTTATGTTAATATTTGATCGTCTTCTCCTTTATTGAGGAAACCTGGAGAGCAGAAAGGAAAAAATCTAATAGACAACACTTCAGTGGGCCAAAAACAGCTGCTGACTGACATAGGTAAAGACATTGCTATATAACCACCTCACATGACACAGAGAAAAGAGAGAAATTGAAAGAGAAACAGGAAAATTATACCCTCTTCTTTTCTATTAAATGGATTTTAGGTTCTGTGAAAAAACCAAGGTTAAATATAGTATTTTCAGTCCACTTCAAAAGGAGAAGTGGTTAAAGCTGGTGAAAAGAGACTTTGTAATGTAGTATACATAGATGTGATCAGGAAACAGGAAGTCTTTTGGTCTCAAGGACTTTAATTCATGAAAATATCTGATTGGATTCTGGGATAGGCAGTGTCCTCTGTGTGAGCCTTGTCAGGAATAGCCGGGAGTCAGCTGCAATTATTGCAAAAACAGGCTAAAGAGTCAGCACTGAGCCTAAATAAGTAAGTAAGTAAATAATAAAGTGACATCCCCCCTATGCACTCTACTATACTAGTTAAACCAAAATATGACAAATTAACCATATTTATAGGTAATTATGGATTTATCATTTTTTAAACTTTAATAAGGTAAAATCAGAAAGGCAGAATATTTTTCCCCAAAATACACCTCTTAAATGTCATTAGAGAATTTGTTTTTCATCATTCAGTAGGATGATGTACAGCAGTGACACTACTGAGAAGGAAATCTGTGACAGGTTTGTCCTGTTAGTGCAAGGATGCCTCCAGGAAGGGAGCTTTTACCAGGCAATTTCAGTGGAATCTGCAAGACAGGTAAGCTACTTAATGTACTGGCATTAGGGGACATTCTCCTAGCAAATACGTATCATTAGTACTGTAAGATATGGATAAGCTACAGATAGATAGTATAGGCTACAGATTAGTTATGTAGAAATATTCCATAATGTTGTGGTAGGAGCTGATAAAGTCAACAGATAGATGGCTGGTGCCCCTAGATTAAGTGTGCCTTTGGGCAGGCACAGTATTCTGGCCATTTCAGAGGGCTGTGGGATTTATATGAGATTTACAAATGTGGCCAGAATGCTTGGTTGCTCTGCCAGGAAGGAAGAACAATAGATACTCTGCCAATGTTTTCTTAAAGTGATCCCAAAACATTTAGGGTTTTGGTAAAAATCTTAGGCTGTGTAGTTACATGTCTTTTCATTTTTGCTAGCTTTGTATACTTGACTTTAACATGTTTCTCTTACCCTGTGTGTCTGCCACACACTTCCTCCTCAAACTTACAGATGTGTTCTTGTGAGATACAACTGAACGAGATGCAGGAGTACATCAATGCAATATGGCTGTTTGTAAAAATGAAATCATGAGCAACAATTAAGTTGTTAATTATCAACGCAGGACCTTTGTAAGGCAAGTTAGTTAACTTCTAAGAAAGATTGCATACCAGACCACAAAATATAGTCCCAATTGTCTAGTCTCGGCAAAGACCGAGAATAATTATATTATCAAGGAACATCTGCCAGAGGCTTAACAAGTCTGAATACTTTTTGTTACTCTTTAGAGCCCCATAAAATGCTAGAGAGTTTAAGAACAAAAAACCCAAACTAATCCTTT
>WEKX01028972.1:0-68518 GCA_013390025.1 Pitta sordida
AATAAGTCTTCCAAATTCATCTACCCCCAGACACCTTTCCCTCCACTCTTCCCCAAGCCTGGAACATTGCATGAGGTCATTGTGACCCAGTACAGGGCCCAGCATTTGACCTGACTGAATCTTGTACAATTGGCCTTGGCCCATCAATCCGTCCTCTTCATATCCTTCTGCAGAGCCTTCCATCCTCTGCGAGATCAACAGTCCACATAATTTGGTGTCATCAGTAAATTGACTGAGGGTGAACTCAATCCCCTTGTCCAAATCATTGATAAAGATATTAAACAGGAAGGGCCTCAACACTGAGCCCTGGAGGAACACAACTTGTGACGTATAGTGTGAGGATCCACATGTTGTGTCCTACGTGCAGAATTTCTAATTTTTCTGATTAAAAAAATAAAGATCAGTTCATTTCACAGTTAATTATGTCTTCAGCATTTAATATCTCCCTTAATTTTTTTTCACTATCTTCTTGCATTATACAAATAAAATGTTGGTTTGCCATTCATATGCTAATTCAAATTTCTATTTGGTACAATTTAATATTAGCATGCCCTGATAATTGCTAGAATTTAATTTATTTCAAGCTATATCTGCGTGTTCCACAGGTGCTGTCAGTGGTCTCTCACTTCCTCTGTCCCATGGGAGAATGTGACCTTATAACTTCTTTCCTTGCAAAAAATTCTGCTCTGTTCCCCAGATACCAATGGTGTTCCCTTTCAGATTTGTCTAATTGATTGATGGAATTAAACTAAACTGAGAGCAATTGCTCTCAACCTTTAAATAGCAACTGGGTTGAGGCTTCTATTTCAAACTTGAAGAGGAGCCAGTGTTCCCAAAAGAGGGGTTGTTGTGCCAAAAGCCTGCCTTCTTTGCCCAAGGACTGGTTTTGCTTTTTCCCCAGAAGCCTTGGAGATACAATAGTGCCATTTTAGAGTCTCTACCATTCTAGATAGAATCTACCTGATATTGATTCATGCAAAGGAAAACAATTCTTGAAGGTTGCAGTCTCCTGGATGGTAGCCAAAGGTGCCTGTGTCCCGTCAGTATGCTGCAGCACAAAGTACAAACTTCAAACAGGACTAATATATAAAGTCAATTCAACTGATTATATTATGTTAAGTTCATAGCATTTGTTTAATTAATAAAAGCATAGCAACAATTGAATATTAAAACAGTTCTATTTTATGCTTTAAAATCAGTCTGCCTCCAGAAATTGGGGTAAGATTTCACTCTGTTTTTGTAGGAACTTGGTCCAGATTAACCTGTTAACATAACATGCCCTTTAGAGCTGATGAATTTATTTCTTGTACTGCAGTAGCTGTACTGCAAATAATACTGGGATAATATTTCAATAATCAAAGTAATGAACTTTTGGAAGTCACACTATTTCACTGTATCATGTGAAAATGCAGTTCCATTACAAACTCGGCGATACTTTCAGTAGCTGAATCCTACAGGGAGGTATTGCCTTAGTAATTTCAATTATCCAGATGCAGACGCTTAAAATACTTAGGAAAAGGAGAAAAATTTGTGACGTTCCAATACTGCTTGTTATGAACAGTAATCAAACCTTGATGTCCATCACTCATCCTTTAGAGTTTAGAAGGGAAGCAAAGCCTCTCTTGGCTCCTTCTCTTAATAAATAGGTGTTTCCCTTTGTAAAATGCCTCCTCTGATAAGAGGATTCACCTCTTCTGTAGTCCATCACTTTTATGATATGAGTGGGTTACATCTCAGTTTGGGGGGAAGAAAAAGAGGAATTCTTTACTGGTACACTCAAGCATGGAGAGGAAATCATTCCAGAAAGATTATAAAAGCTCAGGCACCTCAATAAATTAAGGTTGGAAACCTCCTTCAATCAGCACTACACTTCAAAAATTACATCTTAAAAGCCAAATATAGCAATTGGCTGCACCAATTGACTTTCTACTGATATGTATTGGCTTTGAGGTGGTAAAGTCAAAAGCAGATCTGACTGTACTTGTCTTTCACTTGCTTTCCTTACAAGGTTAAAAAGAAGTCAGACTTTCATGTTGGGACTGTTTTAAAAAGTGTCACCTATCTCAATTGAAAGAATCTCTCTATGCTCTTTGAGAGCCCTTCTAATTATAGATGCTGAAGTGTCCTTGAGCTTTGAAGCAATGCTGTTATCCAGTTCAATATATTGTACATTGCAGATGACTGTTTTATCTTTCCATCCAAAAGTACATTTTCAGGTTTTGGTCACAGATGAATTACATTACCCCTTCTAAAGCTAAAGGCTCTATAAGCACCTGAAAAGACAGACATAATTCATTTACACACACAGTGAATTTTCTTCTTTTAAAAGTGACTTTTTTCAAGCAATGTGTTCTTATTTTCCAATATTGTATTCACTTGATCATGGACTTCATGAGAACCCTTTGATCATGGTAATGGAGTTACCATTTTGCACTTGCTGAATGGATTTTATGAATGTTTTCCCTAAAGAGGTCTTCTTACATATTTCTTTGATGTAGTAGTTTAAACAAACTCTTCATTGTTTGGTTATTTTCTCTGTGGTTTAGAGTATGTAATCCATTGAGTACGGAAGTTGTTGGGAAGAAACACTGGTACTAGAAAAACAAGCCAAATTCACAAACATAACAGAAATAATTAATTTAATACAGCTATAAAATAGGTTGAAAAGGTTTGTAAACAGAAGTGATATTGGTCTGGCTTTACAGCACAAACAATCTCCTTTCAGTTTGAGAAAGAAGCAGAAATCTTTCAACTCACTTCTAAGTTTAACTTAATTATGTTGTCCAGTTAATTAGGAACTTCTAGATTCCTGGAGCATATAGGTGACCTCCTGATTGTGAGGACTGAAAGTCTGGTTTCACTCATTGACTTTACCATAAAGCCATTAATCTTTCCTCTTATACCAGCACTGTTCTTCTAGAAAGTGCAATGAAAATAAGCAGCAATAACCTCGCAAGTATCAACTCCCTTGGGCTGACACAATTACCTCCACAAAATAGCCATCAACCACAAGTTAACAGTGTCAGGGATGCAGAGCCTGCCCTCAGGTGCTGCTGTGAGTGCTCTTTGCAGAGAACTCCTTTTGAGGAGTTTGAACTCTTTGCAGGCCAACAGCTCTCTGGTGAAAAGGGACCTGAGCCCAAGGAGGATGTTTCTCTGAGGTGAGAAATTAAACTGCTTTTTCCAACACCTTTGGCAATGCCTGTGTTGCTCCCTGCACATTTTCTTTGCTTGCATTTTTGGACTGTCAAATTATAATGATGCCATTACGACTTATATTGCCTGTCAGAGTATTTTACTGAGTTCTTAAACTACAAACCCAAGACATGGTGGCAAGTTGTGCTGATGGAGTTTACTGTTGATGAGATACACCTTTCCAGTTCTAATGTGCATTTATTTTCTTGCTTGTCAGTATGATCTCAAAAAAATATAACAAGATTTTAAATTAAGAAGTACAGAATTCCTCAGGATGTTTAACATTTTATCTATCAGTTGCAGAGGGATGTCATTTCTTCATAGTGCTCCCCTTGACAATGTCAGTTACATTTTTATTTGGTTTATCATTTTTGAAAAATGCCAGACTCTTAACAGTGGAACTACACAAAGCCTTCTGTGCAGGTCACCTTCTTAAGTTGTTGGGAGATTGTATTCAATGAATAAATTGCAACAACTTGAACATTACAGCAGTTATCAGGAACCAGATTGTGTGGTACAAGAGTATTTTAGGGCTGACATACAAGATAGGCACTCTAATAGCTGCTCTGGCTGAGCTTCTAAAGCCAGTAATCAGGCACAGTAAACATGGCGCAGAACACCAAAGGCAGCTTATTACACATTCTTTGCTTAATCACAGATTAATTTGAATGTAAAGAAAAAGCTTCAGACAAAGAAAGTTTCTTCGTGTTTCCCCAGGAAAGTGACTCATCTGAATTCTGCTGGAACACCTCTTTCAGCATAAAGTAATATCTCAGGTCTCAAAATTTCCTGTATTATTAAAATGATTATATATGTATATTCCACCTGCATTAATTCTGCAGAGAGGTATAGGTTTCATCTTCTGTGGCCACCAAATACCCAAACTTCTTACAAAAACTTAACAGCATGCGAATGAGAAATTTCAGTTTTGTGTCAGATAACATATACTGGGTGTACATAGTGCCTGAAAAATTGCATCATCACTGCACCTATACCTGGAGCAGTTAATTTTGACTTTGTTACTGATTTATAGGAAAGAATGCCACCATATCACTGACATACTATAAAATCAAATTCCACTTCTCAAATGTTTCAATGGGTTTCCCTGCCTGCCATTGTGTACTACTGCCCAGGACATGCAGGTTGAGTGGCATTACTGTGCTTGAAGTTGATAATAAGGTGAACTGCACGTCTTCTAGGATTTGTCCCTTCTCTGTTTTATGTTTTTACAAAGAGCAGTAGGTACTCCGAGTCATTTATCTGAAAGTAGTTTCTCACATAATTTTTTTAAGGAGTAAGCAAGTAAAATATCCAAAAGACTGAAAACTATTAAGACTTTTAAGACTAGCATGTCCAACCATTAACTCAGCACTGCCAAGGCCCCCACTAAACCCTGTACAGGTAGATAACAAGACGTCAACACAAGACATTTAAAGCACTTCTGAGTTTGAAAACAGATTAGATTGTCTCTAAAAGCAACTAAGAAAAGCTGTAATCTAAATTGAAGATATGCTAACGTGTTCTCGTAGCTTTGACAAGAATTAATGCACCATCATAAAAGTGTAAAACATTCCTTGTTGTCTCTAGGTTATTGAGATTTCTTTCCGTCTAAACAGTCCTGACTTTTACCTCTCATGTGCACAAGGGATTCAATGGTGAGCGTAAACCTGGAGTATTCTCTGTTCTGTGACAAAATCCCTGATAATTAAATGGCAGGAATTTGAAATGAAATGAAAAATTGAAGCTGACAAATACATTGAAAGGGAGATATGCAATCATCTCAAGGTAATGTCACTCTATTTTACATCCTGCAACCCCTTAATAGGTACTGTTAGTCTAGAAATCATCCCCATTATTTTTCAAAACCTGTTAAAATATCTTAGGCATCTTATTAAGCAGTAGAAACCATAGGATGGTAGCAGTGCAGAAAACTTGTGAAAAAATGGAGGTACTTTCTTCAGGACACTCGAGGTTTTTGCAAGTCTGTCTCCAGTTCCAGGAATTAA
This sequence comes from Pitta sordida, assembly GCA_013390025.1. Taxonomy (NCBI): domain Eukaryota; kingdom Metazoa; phylum Chordata; class Aves; order Passeriformes; family Pittidae; genus Pitta; species Pitta sordida. Next base: position 5,202 of record WEKX01028972.1, read on the forward strand.
CCTTGCTCTATACAGTAATCCCTCGCTTCTTCACAGTTCAGGATTCATGGCATCAATACATCACCGGGATTTTTTTCACTGGCTTTACCCTATTTTCTGTGTTTACCCTATTTACCGCTACTTTGCAGATTTCACTTGTGGCACCTTTCTGGAACCGATCCCCTGCGATATTCGCAGGATTACTGTATTATTATCATATTGTAAATTTGGGAGCTTTTTCCAGCACTCCTTTGATTTTGTTTTATTGAGAAATATGTCTAGATGAAGAGGAAACATGAACTTGTGACACTCTTGGAATGACATTTTTAGGAGGGTTGAAGAGTGAGGTAGTTTGTGACTGATAACTACGGATTATGTAGAAAAAACTTAAGTAACAAAACTACGAAAGACATTGTGAGGAACACTGAAACAAAATTACTGCATTTATAAGTAGCCTAATATCCTGGATTTCATTTGCCATTGTATAGTCTCTCAACTATTTCCATACCATGAAGATACATTCTATCAGACACTTCTATATAAAAAAGCTTCACATATTTCTCTGCAGATTCAGACTAGATTTCTACTCCCATTAACTACCTTCACATCTCATTCTGAGATCATAGGTTAAATACTTTCTTGGAATTTCTTAATTAAGATTGAACGTAATGTACTTTCTGAGTATATTCTGCCACATTTCCAAAGAGATTGAGGCAATCTCAGGGACAAATCAGTACTTTTCACACTTATTAACTTCACAAACAGAACTGCTAAGGACTTTATTGAGTCTAGTAATTATTGATTCCAGACTACTACTTGACAACCCATTGCCAAAATCTGTCCTCCCTGCTGCAGGGGAGGAGCTAGAGCATCCCAGCATCCCACAGCCTCTCCAACACAACCCAGCTTCCTGAGTCAGTCTGTTCAGGGAGAAGGAGCTATATTACTGCCTGCATGGTTCTGCAGGAACAGGTGCTCTCATACCTGAGCTCCATCACTGAGCACTGGGGCAGAGAAATTATCTGACTTGCACAGCCTGGAATTTTGTCTCCAATTGAGTACAATAATGCTGAACAAAACATCTGGACTTTTCTGTGTGACTGCTTGAGATCTCCATTTGACTCCCACGTGGTCCAAGACTACTCTGTATTGTGCAAGGCAACTGATGAATATTCCCTAAATACATTTGGGGACCACTTGGGAAATAACTGAGAAAATCTTTATTCATATTTCAAATACTGTAATCAATTTATTGCATTTCTACTTCCCTTTCCTTTTCTCCCCCTCCTCCTTCTGCTTCTCCTCTCCTTCTCCTCCTCCATCTCCTTTCCCTTCTCCTTCACTTCTCCTCCTCCTTTTTTCTTCCTCCTTCTTTCTTCCTCCTTCTTCTTTTTCCTCCTCTTTTGTCTTTTTCTTTTTCTCTTGTTTTTTTTTTTTTTTATTTTTTCCTTCCACGTAGTATATTTTTGAATATATCTTCTCATTTCCCATCCTGGCCTGTAACAAATTGGGTGAATTTCTGAAGCCACCAATGGGATTTTTCCAGCCAGCCTTGCCCTCCACTGGACTCCAAGGTAAAGGTCTTGAGGACCTCTGGAGGCCAAAGTGAGAAACTTTTGAAATTTTTACCATGAGTTTCTGCATGCAAAAGAGTAGAGCTGCAGTCAGCATAAATCAGTGCTCTTCATTGCCATTAGTTATGATATCTCAGTAAAGATGAGCATAAATATATAGAAACTGAGGATGAGGATGAAGGAGTGGTTTTATCAAAGATCAAGTGAGCCTGATATAGAGAGAAAGACAGTATCTGTGGCTCTGCCATAATGTACATAGAATATATTGTGTGGCATATTTAAGCAGCATGAAATTAAGCATGATTTTTCAGGTTTTTTCATGTTCCAGAGATTCAAGTAAGTTCACAAAACCTCTTTTCCAAGTCTTATCTCTTGCCATTATTTTCCAAGTCTTATCTCTTGCCATTACATTCATCTTATCCGACTGCTCAGAAAACCCTCTGTTTCAATGATTTCTTTGCATCAGAGAAGTTTAGATTACTATAAATGCCATTCAGTCTGATTTCCCTTTCCTTAAAGACAGTGGAAATCAGTTATAATCAGTAACAAATTATAAATTGGGCAGAAGGTGCACTTTAATATTCAAAATGGAAATTTCACAGTGTTAGATATTCAGGTAAAACTTTGAGCTAAACAGATGCTTAAATTCTATTGAAACATTGAAAACTTAAACATCCACATGAAGTCAAAACCATGCTTAAGATCTTTGCAAAATCAAAATTACAGTGGGGTCTCCTATACCACGGGACTGCAGTCTTATTTGGGTCCTGCAAAGCCCGCCTTTGCATTGATTGGCAGCTCATTAATATGCAAATTTGCCCCACACCCTCAGATGGCTCCCCAGCGCTGCATCGGAGCTGTTTTGCTGTGTATCGGTCGCCGTGGCGGCTATGCCGGGGGCCTGGGGAAGTGGTGGAGCAGTGGCGGCTGAGCCCGGGACAGGGAAAGAGGCAGAGTCACCCTCACTGTGGCTGTGTGGGTTTATTTGAATATTCATGACGGCTTAATTGAATATTCATGCATGCCAGGTCACGCATGCACAGTTGTGAAAAGGGGTCTCCTTCATCGCTGTAAAATCATGTTGCTAAGATGTGAAGCCGCAATGTGGGGGGCGCGAAGTGGAAGAGGGCCAACTGTAGGAAGAGGTTTTTCATAGTCGAATGGTCTGCCCAGGGAGGTGGTGGAGTGACATGGCCTCTATGATGGGAGGCTTGGATGGATGGAGTGTGGTGCCCATGGTTCCACACTTGTGGGTTCGATCATTTTGTGGGCGTTCGCTTGGGAGTTGGACTAGATGATCCTGTGGGTCCCTTCCAACTCAGAATAACCTGTGAACCTGTGAACCTGTGAACCTGTATACTGGTATTTACCCAAGGGGGAGTAATTCCCACTATCTTCTCTATAATTTACATGCTTAAAACATCCTCTAATACTTACTTTCAGCATTTATCTTTCTTTTACTTATCTTTTGTCTTGCCACATTTTAGTGTTTAAGATTAAAGGGGAACAGGCAGCCTGACTATTTGCACACAAATGCTTAATATTGGCCCCATTATCCCTGGCTGGAGACCAGTTGCTCCTAGTTAACAAACACAGCTTCCAGAAAGCCACTTAATCCTGACTTGTGGTTATCAAATTTATTCCTCTAATATTTGCTCCAGTGGTCAGGGCCAGTCATTTTAAGAAGTTCATGCTTTATTCCTCAACTGGCTGTGACTGGCCTCAGTATTCAACCACTGACTGTCTATATGCTGATCTTTTCTAAAGATAAGTCCTTTTGCATCTTTCCCAAGCAAGGCAGTCAACTCATGTCATTTCTCAGTCCTCTCTTTGACAAGATAAAAAGCTCCTTAGATTTTCACAGTGATAAAATTTAATAATTTTAACTAAATTTGATTTAATTTAATTTAGTAATTTTTGTAGCCCCAAATAATTTTAATTTCCTCTAAAATGTAGGCACCAGAACTGTTATCTTCTGTAGTAATATTCAGTTTCTCATTTGAGATACTGGAATCTTCTAAAAGTTCCCTGTGTTGGGACAGAGAGTCTTAATCTCTCTGCATGATCTGCATCCATGTTCCTACATATACAGCTTTTCTTTTGCCTGTGTCATAGTGTTTTGGATTCAACTTATGGTCTTTTGAAAGCATTCTTTGTTGGTCCTCTGCCCTCATGGCTGTAGATATCATCAGGTGAATTCCTGTATGTAGACTTAAGCCAAATTGTATTAGGAATGATTTTACATTTGTTTCAAGAACACAAATAGAAATGATTAAGAGTACTGCTTAGCAGTAAGTTTGGTGAAAACCACTTAAGAGATGCTTTCATGGATTGCCCTTTGAGATCTTAAAGACTTTAGTGTAAGGGTATTGATACTGTAAAGTGCCAATTTCTCAGCTGGGATGTGTGTGTGTGTGTGTATATGTGTGTGTGAGTGTGTGTGTGCGATGATTAAAAAAACCATCCATTACATCTATTCTCTATATATAGTAAAGCAATCAGACAGGAAGTAACCTCACTGAGGAATGAAATCAGGTTTGTTTTGACAAATCTTGTTGCAGTCAAATAATTTTGAGTAACTTTCATTCGTCTGATCATTATTAATACATTTTTATATTTACCCAGGGCTGAAGTCAGAATAACTGCACTCTACGGCTGCCCACAACAGGCTGGTCAGGTCTGTCTGTGGAATTTTGTTAGGCACTATGAGTTAACAGTACTAAAGGTATGTACATCTGTCACAAATCTCCTTGCCTAGTGCTTTTTTGCTGATATTTACTCAGGCCAGCTAGTTTAAAAATAGCTGGAAGATGAAAATAACATTTTTTTAGTACCTTTTGAATAATAAACACGTCTTCTTCTGCCTTCATGAATAAGTGAAGGGCAGTGGATGATGTGTACTTAGACCTTAGCAAAGTCTTTGACATGGTTTCCCATAATAAGCTTCAGAAGAAACTCTCAGAGTGTGGGTTGGATGGAAGCATTTTGTGTTGGGTTAGGAATTGGTTGGATGGACGAGCCCAGAGAGTGTTGGTGAATGGTGCCACATCCAGCTGGTGACCAGTCACTAGTGGAGTCCCACAGGGATCAGTGCTTCACTCGGCACTGTTCAACATCTTTATTGATGATATGGACAAGGGAATTGAGTCTACCATTAGCAAGTTTGCAGATGATACCAAGTTGGGGGCAAATGCTGGGGTAGAAAGGCCCTTCAGAGGGGCCTTGACAGGCTAGAGAAATGGGCAGATTCCAATAATATGAGATTTAACAAGTCTAAATGCTGGGTTCTTCACTTTGGACATAACACACCATGCATCACTATTAGCTGGGAGACGAGTGGCTGGAGAGTGGTGAAATGGAGAAGGATTTAGGAGTTATGATTGACAGAAAACTTAATATGAGCCAGCAAGGTGCCTCAGTGGCTAAGAGGGCCAATGGCATCCTGGCTTGTATTAGGAACAGTGTGGTCAGTCGGGCTAGGGAAGGTATTCTTCCCCTGTACTCGGCGCTGGTCAGACCACATCTTGAGTACTGTGTCCAGTTCTGGTCTCCCCAGTTTAAGAAGGATGTTGAACTGCTTGAGAGGGTCCAGGGAAGGATGACAAAGAAGGTGAAAGGACTGGAAAACAAGCCCCATGGGGAGCGACTGCAGGAGTTGGGATTATTCAGCCTGGAGGAGAGGAGACTCAGAGGTGACCTCATTGCTGTTTACAACTACCTGAACGGAGGTTGCAGTCGGGTGGATGTAAATCTCTTCTCTCAGGCTGCCAGCACCAGAACAAGAGGACATGACCTCAAGCTACGCCAGGGGAGGTTTAGACTGGATGTTAGGAAGAGTTTTTTCACAGAGAAAGTGATCTCTCATTTGACTGATCTGCCCAGGGACGTGGTGGAGTCCCCATCCCTGGAGGTGTTTAAGACTGGATGAGGAACTCAATTACATGGTCTAGACAATGGGAGGCTTGGATGGACAGAGCGTGGTGCCCATGGCTCCGGGGTTGTGGGTTCCATCCCTGTGTGGGCATTCGCTTGGGAGTTGGACTAGATGATCCTTGTGAGTCCCTTCCAACTTGAAATAACCTGTGAACCTGTAAGCTATTCTGCTTCCTTCCAAACAAGAAAGTATTATTATTTATTGAAAACTGTACTATTTTCCTTTATTACTATCTGTGCTATGACTGTTCTTTCTCATGATAGGTGTATTTAGTATCATTAAGATTTCTTTTTTTCCTAAGATAATTTTTTTAATTCCATATCACCATTCAGACTGCTACTCAATTGTATCTTTTCCAACGTTTTTCCTTTTTCACTTCTGTTCCCATTTCCTTGTGCTCCAAAAGCTTACACTGGCTTTACTCTGACTGCTGTCTATTCCTCCCTTTCCTCTTGCAACATTTGTTGCTCAACGTATCATCTTCATTTTGCTTCTAAACTAAAAGGAGCTTTTAGCAAAACATTACATTTTTTCAACTGTACATCCATGGCTTTTTAATCATCTAAGTTTCTCAAGAGTCCTCTGAGAAGCCAGAAAAATAAAATTGTCAGGCGGGAAATAATCACTTCTTCTCATAATTTCCCGCAGCTTGAAGAAACTATCCCTTATTCTCTGTTTTTCTGCACTGAATGTAATCAGATTGTGATCGCTGATCTCTGAGCTTTTGCCAGCCTCCCCTTCAGCAACTAAAAAATTTATTCTTTTTTTAAGCCAACACAACAAAGCCAATGAAATAAAGCCTGCAACAGAATTGCTGGGAGATATCAGTGCTGTGAGAGTGTACCATCTACTGCTACCATCTATTGCTTGGGGACTGTTGTTTTACGACAGCCTCCCTGAGTGAAACCTACAAGCCCTTCCACATTTTTTTTCTCTTTCTTGGCATTGGGAACAAATGCTCAGATAGGGAGCTCAGAATCATGAAGCAGCCACCCCGCCCATCTCCCCCATCTCAGATTCTCCTCCTGGGTTTTGTCTGACGTTCCCAGGTTCACAGGTTATTCTGAGTTGGAAGGAACCCTCAGGATCATCTAGTCCAACTCCCAAGTGAACACCCACCCAGGGATCAGGCCCACAAGCGTGGAACCATGGGCACCACGCTCCATCCATCCAAGCCTCCCACCAACTAGATGTACATCAGATGCTGTAATTTCTCTCAGTTGCACAGTACTGGAGCAGTTCTAGGTCTGTAACTATCTGTGTTGCTGGCTGGGTCAGGAGGAAGAAATAAACAGGGCTCTCCATCTTGCCAAGGCAGAGTCCCATGGGGTGTGGCCTCCTCTTAACATACAGCAATGCAAAACTATTGCCACTGTTGCAAAGTCCACTTTGGGGCTTACACCAGCTGCATATCCCAGCAGTTTCTGAAGTTCTCAGCTGAGTCTGGCTTGAACTATCTCCCCTGAGCAGCAAGGTGAGTAAAAAGAATGATTTCTCCTAATGAGATAAAATGATAAGAAATTACCTCAACTTGCTCCAGGTGAGATATAGATTGGATATTAGGAAACATTTCTTACAATGTGGTTGTCAAGCACTGGAAAAAGCTGCCATGGGAAGTGGTGAAATGACCAACTCTGGAGGTATTTAAAAGACACGTAGATGTGGTGTTTAGGGACAGGGCTTAGTAGTGGACCTGGCAGTGCTGGGTTTAGGGTTGGACTCAATGGTCTTAGAGGTCTTTTCATAAATAATTCTATGATTCTATGAAATGGTACATGATGTGCTTTCTTCTGTGGGTAAATCTCAAAACAACTTGCACAAGGTTAGTGTCAAACACCCAGTATGCTTCATGAGTCATTTTGAATTCCAAAATTATTTACATATGGGAAATAAAACCAGAGCAAAAAGGTAGGAAAATGCTGCAAATTTTTGAATAGGAGAACCATAAGGGCATTTCTTCACAGTACTGTAGGAATCTGTAAGCTACTTGAAATCTCTACCACTTTTGTTGGAAACAATGTAATGTGGGTTTTTTCCTCCGATGCTCTTTCATTTTTAATTACCCTTTGCTTCCTAATAAATTTAGAAAACTTGAATTGAAAACAGCTATGACCCAGAGCTCCCACTCAGTATCAGAAATCTGCATGCCGTTTCACCTAGTACGTATTTCGGTTTGCATATCTTATTTGTGAATTGTTATTAAAGCTGCTTGCATAATAAAATTAAATGCAGTTTACATTTAGTAATGTGTCTGCTCACTTGCCTGTAATCAAACTGACAGCTTTTCCTTTAAACAGTCAATCAAGTCTCCAGTTCTTTCTGGCTCCATTTATTTGATTGGAGCTGAGATGTCATAAAACAGAATGGAATATTTTAGAAGTTCTGATTACATGCTTTGACTTTTTTAGGACTGCAATTTCATTCATAAAAAAACAACCTTTGAATTATTAAAAAAAAACAAAGCCGAACTGATTTTCATTTCAGAGTTGATGCTACAGTTACTAAAAACATGATCTGAATTCTAGATGTTTTTTCTCTGCCAAAACTAGCTAAAACCCTTACATATTAAGGTCTTAATTGATTAGACTATAGCAACAATTTCATGAATAAGGCATAATTTTTCCAGGCTATTCCTCTGAATAGAGCTGTATTTAAAGATAAGGCGCAATGATTGTGTTAGGGAATGGAATTTAGGAACTGAATGGTATGTCTGCAGCTGGAAGAGTAGGTGCCTATTTGAAGTAAAAGATATTCCCTAACATTTCTTTTATTACTTAGAAATGAAGTACATGGCCTAAGTATGCCTTAGTGAGGCAGTGTTGGCTGTCATCAATCACCTGCTTATTTTCCATGTGCATTAGAATAGTTACCAGGCAGATCAGCTCCATGATCTTGCCAGGCACAAAGATGAGACTGACTGTCCTACAGTTTTTTTGGTCTTCCTTTTTCCTTTTTTAAAAATAGGGATTATGTTTTTCTTTTTAAAAATGAGGATTGTGTTTCCCCTTTTCTAGTCAGTGGGAACTTCACGGAACTGCCACGACTTCTCAAATGTGATGGTCGGTGCCTTAGCAACTTCATCCAGCAGCTTTCTTGGGCCGCTGCAGGTGCATCTCATCAGGTTCCATGAATTCATGCACCTTCAACTTCCTTTGATGATCTCAGGCCTGATCTTTTCCTATAGTAGGCAGTTCATTCTCCCAAACCCTGACTTTGTCTTCTATGACTCTGGTGATTTGGCTCAAGAAGCTAGTGAGGAATGAGGTAAAAAAGTAATTGAGTACCTCAGCCTTCTCTGCATCCCTGGTAGCCAGGTCTCCTGATTTCATCTGAAGAGGGTCTACATTTTTCCTAGTCTTTTTGTATTATTGATGTACCTAAAGAAGTTTTTCTTGTTGCTCTTGATGTCCCTGGCCAGATTTAATTCTATCAGGGTTTTAGCTTTCCTAACCTGATCACTGGATGCTTGGACAATTTCTCTGTATTCCTTATAGACTACCTGTCTTTGTTTCCACCCTCTGTAGACCTCTTCTCTGTATTTAAGTTTGTCTGTGAGTTCCTTGTTCATCCATGCAGGCCTCATGGCATTTTTATCTGTTTTCTTTGTTGGGATGCCTCACTACTGAGCTTGCAGAATGTAATCCTTGAATATTAACCAGATTTTATGGGCTACTCTTCCCTCCAAGGCTTTATCCCCTGGTACTCTGCCAAGCGGAGGCCAAAGAAGAGGCCAAAGTCTACTCTCCTGAAGTCCAGAGTAGTGAGCTTGCTGTGCACCTTCCTCACCTCCCTAAGGATCTCAAAATCCACCATTCCACGATCACTGCAGCCCAAGCTGCCCTGGAACCTCACATTCCCCACCAGACCCTCCTTATTTGTAAGAACAAGGTCCAGCAGCATTGCACCTCTCTTCAATGGCTCCTCTGTCATCAGTGCATTCCAGGAACTTCCTGGATTGCCTGTGCACTTCTCTGTTGTCCTCCCAACAGATATAAGGGTGTCACCTGTCCCTGCCCTCCCTTTAATCCTGACCCCTAAACTCTCAGTCAGCTCCTCATCCATCTCTACACAGATCTCCATGTATTCTAGCTGCTCATTTATATGGGGCATACACCACCTCTGGTGTCTCTGCCTGTCCTTCCTAACATACCTGTAACCTTCCATTCTAACACTCCCATCACAGGAGCCATACCACCACATCATCTGTGATGCTGATAAGATGATAGCCTTGCAGGTGTGTGCATCACTGTAATTCCTCTTGTTTATTTCCCATGCTTTGTGCATTTGCATAGAGACATTTAAGATGGGCCCTCAACAGAGGCAATGAAGTTCATGAAGGGTCTAGAGAGCAAGTCATTTGAGGAGCTTCTGAGGGAGCTGAGATTTTTTAGCCTGGAGAAAAGGGGACTCGGGAGACCTTGTCATTCCCTGTAAATGCCTGAAAGGAGGTTGTAGCTATGTGGGGATTGGCCTCTTCTCCCAGGTAACTAGCAACAGGGTAAGAGGAAATGGCTTCAAGCTGCAGCAGGAGATGTTCAGGTTGGACATCAGGAAAAATTTCTGCACTGAAAGTGTGGTTAAGCCTTGGAATGGGTGGCCCAGGGAAGTGGTGGAGTCACCATCCCTGGAAGTGTTCAAGAAACAACTAGACGTAACATTTAGTACTATGGTTTAACTGACAAGGTAGTATTTGGTCAAAGGTTGGACCCAGTGATCTTGGAGGTCATTTCCTACCTTAATTTATTACCTTATTAAATTTCCTACCTTATGCTTCTATGATTCTCAATGAAACTGACTTACTGGCTGGAGTGGCTGGAATTCCTTGGTGCTCCTCTTCAGGTGCCCTCTTGCTGAACTGTAAACCCTCTCCAAGCTCTGGGCATTTCTTTCTGCCCCTGGCATCAAACTGGTAGGAGTGGAATGGATCAAGTTTTTTTCTCCCCAGCAACTGTAGTTCAAAACATCTTCCCCAGTGCAGCAAGCCTATGACTGAAGATGCTTTTCCCTTCCTCTGACAGATGGGCCCCATGAGCCCTCAGCAGACCAGGCTTCTCAAAGCAAATTCCAGAATCCAAGAAGCCAAACCCTTGGCTGTGGCACCAGTCTTGTAATTATTTGTTGATTTGCCAGATTTGACTGTCCCTTTCAAACCCCTTCCATTTCACCTCTGGGAGGATAGATGAAAAAACTGTCTGCGCTCTAGATGCCCTTACCACCTCTCACAGAGCTCTGTAATCCTCGATACTCTTCAAACATTATATTTCAGATCAATCTTCAATTTCAGTTTGTAATATTTGGCAGACTGCATGACCATCAAACACAGCCATATTTTTATTCTTTTCATCTTACCCTTTGATCTTTTCACATATTATACGCAGAGACTTAATGGTCTTACTCCTACAAGCCTCATGGGAACTTACATTCCAAATACCTCTCTGAAACATATACGTATTCAAAATAACCATTTGAAATACTTATGAAAGCCCTATGATTAAATTAAGTTTTTGTATATAGTCTGATACAACCACAAAAAAACTAGGACAGGTTTTTAAGTCCTGATTCTTTGGCGTATCGCTGTATTGTACTCTCAAGGGACCCATTTTCAAGAAGTGTTAGATACTTTTAAGATGTGTTTGAGGTTCAAAAATATGGGTTGTAGCATTGCTTAGACATGACTTCTAATAAAAATAACTAAACTAAGAATCCAACCCATTGATACACCACACACATATTGGGAATGCATGTCACTCATAAATCTCCTCAAATACACTTCTCTAACTGCATGACCTGAACCTTGAAAAAAAGTCATAGCATCAGTTTAGGATACCTCTTCTCCATGAACAGTTCAAATGGGACATATTATTAATAGTAGTGGAACCCCAGTAGTATGTGTATTCCTAAATGTATTTATGATCTGAAAAAGCAGTATCTTGAAGTGGTCTTCCACAGGGAAGACAGGCACCAGGCAAGGAAATGTTAAGAAGTATAAATCAGAATCGGATTCTTTACTTCAAAACCTCAATATGTAATTAGATTTGTGTCATGGGATTGATCTTCTCTTCTGAAGGTTTACTTGTGTGTAATTCTCATAAGGCTTAAGTAGAAATGATCAAGATAAAGAGAATCTTCCCTCAAAAACAAAGGTCTGCATTAATCCCAACAAATGGAGGTGTAACTCCTTCTTACCTGACTTCTGCTACCTAAAAATGAGGCAACTGGGCTAAACCAGGTTTAGCCCAGATTCTCCATGCACGCCCAGGATGATGGACGTCCATAAGGCAGTAACAACTTCAGGGTCTACCTGAGGACAGATCAGTCACCTTCTCTCTTAGGAGCTATACAGACAGTCCAAGTAACTGCACAGGTATGGATTTTGTAGAACTACATTTATGTAAGAGAAACCTGACCCAGACATAAAAACTGGTTGATTATTGTAGTATTAATTAACTGTAACTACAGTTTTAGCAGCTCCATAAAAGTGAAATTCTTCTGAATATCTCATTGAGTATAATAATTAAACTCTACATTATGGATATAACATTATTAGGAAGCCAATCTGAAATTTCAAGCCTGAAGGGATTCTTATCCTTGGTCCATGTCGGGTGAATTCCAATAATTTTAGGATACTGAAAAAATGAAAAGAAAATTGCCTCATACTTTCTTTCTGTACTCTGTGAATACAACTCATAAATGAAATGACAGCAGATGTCAAAAGACTTCTATCTAAATTATATTCAAATTAATGTGATCTATAGACATAAAAATTTAGAAGGTCAAAAATAATCCTAGCCCATATTAGAAAGCAAAAAATCCACCACTGGAGAAAAGAATAGACACTTCTAAATGTATCAGCACTCTTTCAGATATTTTTGAGAAGAAATCCTGATAATTATGGGAAAGTGAAATCATATACAAGTTCAGTGACTGAAATATATTTCAGTAGCTCTCCAGCCATTATGAGATTGTTTTGCTGCTACAAGCAGCATCTAAGAGACTACTTTATTCAGTTCCTGTTTGTGGAAACTAAAAATAATATAAATTTTCTTTTTCTAGTTTTTTATATCTATCTTCTGTTTTCTGCTGGATCACTTGCAGGTACAGGCAATGAAATAGATGAGGTTATAATAAATTGGTCATTGAGGAGCTTAGTGACATGGTCTAGCTGGGGGGTGTAGGGCTGGATGGTCCTGTGGGTCCCTCCTGGCTCGGAGTGGCCTGTGTGCCTGTGAGGGATCTAGGTTTATGTTCACCACTCTGGGGTGTGCGTTTGGTCTCTGTACGGGAGTTAGATGGTGAGTTGGACTAGATGATCCTTGTGGGTCCCTTCCAACTCACAGTATTCTGTGATTCTGTGATTCTGTGAAAGAGAGACAAATTTCTGTACCTTGATGGTGAAAAAGCTTTTAAAGGTTTAGCAACTTCCTTGTAAATAGTATGATCTTGCAATGCACATTACTCTGAAAGTATTGGTACTAGAAACATTATTAGAGGTTTCCATGCCTTTTTCAGTTTTATATGTGCAGATATTTCCATGAGAGTGCCTGCAAAGGAGTCCATTCTCTATCAGTCAAGACTTGAAGGTGAGCTTCCCCACAGTCTTCCTTCCCTATACACTCTACCTGTCTGGGCAAGGTTCCACCAAGAAAGGAGACAGGAGAGTGGCTGGCTGCTGGTATAGCCAAGATGCAGAGGCACCAGTACATTACAGAGCTTAACAGGGCAGCTCTGTGCTGCTCACAGGTCACAGTATATTCCGAGTTCGAAGGGACCCACAAGGATCATCTAGTCCATCTCCCAAGCAAACACTCACACAGGGATCAAACCCACGACCCCAGAGCCATGGGCACCATGCTCTGTCCATCGGAGATGTGAAGACCCTTATCTTTGCCTTTGGGCCCTGCCAAGGGCAGGCAGGTGAGCAGGTGAAAACACGTGGTGACTGGTGGCAGTGACAGTGCTTTATGTCTCTAGATTCACACTGTGGTTTTTCACCAAACATAAATAATGCTCCACTCACGGTCATTAGGGCACTGTAAAGGCATTTGGTATTTCCCTCTGCTGCACTTGTGCTTTTACTGCAAATAACTGACAGCAGCAATTTTGTTTCTCAGCACAGCCCTAACTTGATATAGAGTCCCTTGGACTAGCATCTCATTGCTACTGCCTGCACATTACAGAAAGAGAAGTCTTTATTGGATGTTTTATGGCAGTTTGGCTTTAGCTGAGATTTGTGTAGTCCTCTTACGGAGACTGATGAAAGCGGCTGTCTGAATCCTTAGCAACTTTGCAGCTACTTTCCAGTGAAGCTGTAGTTTCAATGTTTTATGTGCAAGGGCCTCATATATAAGCACAGAAGAAAAATGGGAGATCCCCTCCTCACAAAAACTAGAATAAGCCTGGACACAGCCTCTTTGCAACAGGCTTTCCCCAGCCTTGGAGGACTATATACTTCAAAGCTGCCAGTCATTATCCCAGTCACAAAGCTACCTGCTGATTCTCAGATTTTGAAAGTGCTCACTCCAGATCTAAAGCAACCCTTCAGTACGCTCCAACACATGGCATACCTCTGCTGACCAAATGCTAGGAAAGAGCTTATCCAATAGAAGATAAACTTGGTTCTGCCTGTCTAAAATTACTTTCTACTCTACTCTCCTCAGGAATTTACATTTCAGTGGTGTTTTTTGAATATGCTTTTGAATTGTTGCTGAACCACAGCCGCACCTGTTTCAAGCAGAGAGGTGATATTTGAGAACACAGGAATAAGCAATTTGTTTATTTCTGCTGTTGGAGCTGACTATTGGTGTGTTACTGGGGTCAGTGTCCACAGTCAGGCTTTGGGTACCCTGCTGCTCCTGGGCCACACCCCGAATTGCTGTATCCTAGCAGTAAATCCCCTTGTTAAGGAGCAGATGGGACTCTCTCTTTCCATCCCATTCAGCTACGATTGGGTCAAATAAAATTTGCCTCTCTCCTCACCATAGCTTGGCCTGCACCTTGGTGGTGCAGAGATACTCTCAGCCTGGGGAGGGTATGAGGTCAAGCAAGGTGCTTTGTTTTCTCAGTTAGTGCTCTAGCTTCCAGACTAATTTGTAAAATATAGGATGAGTTTTGGAATGAAAGTGCCCCTGATTGCTGTATTTGTAAGCTATTGCATGCTTGCCTTGAGGTTACCTCTCAAGGAAGCTGGGTAGAACCTCTCCACAGCTGTGCTTCAGTTCCTGGTAGCCAATTTTATAGATACTGTCGGAAAACTGGAAGAGATGAGGCTAGAAATATCTCCAGGATACATTTCCCACAGCACTGTTCAGGATAGCTTTTGTGTTTGTAACTGAGGAGGAGAAATTTCCCTGGATGTTGTCTGTATGATGCATACCTCCTTTAGAGGGAATGAGATGAAAATGTCAGGCCAGAAATATTTTGAAAGATGTCAATCAAATGCACACCTTCCTCAGGGCTATCAAAGCATCCAAGAAATACTTCATCTTGAATACTTCATGGCATGAAGAGCTGCAGGAAGGAAAACTTGGACGTATTGCTATTCATGGGGCCATTTATCATAAGTAAAACAAATTTACATGTTCTCAGGGTACCCAGCCCGAGCAGTGTTCAAGATACCATTTAAATAGATCTCTACTAGTTTGCAAAAAATTGAAACTGCTGTCGCTGAGATGAAAGGTCTTATTTATAAACACAGCTTTCCACATTAAAAATGAAAATGCTAGGCCAATATGTCATCTTAAATTAAGCAGCAGTAATGCTCAGACATGGCAAATCCATCTAATTTGAAGCCAAAGAAGAATTATTTTAATTTCCAAGCTCATTTAGATTGTGTCTAAACCAGAAATGTTTATTTTTCAAAGGATATGAAGCACATTGCACTAATTCTGCCAAATTCATTACTTGGAGGAAGAACTAAAACTTTCAGTTATTAGGCAAAGGCCCATTTCTTTTTTCATTTGAGCAGTTTTCAGGATTTGAATTCAAGGCAGTGATCACATTTGCATTTTTCTCAGCAGCAGATAGTAGGAGAAGTTATCCCACCTGTTTTTTGAATGGTTTCATTACCTTTTATATGCAGGAGACTGATCTGGTTTAACAATCATCTAGTGGTCATCAGATTAGGATGGACCTGGTTTTTATTATTTTAGTAGCAATAGTAACTATTATAAGAATGAAAAGCAACCTTTTTTTTCCTGTGTTTATTGAGAGCACAAATCCTTGCACAGTGTCTCTGTGTTGGCAAAGCACATAGAAGTCATGCCCTTACCACAGCCTCTGTCAGAGTTTGAGCTGAAGGAAGCTCAATGCAGGAGCAGTCTCTGTTTGACTTTCTTCCCCCAGACACACCTATTTTTTTTCCTGATGTTCAGGTAATTCCAGTGTTTTCATTAAAAGTTTACTCTCTGACCTAAGGAAATATCTGTTTGAGGCACACCTGCCTCCTGATCTCTGACAAACAGTGACACGGGGAATCATTTTGACACTCATCAAGTGACACCTCGTTTGTCACCATGCTGCCTGTGCTGCCCCCATGGCTCCTGCCTCACCCTTCCTGACCTTCAGCTCTGTATACATTTGCAAAGAAGGGAATTCATCTTCACAGCTCTTGCAATTATCTTTATTTTTGCAGTTTATTTTTGAGGTTCATTTTTGAGAAGGGGCTCTCTGTTCTATGTAGAAGGAAGGGCTTAGATATGTATGATTCTACAAAATACTTTTGTTAGCTTTTTCAGGTTTTTTGGCTGATGATTCCTGCTCTTCTGTCTCTCATGATTTAGCTTCATTAAATATTCTGATCCATGCTTAAAAACATATTTAAATCAGTGGCACTCCTGCACAGGTCTCCTTCCTCTCTAAACATTACTTCTCTCTGCACTAAATCGTGGCAGAAAAGAAAAGCTTCCCAAAGTACACTGTGAGGAAAGTATGCAAGCAGAAACCCAGACAGAGAAGAGGAAAGGATTAATTCAAGTCTGAAGGGTCCCTGTAAGCTGGGAAGGTGTGCTGGGAAGGTGTTCAGCACAGATAAGGATAAGAGACCCGGGGAGACAACGCCTGAGGTGAGTTTTTTTGGAGGATTTGTAAAAAAGATGCCAGATGAAATAGTAAGTAGGGATTCAGTTGGACAATGCAGTATCTGTTAGAGGAGTTAAAGGGGAGCCCTGGCCCTAAGAGCAAGGAAGCTGGAGAGTAGCTGAGGGGGAATGGAAGCAGTCATGGCAAATAGCAGGGAGGTGCTGAGACCGTGAGAAGAGTCGGGCTGTGAGTGCAGGTCCCTGCTCTACCAGCAAGCAGTGGAACAAGCATTAATTACATCAGAACTTCAGAAATCTTGTTGTTTTCCACTCCTGCAAATAGAGTCCACTTTTTATGCTTGACAGCACTGATGGACAGGATTTTTTCAAAGACAGGAATGAAAAGATAATTTTGAAATACAGAGTCTGTCTCAAAAACACTCCCCCAATAAACAAAGATGTTGAAAAAGTAGACTAATGAGCTAAAAATCTTGCTGTTTCTACCCAGAGAGAAAAAAGACTGTCTGGAAACTTCATTCTCATGCTATTTTTGCATTTTCTAGGAAACCCTTAGGGTGTCAAACTGTAGTTCTATGTAAAAGAAAATGAAAAATGTATCTGAATATATCTGTCACAAAAACAACAGGCATGCAGGGAAAAAGAAGTGCCTCTGGCAAAGAGAATCTGGAAAAATTTAGGAGGAAGGCTACAGGGAGCTCTTTGAAAAGATTGGAGCTGGTGTTCTATGGAGCCCTGGGAGTGTGAACACTCTGTATCTCTGGAAGGAAACAGATTATTGAATATATCATGAACAGACTTAAATATACTGCCCAGAGATTTGTACCTCCATTTTAAAGTTTTTAACAGTCCACAAAAAATTGTTTTAAAAAGAGAGTGAGACAAGGAAATTAGGATCCATAACTGCACAAGACTTTGCTTCAACATTTTGAAACTTTGTTTCAACTTTAGGTGTTTTCCATTATTGCTGCCTAACTGCCTATACTTTAACTCCTAATAAAAAGAAGGTCTAATAGCTTGCAATTTTTCTTTCCAGTTTAGAGTAAGATACAGTACTCAGCAGCTTCACGTTCTCTCCAGTGCAGGTCTTTTCCCTGCTACAGCAAAACTTTCAGGATGTGATCTAAAATAACTATTGTCACATCAAGTGTGACACACCTTACTCTGACAACATGATTCAAGAAAACCCTACTCTCTCTTATTAAGGCACTTCAGATAGCAGTCTCCTAATTTTCCATAACAAGCTCACTTAACTAGAGTTTGACTTTTGCATATACTGTACTAACAAATGTAATCTTAGGTGTACTGAACTCAAAGCCCACTTACCCATTTTTGTGTGTGTTAGCTTTGCCGCAAATATATTTTTTTAGAATGTATGTGATAGAAATTCTTATTTATCCTGGCCTTGAAAAGAATTGAAACTACACTTACACTACTGATATAGATATGTTGCTATGGTGAAAAGAAAGTACACTCAGTCCTCCTCAAGTGAAAAAGTTAAAGATGAAAGCTAGAAAACGCAGCAGATGTGCTCTTACATGCTTAAGACCTGTGTGAAATCTCAGTGGAATGGTCTGCCCAGGGAGGTGGTGGAGTCGCCATCTCTGGAGGTGTTTAAGAGAAGACTCTATGAGGAGCTCAGTGACATGGTCTAGTTGGTGGAAGGCTTAGATGGATGGAGAGTGGCGCCCATGGTTCCACGCTTTTGGGCCTGATCCCTGGGTGGGCGTTCGCTTGAGAGTTGGACTAGATGATCCTGTGGGTCCGTTCCAACTCAGAATAACCTGTGAACCTGTGAAAGAGGCAATTTGTTTCAGTCCCAGCCCAGCAGAGGCACCTGGGCCTGGTAAGCAGGACTGTGTCCACCTGTTGTGGTGGTGGTCCTGAGCCTGTCTGCACATATTAGCTTGAAGGCAATGCCCACATTTGAAAGTCAGTCTTACAATTTCTACCAGCACCCTCCTCTAGTTTTCTCTTTGGACTGATTTAAATGTCTCCTTTCTTGGTAAGATGGGTTTTGGGGATGCCATGAGAAGCTTCTTAACTCTGAGCACTAAGCAGGTAGGAGGCACACGCTGAGATAGGCTGGCACAGCATCACCGACTCCTGGTCTGGAGTACAGTAAGTTCAAGGCTTTGCAGCACTGAGTATCACAATGCTGCTGAGGCCCTTTTTACAGCTATTCAATAACCAGTAAGTCTTCATGGATACGCACGAAGCATAAACTTACATGTTTTTATTGACTCATGTTTCTTCAAAAGTATTGTTGTGAAACACAGTATGACGCTGAGCATTGCATTTGCCTAGTGGTTTAACAACAATAAATCAAAGATAATCAGGATATCTCACACTGCTATAATTTGTTTAGTGATACATCCCGTTATTGTTTGCTCAGCTTCTGTATGAGTTCAATTTAAAATTGACATTTGGCCTTTTGTCTTTGTGTGGTAAAGCAACCAGAATAGTATTTAATTACAAATTTTCTGTTTAATCTATACTTTTAAAAATAGACCTAAGTTGAGTTCTGCAGTACTTTTCAGATAAAATAATGGTTTCACAGAAATTGTTAGGTTGAAGGAAACATTCATATCATCATCTCAGTGTTTCCTCAGTGACATAATTGGGTTCCCTAAAACTTCTATGATTCATTATTTGTGGCAAGAGAAAAGAAATATTCATTTCCATTACATAACTGTGAGATTAATGTTGTTTGCATTCCTGTTTCTATCTGGAAGTTTCTAATACTGGGATTATTAGAGGCTTTTTTGTAGAGGGTAGGGGAAAACAAGGTATTTGTAAAATGAATGAGGAAATAATTTTACGTTTGCAATAGTTATGTCCTTAGATTTATCAAACAAATTTCCTACAAAAAACCCCAACAAGCTCTCTTAGATACAGATAGCATTTTTTCCACATTTAGTTTTTCTAGGGTCCCATTTTATGCTTTTTGGAAGCCTAATGCTCCACTGGTAATGGATTTTCTCACTCTGACAGCTAGCTGATAGCCCGTGATAAGCTGACATACACATATGCTAGACAGGTGCTTGCATGTGGTTGAATTAGCATTTTCTGCATTCAAACACTGTTTTTCACACCTTGAAAGTAAACAATGAGGAAACAAGCAATTACATAACCTGAGATATTAAATGTTACAATGGATTCTCAGTCCAAAGATCTTTCTGAGCTAGCAGGATGTTTTGCTGATCTAGGTTGATAAATATGGAAATTCAGCTGTCCAATTTCAGGTGACTCAATAGGTGCTTTCCAGGCTTTACAGTGTTTTCCAGGCTTTACAGTCTCAGCTGAGTTTCTCACTAGATGCTAGCTATTCAGATAATTTGGGGGCATGAGAAAACATATTGTCAATGTCACATTGTCCATGTGTTGCTGAAAATCTTGAAGATTTTCAGAAAAATGTTGCTTTGACAATTTTCCACAGTACCCAACCACCTTAAAATCACAGGTTTTTTGTTTTCTACAGTCCTGGTAATCCCCATCCATGGCTTTTTCTTATCCATTCCTCTTCTCTTCTGTCCCAGCCCGTAGAAAATATTGCTCTGGCCATGAAAAACGTCTTGTTTCTAGAAAATTCCTGGGTCTTGCTATCTCAGAAAACGCTATACTGCATTGCTAAAAGGATTGAGACTCTCAGGCCAACAAACAAAATGCTTTATTTAAAAATTGGTGTGGGAAAGGACGTAATTTGGAACATCAGAGCCTGCGCTGTCAGAGCCACCCTTCTTGTGCTTTACCAAAGGTACTGTACATGTCCAAGATTCACCATTTTAAAGACATTTCCGAGGAAGATTTAAGAGACAATTTTCTCACTGACAATTGTTGATCAACTGCAGTGTGGATTCATCAGAGAGGCTTTAACAACCCTTGTATGTTTTGTGCTTTATTATTTATTTAAATTTGTCTTACCTTTTGTGTATTTTATCCCACCACTTTCTTTTCTGTCACTTGCCAGTGTGTAATTTCCGTCACTCAGTAGCATATTTATCTGTTACAGCGATAAAAGGATACGCTACCATCCTTTTAAACTGTCATCTGCTTAAAAGAAATGTCACCAGTGCCAAAATCCATGATGCTCATCACATTGACACTTCAGGGGTACAATTAAATTGCTAGATTAAGACTCACATGGGTCAATTTTTTCATGCATTACAGCTAAATGAAGTTGAATGTTGCAAATGGAAAATGCCTCTTACTAAGCACTTAACATAATCTTTTTCTGTTACCTTAGACACCTAGAGAGAACACACATCTTGCATTAGCTCACTGAAGTATACTCTAAAGGTCCAGTAAAATGTCAGATAAAAGGGCCACTTGTATGGGCTTTCCTACCAGTGCATAGAGGTAATTCTCTGAACAGCTGTGGTGTAGAGACCTGTGGAAGGATGGAAGTGGGTTTCAGAAGTCAGGAGAGTCACCTCAGGGTGATATTCTGTAACTATTTAATTTCTTTGTTGATGATACGGACAAGGGAATGGAGTCCACCATTAGCAAGTTTGAAGATGATACCAAGCTGGGGGCAAATGTTGAACATCCAGAGGGCAAAAGGGCCCTTCAGAGGTACCTTGATAGGCTAGAGAAATGGGCAGATTCTAATGGTATGAGATTTAACAAGTATGAGATTTAACAAGACTTTTGACCGGGTTCTTCACTTTGAACATAACAACCCCATGCATCGCTATCGGCTGGGGGATGAGTGGGAGGAGAGTGGTGAAATGGAGAAGGATTTAGGAGTTATGATTGACAGAAAACTTAATATGAGCCAACAGTGTGCCCAGGTGGCTAAGAGGGCCAATGGCATCCTGGCCTGTATCAGGAACAGTGTGGCCAGTAGGACTGGGGAAGTTATCCTTCTCCTGTACTCGGCACTGGTCAGACCACATCTTGAGTACTGTGTGCAGTTCTGGGCTCCCCAGTTTAAGAAGGATGTTGAACTACTCGAGGGGGTCCAGAGAAGGGCAACAAGGATGGTGAAAGGACTGGAGAACAAGTCCCATGGGGAGCAACTGCGGGAGCTGGGGTTGTTCATCCTGAAGAAGAGGAGGCTCAGAGGTGACCTCATTGCTGTCTACAACTACCTGAAGGGAGGTGGCAGTTGGGTGGGTGTAAATCTCTTCTCTCAGGCTGCCAGTACCAGAACAAGAGGACATGACAAGCTGCTGACATGACCAAGACTGGATGTTAGGAAGAGCTTTTTCACAGAGAGAGTGATCTCTCATTGGAATGGTCTGCCCAGGAAAGTGATGGAGTCACCATCCCTGGAGGTGTTTTAAGAGAAGACTGGATGAGGAACTCAGTGGCATGGTCTGGATGATGGGAGGCTCAAATGGATGGAGTGTGGTGCCCATGGCTCCAGGGTTGTGTTCGATCCCTGGGTGGGCGTTCGCTTGGCATTTAGACTAGATGATCCTTGTCAGTCACTTCCAACTCAGAATAACCTGTGACCCTGTGTGATCCTATTTTAAAGTTTTCTCAGAAGACACAGGTTAATTTTCACAATAGTTTCAACTGATGTTTAGCAGCTGCCTTGTCTTTCCTCCTGCTGGCTTTGAGTCCCCATTGTTTGCAGCTACCATAACCACACAGGCATCGATCCCACAACCCCAGAGCCATGTGCACCACACTCCATCCATCTGAGGCTCCCATTATCTAGACCATGTCACTGAATTCCTCATCCTGTCTTTTCTTAAACACCTCCAGGGATGGTGACTCCACCACCTCCCTGGGCAGACGGTTCCACTGAGGGATCACTGTCTATGTGAAAAAACTCTTCCTACCATCCAGTCTAAACCTCCCCTGGCATAGCTTAAGGCCATGTCCTCTTGTTCTGGTACTGGAAACCTGAGAGAAGAGATTTACACCCACCTGGCTGCAACCTCCCTTCAGGTACGTGTAAACATCAATCAGGTCACCTCTGAGTCTCCTCTTCTCCACACTGAACAACGCCAGCTCCTGCAGTCGCTCCCCATGGGGCTTGTTCTCCAGTCCTTTCACCATCCTTATCACCCTTCTCTGGAACCTCTCGAGTAGTTCAACATCCTTCTTAAACTGGGGAGCCCAGAACTGGACACAGTACTCAAGATATGGTCTGACTAGTGCCGAGTACAGGGGAAGAATAACTTCCCTAGTTCTACTGGCCAGTAGCAATGAATGAATTTACCAAAAATCTGGCATGCTGGGATGTACCAAGAGTAAGGAATATTGCAAAAAGAAGTACGGTCAATGGGGAACTTGGGTATGCGAAGTGATTGTGTTTGTTGGGATAGATATGTACCCCTGCACTGATGCATTTAGCTGTTTCTGCAGGAACACCCTGGCCTCATAGCTGGATTCTCTCTGCAGAGATCAGGTATCACAAAATGGTTTGGGTTGGAAGGGACCTTAACGACCATCTGGTCTCAAGCTTCCTGCCACGGTAATGGACACCTTCCACTAGACCAGATTGCTCAAAACCCATCCAACCTGGCCTTGAACACTTCCAGAGATGAGGCATCCACAACTTCTCTGGGCCCACTCCATAGCTGACTAGGAAGATGATTCTTCCTTAGCTCCACCTCAAAGGACTGGTCAGTCTATGCAAAGGGCTGACACATTTTTCTCATGCTCTCCTCCCTTGCTAGGCTGAGGTAATTCAGAGCATGGCCACCAAGCAGGGGCCTGGGCCCAGGAGACAAACACTCGTGAAATGATTTTGAGCTTTAAACCAGAATTTACTGCTTGAGCCCTGCTGTATGGTCAGGACTCCCATGATCTGCCCACTCTGATGTCAGAAATACAGGGGCTTGGATGTTTTTACTGGGAGCACAGATGGCTCCAAGGATTTTAGCTATCTGAAGGTAAAGCAACTGAGGAGCCTTGAGTGGAGTGCCAATGGCACCTAGATGAAGTCTCATGCCTAAATGCCATCATGAATTTAGGATCTACTTACAGTTATCCCTGGCATACAGTGCAGGGGGAGCATTTAAAGAACCTCAGTTCTTGCATGAATCCAGAGCCAAACAGGAGGCAGGGAGGACCTGCATACTCTATATTTCTGTGGGTGAAGAAGAGGACCGCTAATTGCTATGGACTGATTGCTGACAGGCAGGAAACATGACTTCCTTGGGGCCTTATTATGTAAGAAACAAATCAGCAGAAATGAAGTTGCTCCTTGACAAAATCCATGGTGCTGAGTGTCACTTCTGACAGAGCAACAGCCATCTCCATAAGCTTCATTTGAAAATGACAGGAAATTATTTTGTGGGGACGGCAGGATGTTCCAGCTGCTTCAGATTAGACAAGTCACCTTCAGCACACTCTGTACGCCAACCTGAACGGGCAGGCGGTAAAAGGAAAGTGGATGATGAAGCACTGCTAATTTGCAAAACACTTAACCTGAATGCAATTATCATATATAGTGCCTCTAGCAGATCAGCTTTGCCACTTTTTGCTCTTACAAAACAGCAGGCCCATGCTGGGGATCTCCACAGGACTATAGCTTCATGCAACTGGATTAAAAATGTGGGATGCTGTGTAATTTTCCACAAACCTGCCTATTTAATTGGTGCTGCCAGAAAAGGCAGTACGTAGTCCTCATTTCCTGAAGAAGTTAGAGAAGCACAAATAAAATAGAAGAGCATTTCCTTTGTAGGCAAAGGCGATTTGTGCAAATGTTAGGAGTGAATGGGTGACACTGAATTTTTTCTGTAGTTTTTATCACAGCAGGAACCTAAGGTCATTAACTACAGACAGAATATACTTCCTATTGCACAGCCAAGATTACTAATAAATCAAAAGCTGCATGGGTTCAAAAAGTTGTAATGATTAGACTTTTTATAAATCTGTTCACTAAAGTGGCTGCTTTAAGGAAGAACAAGTGGACTACCTGAGCCATAAATCAATGGGGTTTATTTAGTGTTTTAATCAAAACAAATAATATAGAAATTAGGTAGTACTTTTTCCTGCTTTTACAGGGAGGTTAAAGAGTGTGCCCTCTGGTATTTCTGTTGCATTTCTGATTTCTCAGATGCCCTGGTTTTCAGCTGAATTGCTTTATCTGTATACTAAAAATATGTGAGTGTAAAACAGTTGCTCAAATTTTCCTATACAGGGAATTTCTGAATTACAAAAGGCCTGAAAATGAGCTTCAGGTCTGAGTTATGTGTTTACCAGCAGAAGACGTTTATTAGAATTATCTTTTCCTTATTGCTGCCCTACTACCTACAGGCCTTTGTTCTTTCCTGCACATCAAGAGCCTTTCTGGGACAGCTAAGTAAATTACAGCTGTATTTTGGTTCAGCTGCAACAGAAAACACCACTCTCATAAGCACTAACAAATGCCAGGAGTCGCATTAACTAAGTCCTTTGCAAGGGCTCCTTCTGAAGTGAGCACCTCACACAGTGCAGGTGATGCCCATTTCCGTGTTTCCCTGGAGAAAGAGAACATATTTCCAGCATCTGCTATGGTACATGGACTTTGAGGGAACTCCAGCTCTGAGGACTATTTTCTGAGGTTTCATCCGCCTGCAGCAAGTTTCAGCATCTCTATTAGAATGGGAAATCTGCAGGGGCAATGTCACAAAAAACTTTTTTTTAAAATTGGCTTATAATTTCTTATGCCCACAAAGGTCTTGCGCAGGGTCTGTATGAGACAGATGCATACCTGACCCAAGGATGCGATTTACTCATCCCATGTATTAAGGCAATGGGTTGTGCGAAGCCCACTGAACAGTAAGTCAGAGGGACTGACCAGACATAGGCAGGTCTGCCAGACACTCTGGATTTAACCAATCATACCCATCTCTCCACTTCATCACACAGGCTCTTCACACTTGAGGGTTGTCCTATATTTTACATTTTTTCATATCTCAAATTCTGTTGCTCCATGCATTTCTTATAATGCACTCAGATCTGACAAAAGAAACATTGTTTTCTTTATGGTGATAAAGTTATTCCCCCGAGGGAAACATGGTGATATTGCTCCTCCCTCTGTCAAAACAGAATCTGTGCATAAGGTACATCCTTTATATCAAAAATTAAAACCGCTGCAAAATGGAATCACTAGAATTGTAATTTATACTAGGGAGGATACCCTGCAGCTGTTCAGGGTCCCTGCATAAATCTTTCATTTGTTTGTGCTTGTTCCTCTTTGTAGTGATGAGACACAAATACTTGAGCCTAGCAGGATAAAGGACCTGCGTATCATCATTAAGCAGGCATGGGAAGTAATGGTACCTGTGCCAGATAATCACAGTCAGTATGAGCCTGGAAATCCTGCTACAGCTATTGAAAATAACATAAGAATTTGGCAGCAGACTCTCAGGGATTCATCAGAAGACTTTTGCTACCTGAGCCGTGTGAAGCTATGGCTGCTTCTGTAATAACATAACTTCTATTCTCTTTTGTATGCTTGAATGTCCATGTATTTATTCTCTTTCATACACTCTTTTGGCTGGCACATGGTACCAAATCAAAGAGGGGGATTATTCATTCCCACAGTCCAGATGGGGAACTGAAGTCAATGGGTGTTTTTGCACACAGTTTTCAAGGTCAGCTCATAAACATGAACACCTTGTCAAACAATGCCTCTATGTCGTGAGCGTAAAGTGATTTTTCCTCCCTATTTTTAAAGCATTGCTATGTAGTATTTGTTTTTATTTCTGGCAGATAATTTATGAATTTTAGAGTCTTCAAACAGCAGAAAGTTATCTCTTCTGCTAGTTTTGTCATTATACTTTCTCAACTCAAACCAGAAGGTCTGCCTTACACCCAGGAGTGTAGGAGTTCATCTAGCAGCAACTTCAGGCCATATGAGAGTTACCACTCACTGCAGCTTTCAGGAGGAATCAGACCAGCTAAGCACCACTGAAAAACTGCCCCATGGTCAGACAAGTCCCTTCTGGCTCTGCTGCTCAGCACAAAGGCCTGGTCTCACTATCAGTGCTGCATGCCTGGCTAGACCACTTCTGCTTGAGACTGTTGGCACAGGCTTCAGTACAGCCTTCTCTTGTGGTTTGCCTGCAGCTATCTATGTTTGAGGACCACACTGGAAAAGGTCAGTGTCTACAGATTTTGCTTTGTGCTTTCCGAACCGCCTTCTGGAGCACTGAGTGTAGCAAGAAGCCTCCTTCCTTGGTAAAAGGAATGATCTCCTGGTGCCTCAGGTGCCTCACACTTTCTACAAGAAGACCTGGAAATTGGAGATTTAATCTCTTGTTTAGTACATGAAAATGTAGAAAAAAAATCTGGACTCTAGCAGCTCTCTAGCAGAATACCAGCTACTGCTATTGCAAACTCAAAAAAATGTGTCAGGCTGGCCATGACTGCTTCACAGCCTCTCCAAGTCAGGTTTATAGCGGCAGCTAGTCAGTGATATGGCCAGCTCCAGTCCCTGGACACTATTGTAGACAGAAGGTATCAGTGAATGAAGAAGGCTCAGTACATCAGAATAATTTTTAGAAGGTCCTTGCTTTATTCTCTCATCCATCCAAAGTGTCTCATGTATGTCTCCCCTGTCACATCTCTCCTATGCCTCTCACTGTATGCTGAATCGTGTCTCTCCAGCGAGGTCCCATTTATTGTTACATATCATTCTACAGTATGTGAGAGAGTTAGCTTGCCTCAATACTTAGCTTTCTCTGCCCAATAGACAGCAATTTTTTCCCAGTAGCTAGTCAAGCTTCACAAAACAATCTCTGCTCTCATGCTCCTGGCCTTTATTGTTTACCTCCCGTAAAATGTTTCAAGGCCTCTGTGGACCTTAATATTGTAGCACTCATCCAAAATCATTCATGCACCTGGCCAGGAGAATGAGGCTTTTCCAGGGTCAAATCCAAACTGACCCCTTTACTCCAATTACCAATATTGAGGCAGCTGGACTACAAGTGGCAGCAGCAGCCCACCACACTGCTATTTCTTCTGGTGCTGACTTCAGCAGCTAAAAAAGCAGCACCACCACTCTGGGGGTGTTATCCAAGTGCCCAAATGAGAAAAGGTATTGCATGAATTGCATAGTTAAAGAGATCCTTCACCTGTCATAAGCCTCCCTTGTGACCAAAGTCTCTCATAAATTCAGCTGACATTACAGTAAGGTATGAGCACAAATAGTCAAAACCAATAGGTAGCAATGAGTAAACCAACTGATACCATTAAAGATGGCATAGAACTGAGTGACAACCAGTCAGTATATTTCTTCAGTATTATTATCCAAAGACTCTTATTCTCCATTCTTGTCCTACTTTCTGTCACTTTTTGCAGTCAAATATGAAGAAGACAACAGTTAAGTCTTGATATTTTTACTAATTTATCTCTCATCCGTGAATGTAGTCAACCTCCCAAAAGCTTTCAGTTTTGATAGGCCCAGGGCTGAGGAAGCTCTTCCTTAGGTGTTGTGAACATGCTCTGCTTGGACTTGCTCTGAACAGTAGCTTCAGTTTGCAATTACCTGCCTGTGTCTCCCTGTCTTTGTTAACATTCAGATTTTATCACAGTACACCGTATAACAATGCCATAAACATTGACGCTAATTTTGAAGTCAAGAAAGGGCAATGGTAATTTGCCACTGCAATAATGTTTGCAAAGCATTCATGAACAATGACAGGCAGGGAAACAAGAATAATTGGAGCTAATGGAGACAAAAATCCACAGTTATAAAGATATATGGCACTTTAGAAAATTGATTTAGTACCTCTAGCCAAAAGCAAGAGGGAGAGCACATGATATCCAGTCATTCACAATCTACTTATCATGAGTCTTCCTGATTGAATTGGTATCAGTATGAATCAGCAAAGTGAAATAATTGATACCAAACATGCTCTACTGATAGAAAGTCAGTGTGAGATCAGAATCAGTTTAAAGATATGGACTTGAGTTACCTTGCTGCATGCTACTTGGTAACATATATATATAACATATAAACATATAAAATACATAAAATATATAATACGTAAAATATCACCAAGTAATTTTTAAATCTGTGAATGACTTAAAGCAAAATGAGATATGCAGCATTTTGCAGCTCTCGTATCAGGACTTGATAAACCAGAAAAGTTGCTTTAGTGTTTTCTGTAAGACAAAGAATCACACTTGCTAGGTTATCAATTTGTTTTCCTTTGGAAAGGATCTTATTCCTAGAATTCACCATGCATCACTTGCCTTTTTTTTTGTTTTTTTAAAGAGGAAACTATCACTTCATTGATTTGAAAATATTCAATGTGGACATTGATATTTAGTTATCTAATTAAGGCATAAAACAAAATATAGTTTGAGAGATTATCTAATACACGTCTAGTAGACATATTATGTTAACTTCACTCTGCATTCTGCTCTCCAGACAAATTTTAGCAGTGGGAACAGAACACATTATACCATTTCTGCAAAAGTTCTATCATTAGATGCCTAAATATAAATGAAATAATTTCTTTTCACATACTTGGACATTCTGGTTATTTACTTTTTAACCAGTTGTTCTTAGTCTGGATGTTGCTAATTATATACATATATGTAATTTGATATTTAACCTGTGATCATTGACTTAGTTTATGTAACATATGGCTAAATTAGACAACTATTTTCCAAGCAATCCTTCTCACAGTGCTGATAAGGCTGGAAAAGACCTTGAAGATCATCTAGTCCAGATTATAATCCAATTAAAACCTAATATCTATGACATTTATATCATGACCCTCAGCACCTCATCCAGTCTACCCTTAAACACCTCCAGGGACGGTGATTCAACCACCTCTGTGGGCAACGCATTCTAATGCCAGATCATATTTTCAGTGAATAACTTTTTCCTAATGTTAAGTTTAAACCTCCCTTGCTGGAGCTTGAGACTGTGACCTCTTATTCTATCTCCAATGGCCGGAGAGAAAAGACCAACCCCTGCCTCTCTACAACCCCCTTTTAGGTAGTTATAGACAGCGATAAGATCACCCCTAAACCCCTTCTTTTCCAGACTAAACAGACCCAGTTCCTTCAGCCTCTCCTCATAGTGCTTATCTTCCAGTCCCTTTATCATCGTTGTTGCCCTTCTCTGAACTTGTTTCAGCACCTCAACATCTTTCTTAAATTGAGGGGCCCAGAACTGGACACAATACTCAAGATCCGGTCTAACCAGTGCTGAGTACAGGGGATGGATCCTCATATGGTGCAATGGTCATGAGGTTGGTAATTTAAGGAATTTTCATTATATTGAGGCATTCCCTCTCTCAGAATAGTCCTTCATCATCCTTTTACTGAAATTCCCTCAGGAGTAAGGCTGATAATAGTGGATATCATGACTGGTATCCCTAGAGCATTCAATATCTGACACACACAACAAATTTCCTCCACTCTGAAAAGTGTTTTTCCTAACACATTGCCTTTGTAACCATGTGTGAATTTGGGGCATGCCCTTGTCATTGTTTTGAGCAGGAGCAGAGAATGCTGTTGAGCTTGGGGTTCAACAAGAAATTCTTGCATGTACATATCACTTTTCTCATGGAATTTTTAAAAAAAAATGTACTTGCCTTTGGTGATTTACAACAGAACTGTTTGTTTCCTTCTTCAAAGGTTTCTCAGAAGACATTTTTCTATCCTCCGTGCAAGAGAAATACATCTTAAACTAAACATGCCCCACAGGGAGATTTGCAATCTCTAATGATTTGTCTTCCACTGTCAGTGATAGTAAAAAACAATGAAAAATAATTGGGAAGAAAGACAACTTTTTCGTCTTTTTGCACTGAAAAGCAACTAAATTCAGGAAAACCAAGGCTATTCAAGAAAAATATATATGAATCCACTAATCATGCACAATTCATACATTTCAAGGAAAGCTTGAGAAACTACTGCTGTTAGATAAGCTTCCAAATAAAGCAAACATATTGAGTATACTGTTCTTAAGATGCATCTTTTTAAGGTTTTTAAATTCTTCAGTATTGTGCCACTTGGTTGAAATTAAGGAGTTAACTTGCATTGTTTGGAGACAATGACTGGCATGATGTAAAAATATCTCTTTTTCAATTTTGAGAGGGGCTTTTTTGCTTCGGAAACATTTTCTTCTTTCCACAAATGTACAAGCTGACAAGCATCAGAGTATTCCATTGTCCTGATTCATCCTATTTGAGTATACATGTGTCATGCCACGCCTTGAATTGAATCATTTAATCTCTATCCAGCCATCAAGCCATCCACCCATCTGTTTGGATTGTTTATGGTCAATGGATAGGGATCTACACTATGGTAAACAGAAGCTTCTCTTTAGTGTTTAAAACAAGACTCTTTCACGAGAAAATTATTCATCACAGGGCTGCAACTGTGCATCTGTGATGACAGAATCGTTTAAGTTGGAAAAGACTTCTGAGATCATTGAGACCCTCTGCTGCAGTGCATGTCTGTTGGGATCGTTGGTCTGAAAGTTGTGTCTGAAACTTGTGGGGCATTTGTATGCTGGACTACATCAGCCTTAGATCTGCAAACAATTATTTTGTCTTCTGGACTATGGCACAGTTATACCAATGGCATAGCGTGAGGGCAAGAATTGCAAAACAGTGATCTCTTACTGTTGGTTGCATCTTTGCCGTCATTTTCTTGACATGAAATGTGGGTTCATTAAATGGTTGAGTGAATAACCGTTCAATCCTACACTCCGTGGCAGTCCTACTAACACATGCTAAGTTGTGCTCTTTGCTGATGTGAAAGCACACCCTAAACAAGTCTACATGGTCAAAATACATAATCATGTCTCCAATTAAAGACAGTAAGCCAAGAACTGAGTACTAGTGATTTTCATGCCTCCTCTCTGCTGTAGCTTGCTACATGAGCATCCCTAGTAACCAGAAGTTATTGGCCTATGCTTGTCCTTGATTTCTCATTGCCCTTCTGAGATGCTTACAGACCTAACCAGCATCTAGCATCTAGGGTCTGGGAATGTACATTCATGCAGCACACTAATGTACCTGTGACATTTGTATGCGTACTGTATCTATCTATTCTATATGTTTTATTTAGGTATGCATAAATAAATATATATATTCTGTGTAAATACAAATGCTCTCTCTTTAACTTGAAAATAGCGCTCTCTCTTGAACCCCATCTTCTCAGTCCATCTTCACAGAGCCATTCAAATGGGAAAAACAACACTATCCAAGCAAAACAGTACATTTATGTACAGAGTAAACAGGGATCTGGACAGGCTGCATTGTTGGGCCAAGCCTAATTGTACAAGACTGAACAAGGCCATGGACCAGGTCCTGCACTTGGGTCACAACAACCTCAGGCAATGCTCCAGGCTTTGGGAAGAGTGGATGGAAAGGTGTCCACCAGAAAATGACCTGGAACTGCTGGTCAACAGCTGGATGAATGTGTGCCCAGGTGGCCAAGAAGGCCAATGGCAGTCTGGCCTGTATCAGAAATAGAGTGGCCAGCAGGACTAGGACAGGTGTGCCCCTGTACACCTCTAATCTGTGTTCAGTTTTGGGGCCCTCACTGGAAAAAGGACATTGAGGTGCTGGGTCATGTCTGAAAAAGGACAACAGAGCTGGTGAAGGGTGTCGAGCACAAATCTTATGAGGAGCAGCTGAGGCATTTGGGAGAAAAGGGGGCTCAGGGGTGACCTTCTTGTTCTATACAACTAACTGAAAGAAAGTTGTAGTGGGATGGGTGTTGGTCTCTTCTCCCAAGTTAAAAGTGATGAGAGGAAACAGCCTCACTTTGTGCCAGGGGAGGTTTATATTGAATATAAGAAAAAAACCTTTTCACCTAAAGGCTCATCAGCCATCAGAACAGGCTTCCCAGGGAAGAGATTGAGTCACCATCCCTGGAGATTTTTAAAAGATGCATTGATGTGACACTTAGAGACATGTTTAGTGGTGGACTTGGCGTTGTTAACTTAATGATTGGACTTGATCACAAAGGTGTTTTCTATCCTGAAATCTGATTCTATAATCAGGGCATGGACCTTAGTGAATATTTCCTCCTACCTCAATATTCATTCTGTTCTTTCCTCTCAGTTTTGATAAGAACCTATAGAGTATAAAATTACAAGTCTATAGAGTATAAAATTATAAGTCTACTATGATTTTTTTTTAACTTCTATAATAAGATAACCATTTTTCCAGTGCTATAATTAGTTGATATTCCTCCATAGGTCAGTCATCTGTGCTAATGGAGGACATTTTTCGTTGCATTAGCAATTTTGAGCAATACCCAAGCAATGTCTTTCCGTTATGGCTTACCTACCTCAAATCCAATTCTTTCCCAGAAAATTGGAGGACTTTAGAGGAGAAGCATAGGTCAGTTGGTGATTTAAAATCCATTTGTGCAACATTAAACTGTATGGAAACTTAAAAATCAATAAATTAATGGGATTCAAAGGTCCCTTTTTAAACAGCAAATGGTATTATCTTATTCCTATGGTCATTGACTGTGCATACAAGGAAGAATAACAGGTAAAATAGCACTTGAAAAATGGAAGCGTGTTTATCTTTTCATGTAATGCAAATATAATAACTTGCTCATAATGATTGATTAGCATGATGGAACTCAGAGTGGGTGTCTAATATATGATGGATATAAAAAATATGGAACTGAGAACAATTTTCATGTTCATTTAACTTATTCTTTAAAATGTTTAAAATGACTATTAAAAACTGAATCAGGGGGAATTGTCAGAACTTGGCTGAATGATGCTCACTCAACACAGATTATCTGTCACTGGGCTACAGGTTATTTGTTGAACTAATGATCTAAAACATGAGTTAATCAAAAATAATGTAAACCCAAAAGTCATCATAAAAGAAGTTGATATCAGTATGACAGACAAACCACTCTGTGGGAGTGAAGTAAGCATGACCAATGTGTACTAGGCATGAGGGGGATTTGGCAGCACAATTTGTCATTGGATTTCTGTTTCTCACAGATATTCATAATTAATGGTAAGCCATTTTCTGCTCCTTGAGTCTCTGGATAGCAAGTAAAAGCTAAGATAAAATCTTCAAATTAAATAGAATTGAATTTAGTCACTAGAGATCAGATTGAAGAGGATATCATCATCGTTGCTGTGTTCCAGTTAGAGTTGGTGATGCCGCTGAAGCCGTAAAAGCGCCAATAGGATATTGCAGACACATAAACCAATACAGAGAAAGCAATGACTTCTCTAAGCTTCCCATTGCATGTACCTAAACCAGCAGCCTGCTGGTACTGCTATCCTTTCTCGATGTGCTTTTCCAAGGAGGCTGGCATGATCACTCTTTGAAATGTAGGAATGGTAGCATTTACTTTGACTTGGGAAAGAGGAACATAAGGATAAGGGCTGAGGTCTCAGGAGCAGACAGACACCATTTCTGGAAAATGGTGATGACTTTTCACTCCTCAGGGCTGAGGTCAGGCACCACAGTCCTGGGGATCATAAGCAACCCAGAGCTGAGATTCAATCAATATTGACCTTGAATCTGAAGGTTCCAGATAGATATTACTCAGGGTGCTCTGCGTAAAATTGATGTCAGAAAACACTAAGCAAATGACGTCTCAGAATAGGTTAGGAGATTGAAAACCTTTTTTCCTTTATTTGAGCCAGTTCTTGATAAACTAGATGAGCCCTAGCAACCAATAATAGCCAGAGAACACTTGCAAATTACTTTGTTGAACAGGTCTGTTAATGAGTAATTGAGAAGATCAATTATCTTTCTTGTTCGACCTTTAGTGGCAAAATTGTGTATTTTTTCATTGATACTTTTGGATACTTTTAAAAATTAAATTTCTCAAAATAGATCACAAATCCTTCATTTTAAATGGTTGCAGAAATAGCATTAAATATTTACTTTTCTGGGAAAACTTCTCTAGAAAATAATTTTTGTCGGAGAATGGGGAAAAAATAAAATAAATACTCCAATAGCTTTTGCATTTCATTTTCACACCTTTTTCACTTTAAATTTTCCTTTGATTTTTTTCAGTCATGCTTATGTCATCACTTTGACAAGAATCTCAAAAGAAATTGTAGTTTATAATTTAGTTTTCAAAGGCAATACTTTTAAAAAAATACCAGACTAGGTTCTTAATTGATAGGATAGATATCATCAGATTTCTGAAAGCATTTGATCTGCGAGTATTTGCTTAAAATACTAGCATTACATGAAATAAAATGTAACCTTTTGTAAATGGATAGTTATACTAAATGAATGATACATCTCATATTACAGGATTAACTGGAAAAAAATCACCGCCCAAAAGGTTTGTCAACAGTCAAATCACTCAAAGATCTGCTTTTAGCTTGGTACAGTTTAATATTCTCATTTGTGACACAGAAGAAAACCTGAATCATTGCTGGTACTGTTTTCAGATGGCACAAACATTAACAGACTGGGAAATAATCACAAGCAGAGGTCAATTCTACAGGATGATTTGCATGTCTTGTTATTTTAGGTCCACATCGATGGAAGTCTTCCATAAAGAAGAGTTGAGGGCCTATGGAAACATATATGAGGCTTCAAAACTAGGTATCAAAGCCAGAGAAAGGCTGGGAGGACTTGAGTAAATCTGTCTTGAAAGTGAGACTGTATTGTGTGCAATAAAAATATGTGCAATAAATATGGTGGGGAATATACACTGAGCAATAAAGGGAAAACAAAATGCTGAAAAACTGCCCATAAGTGAAGAAAGTCTATGTTAATCCATTGAATGAGACAGAGATACTGTGAAAAACTAGTTTGTTCCGTTATTGTGACTTTATGGTTTAAACTTATCATATATAGTAAATTCTGAAAAAATTAATGTGTGCATATGCTCATGAATAGGTCCCCAGCTCTTTCTGATTAACTAAGCGTAAAATATTGATTAATCGCAAGTGTTTGTACGACTGTCATGGCTAGTGTGGCCTGGTATGTCTCAGTTGTCTACTTTAGCAGACCGCAGGTATTGATCCAAATCTGATACCTGAAGTTCATTATTCTTCACTGCTCTGATTAAAACATTTCAATCTTCTACTCATAAAAGGAAGCCACTGTATTTAACATGGATAACTGGCCTTGGCATGCAAAGCAATCAGTCATGAACATTGTATCCACTAAAAGTTATTGGCTAGATTATTAGGTTGTTATTTGCAACAATGGTATTGATTCAAGCAAAGTATATCTAGTTTCCAAATGATTCATTAACCAACAATTGTGATGATAATGTAAAATCTATAAATTAAGACTATCTAATAGAAGGGCATGTCTGCATGTCTGCAGATTTCTTTCTGCACCTGGACTCCTGATTTGTCAGTAGGAGGAAGTTATTTTAACTGATGCAATACAACATATCATAACCAATTTCAGAATTACATGAATCATAAGTACTAGTGAATGCTATGCTGAGATTTCAAGGACAGAGAAAGAACAAAAGTTACTTAGGCCCCTTTAACAGGAGCAAAATAAAGGCGGTAACGCTGAAAGGTTTGATTAATCTTTATTATTTAGATGCATCTTGCATTTAAAGTTTTCTTCACAGACTACTATTGTCTGAAAGAAGAGAAATAACATTATCAAGCAGAAAGAAGTGACCCTTATTGAATTTTAATGAGTTTCAGGTACAGATTATAAGAAAACAAATGGAAATATGCCAAGAAGTTAAATTGAGAGACTTAGATTATCTCTTTCAGTTGTCTTGTTTTTCCAAAGTACACAGGAGGGGAGATTGATCCGGAAGGATATTTGAAATGTATCATTCATAGAATTGTTTTGGCTGCTAGTTTTTATTCTCTCTCTATCCCATTGTTGGCAAAACAACTAAGAGTAAAATTTGCTTGCAAATTCAACACCAAAGATGCTTTTATGCTAGACAGCATGGAAGAAAGTAAATAGATAATACTCCAGGGAGGATGAGGCATGGATTTATAGAAAGCCACATAGAATTCATCAGTTTGCTTAGAAACCTCACATTGTTAAAAAAAAGTGAAGCAAGATGTATCTCTAGTAATACCCACATTCAAAAACTACCATGCTATTCCACGTGGTTCCTTGTGACACAAGTCTTGCTACTGCTGCTGGGTGTTGTGCAAAAAAGAATTCCTGACTTCCTCCAGCTCCCAAAAAGAAGTGGATAAAGAGAATATTTTCCTTATGGGTGTCAAATGGACAAAACCCCCCAACCAACCAAAAACCAACCAAACAAGAAACAAAACAACAAAAAAACCAACCAACTCAAACCCACAGAAAACTAGTGCACTTGAGTGGTTTGCTTCACTATGGCACAAATGGCTCTG
Source organism: Pitta sordida (assembly GCA_013390025.1). Taxonomy (NCBI): domain Eukaryota; kingdom Metazoa; phylum Chordata; class Aves; order Passeriformes; family Pittidae; genus Pitta; species Pitta sordida. The sequence continues at coordinate 41,934 of WEKX01028972.1, forward strand.
CCTCTACCCAACCAGGGCAGAATGGGGAATCTGCAAGAGGTGCACATTCAATGTCCCTGAGAAGCTCATAGGCTACTGATAAAAGCTCAGTTAAAAACCTTGTGCTCATAACAGATTTGAAATCTGATGTTACATAAATGTTTACTGCTCACTTCTGGGGGGAATGAAGGCTGAGAAAACCGTTTCTGACAGGCACTGCTTAGGGAAAGCGAAGGTGTTTGTTGTAAGCGGAGGCAATAGGAGCTGAGAATGTGAACATGAGCAGTTCACCATCAAATAGTTTGACTAAGAGCCGTCACAGAGCTCCATAAATGCCATTACAAATTTAGCTCAAAGTGTCTAAACCATTTTAAAATATTCCATGGTCACTCAAGATCTATATTGAGGAATTGTGTTTGTGAAGTGTTGTTACAATCATATCCTGGAAATAAGCATAAACCAACTATCTTCATAAGCAAAGGTTTAGAAAAACTCTGTATGGAATGAACTCACTCCTGAATGAAATACGTGTTACAGCAAGGAAGTACTTCAAGTGTCATTGCCATGCAGGTCTGTTCAGCTCCATAGACATGCATTGCTGTATCCGTCTTCCTCTCCATTAACTGCATCAGAATTGGGTTAAGGCATGATGTTTGCCATTTTTTCTTTGAATGTTCATCCATGGCATTGTGCAGTGAAGTAAATAAACATTATGCCTGTTCAAGTTATGACACTGTGTAATAAAAAGACCTCTAAAACTCTCCTTATCCTTTTACGTATATTGATTACTGTATTTTTCTCTGATTGATGAACATGTTATTAATTCATTTTATCATCCAGGTATAAGGATATATCACTTGCTTTTATACATACATATATACAGTGCGACTTTGAAATATGCTGTCAGATTGAATATTATCTAGAGCTTAAGATTATATTTATCCTAATTCTTTTTTTCCTTTGAAAATGTCCTGATGCAATTCAAACAAGAATTTGTGTGCATGTCCCCACCCAAAAAAACCCCAACCAAAAACTCACAACAACAGAACATGGAAAAATTCAGAAGAAAAACAGTATTTCATATGAAATATCATAATTTTTCTTCCAATGAACCATTACTTAATAAACTAAATTCTCAACAGAATAATGGCAAGTCTTAAAATATGCATGGATACTTCATTGCTCGTATTGGATTTTGCTGTGATGTGCAATATCCTTCCACTTCTTCCTGCCACTGCCCATTAGGAAGTAGGGTTAGAATGCTATTGCTGACACTCTTGTTCGTATTTGAAATACTCAGACATTTGAGAATGCAGAAAGCTGTTTCCCTGAGCTCTGGAAATTCTTGTATGTATCAGATGATATATTAATATCACTACAGACTGCGAATTTACTTGTATATTGTAATTTGATATTTCACTTTAATGGCAAAAAGGAAGCCCCAGTCCAGGACCAGGCAAACCTACTGGGACACATTCAACCAAGAAGGATTTTTCTTAAAATGGAACAGACATTTGACTGCAAATTCCCAAAAGGCATTAAAGTATTCATGACCAGTTCTACCACAGTATTTCCCATAGAGAGTCTTTTACACATGAAGAATATGCATAATGCAAGTACATTTTTCCTTCTAGCCTGGGTCTTCCCATTTACTAAAGACAGAGGGAAAGACTTACGCCCTTTGTGCAGCGGAAATAATTACTGCAACTTTTTTGTTTGAGTGCTGTGGTATTTTCTGACCATAAACTCATCTGAATTCCTTGGATTTTTCTGCTTAGTTTAATGAAGTGAATTGCTTGGATTGTAGGAGAGCAAACAGTAGGGATAGATCCAGGCTGAAAAAATGTCCATGAGCTGGGTTCAAATGTGACAGCTAAGGGACGGTTAAGCATAAAAGTTTGAATCAGCCAAATTTTCTACAAGTGTATTTCTGATACTATTCCAGTAATTTTTTAGTACTGTGATATTTCCCTTGATGAAAAGCAACTTTGAGGAGGAAATGCAGAATAACTATTTTACCTTTTAAAATGGCATCCACACTCAGAATTATAAATGGCCATCATCCACCAAGATAAATGGAAGCAAGCTGCCACATTATTTGAAAGATAAGAAGCAAAATATGCAATTTAGACACTATAAAGTTCTACTACAGTAAGCCCTCCAATACCACAGTACTGTGGGTCTTGGTGCCCCGCCATGCAGCCCTCCATCTGTGTAGAATGGCAGCTCATTAATATGCAAATTTGCCCCATACCCTCACACTGCCCCCCAGCTCTCTGGCGCTGTTTTGGCACTGCCTTGCTGTAAATTGGTGTTTGTGTTGGCACTTCCCGGTGCCCATGGCAACCCCATGCCAGGAAACCCCCCTTTTCCGCTCGTCTGGGGACACTGGTGTGGGGATCCACCTGCACCGCTGTCCTGTTCTCTCCAGGTGGGTAGACCTGGTCTCTCCATACTCAGGGTAGACCTACCCCGAGAAAGTCTCAGACACCATGTCTAACCTGAGAGTGTGTAAATATTTCATAACTGCATGAAGCCTCCTTGCTCAGAGCAGGGCGAGCATGGCACCAGGGGGACCTGGCGCAGCCGGCTCCCTCCAAGTGGGGCAGGTGAGGCACAGGCACAGCCATGCGCCTGTGGTCTGTGAATATTCTTGACTAATTTGAATATTCATTACTGTCAGTTTGCGCAGGTGCAGTCACAAAACAGGCCTCCTTAATCGCTGAGAAATCACACCGTGTAGAGGTGAAGCCGCTGTCTGGGAGGAGCATAGTGGAGAGGGCTTACTGTAATATGAGCTCATGTTTCTCTGGACGTGATGCCACAGACGCGAAGCTTAGCAATAGCATTTCCATGCCTGTATAATGAAAAAAGTCTGCATTTTTTTTCAAGTCTTGAAGCTTATAGTTGATAAAAGGGTGGGGGTTTAGTGACAGACTAAATTCTGCTCAGAGATTGTGAAGCTCAGTACAAGTCCCTTTACTTTTAAATAACCTTCTAGGCCAAGGACCTGAGGATGACTTCACATACATAGGTCCCCACAGGTCTTCAGTGGCCTGTGAGACACAACGTAGTATCAATTCAATTTCTAGTAGATCAGAGCTCAGAAACCATGACTGTGGTTTTAAGCGTGGAACATGCTTGTCTTAAATCAACTGATCAAACTGTGTCCTCCCCTTCTGCCAGCATGGAATCCCAGTGCCTAGCCAGCCTCAGGAACATGTAACAAAAGTGTGAATGTGTTGCCTTTTTGCAGCTTGCTAGATTAATTCTTCCATAACCTTCAAAAAGGGCCTGATGTCTGCCCTGATGAAATACAATATGAAAGATAGATTTTGTCAAATGCATGAGAAGGAAAATAAGTGAAAACCTCTTGCACAACACATCCTCCTCTTTTGCTGTTGATTTTTCAGTCAAGAGGTAGAGTACTGGGGAAAAATAGCATTTTGCATGCATTGTTCCTACCAAATGATTAGATTCTGATATTCATCCTGGTTACCACATGGATGCCACTGCTGAAGCTGATCTAAGGAGACATCACTAAAGGCTTTGTCATAACTGTACGAGCACCAAGTTTGTGCTTCCCCAGCAATCTAAGGTGATGTAATCTGAGAGTATCACCGTGGTATTCAATTCCTTCCTTGTCTGAGCTGATGCTGAAGTTCACCTGATTTACACCCAGCCTCATGTAGAAGGAAGGAGAACTTTTCCCAGTTCACCTTTCCAGATGCTTCAAGTAAGTTTACACTAAAGAAAAACCAAAAAATAAATGCAGAAAAGAGAACCTTCCTGTAGACCTTGGGTTTATAGTAGTTGATGAAATTGGGACTGCACCAGGAAGTTTTGTTCCATCAGGCAGCCGAAGGAAATGGTCCAGACACTTAATCCTCTCACGGTCCTACACATGACTTAAGGATTTCTTCCAGCAAGAACAATTAAAAAAACCAGTAAAAAACCAACTGATATTAAGCACCATTAACTCTGTGTCTAAGAGCTCTTCTGTTTTCTCCTAGTATTCTCACACCAAAAATAATAATAATCTAAATGGTAGTTTTTCAAATAATTAACAAAAAGTAAAATAAATATATTATATTTTGAAGGACCATAAATACCATTAGCTTCCAAAGCATTTTAAAGAAATATGTTTAGTTACTGTTTTTAAATCAACATAAATAAATCAGTAATCCAGAAAAATGGGTTACTTATGACATTCATTTTCCACTGTGTATTTAAGTCCTTAGGAACATCCATTTTTCGTGTTCAGACCTTTGCAACTCTTTTTCTAATTTCTTTAAGACTGTGTTTCCACAGACATGGAGCTATTCTGCAAAAATGATAAATTGTCCTGTTAGAGATACTCCAAAACTCTATTCTTCATGTCTATCTATAGCACTGCCGTGCATGCTTCTTGGAAGCATTAATAGCTGCATTTCATTTTATTATATAAATATTTAAGGTTTGTAATTTCTCTGCTGCTGACACTGCCATTGCCAATGCAATGCAATGTTTCATTATCAGTTCCTAGTATACATATAATCTTGTCAGACTGTGTTTCCAATAAATATAGCATGATATATTTCGAATATTTGAATAGCTGAGTGCATTCATACTGCTTTCAGTCATGACCTGCTTACAAATTCCCAGCTAAAAGGTACAGCCACATGGAACAGTAAGTTGCAAGTATTGTGCCAATATATTTTCATTAGTCAGTGACACTTAGCTGCAAAAAAAACCCCAAAATAAACTGCATCCTTCAGGAAGAAGTCAAGTTGGCTCTTGAATCCCCACGTTGGGATGAGCCACATCCAGTATCCATGTTGTAATTGTTTCAAAGTTGTACATGCACAGTTCAGATTTTATCTGCCCATATTCCATTCCTTCTTCAAGTATGTGACAATCCCTTTCTCCATGAGAATTTCCTTGTGCATGAATATCCAGGAGGAGTGGTCGCTCTCAGCTCTTCTGGAAAATCAGTCTCAGGAAATGGTCTCTCATTTTGAACTGGCTGTGAATTTTCTATTATTCTTCACCCTTCAGAAAGCTGTGAAGTGTTTTATCATAAGTGAAGGTAATTTGGAGGAAGTCTCTCCTATTGTGTTAGATTATAGAAAATGTAATTTTAGGTAATAGGAACACTTTGTGAGACTTCTACTGCTGCTAAGTACATTCAGAACTATCAAACCGCTGTGTAGTAACAAAACATTATGCCAGATGTACCCAGGCTTTAACATAGATTTTGCTTACAGGCATAATTTTTTTGTATTTATTTCTTAAATTTGTGGTCATATAGCAAGCCCAGCAGAGTTACTCTATAATGACTCTGGGTGCACATCATGGACTCCTTCTTGCACATCTGCAGTTCAATCTGACTGTTTCAGAAAACTGGATTTACTCCTTGAGCAGGATCCAGTGGTGACTGCCTGTTTCCCTGTAGCAGGTCCAGTAAGCAAACCATAGAATGGTTTGGGTTGGAGGAGATCTTAAAGACCATAAAGGCTACTTCCAGCCCTCCAACCATGGGCAAGAAACCCTCCACTAGACCAAGTTGCTTAGAGCCCCATCTAGCCTCATCTTGAACACCTAAAGATGTCTCCAGTTGAGACAGTGAGAGGAGTTGCTTATCAGCAATGGACAAGAGAATTGTTAGATCTAAGCCATAGCAACAGGGATGGGGATTCCACAACCTTACTGGCACTCTCCATTTCACTCACAGAACTCATTCACAGGCTTTCCAACAATTCAAGGTATCCATCCCATTCTGTTTCTGAGCTACCCTGTCCAGTCATACCAGCACAGAAAATATGACTCAGTGGAAATATAATTGGCCTGTAAAAATGGGCAGTTGTATATCTCTACCCTAGAGATTGAGTAAAACATCTTAATACCTGAACTTTCGCCCCTCTGCAGGTCTCCAAGATTTCTGTTTACCTAACTATGCATTTTGGACTCCCAACATTACTAATTATCTTTGGTGTATTCTTTTCTGACATCTTAAATAGTGCTGGACTATGGACAATGCAAGGGTTAATTACACTACAAAACATCTAAAAATAAATTTGGCTGACAATTTGAAAAATTTTGCAAAATCCATACTTAGACTAGATCCTACTCAGTCATCCCATGGGCTCAGGAAGGGACATTTCCACCAGCAGAAATCACTCCTATTTGCCATGCATACAAAAACCGTATCACAGGAGCTGGGCTATAAATGAGGCTTTATTTAGTGATACAGTGTAGTTGTATTTTAGCATCTGCAGCATTGGGCCCTCCTGGAAAGACAAGTTAGTCAGGATTTCCCATGGTTCGTGGTGAGAGACTAAATAACACTGAGATGTGGGATACTCAAGCCCATATTCCACTAATTTCACTGGAATTAAGACTGAATTCTCTATTGCACAGAGCAATAAAAGTTCATTTTCTTAGGTGAAACTTCTAACTATCAGTATCTTCTCTTTGCTGCTGGGTTTTCACAGAATCACAGAATATTCAGAGTTGGAAGGGACCCACAAGGGCCATCGAGTCCAACTCTTAAACAGCACCACTGCCTCCCCGGAGGGAATCGAACCCCCGATCTCACACATGAGGGACGAGGATATTCGCCACTATACTAAAGTGGAAGGTTTTGGTTTGTTTGTTGGTTTTTTTTTTTGTTCAAGAGAACTATCTTAATTTGGTTCCAGGTCTTTGGCGGGAATCCAGGGCTGTAGATACGTGGAAGGAAATAGACATCCTCCCCTAGCACTGAAGAAGTTCTTCAAAGGACAGAGATTTCTAAGGTTAATATTTACATATAAACCTTCTTAAGTACTTCACTCTCCTTTAGCACTGAAGTAGGAAGCAGTCCAAAATGTTAGGTTTGTGTTCAAATTTATAATGCTGAGCAGTAGTATTAGGTAAAACTACCCTTGAAATCCCGTAATTAAAAAAACCCCAAACATTAAAAAAAATAAAACTTCATGTTGCAAAAGCATATGAAGACCTGCCAGACAATAGACTATCTTACCAAGAGCAAACTCAAAAGAGGAAGACACCTCTTTTGTACCCCATAGCTCATCAGTCAGCATGCACAGATACGTGAAAAATATCATTTGCCCCTCAGAGCTCTGTTCCACTGCTTGACCATAATTTTGTCCTTGGAACTTGCTATTCAGCTCAGTTGCTCTCTCCTCTGAAACCAACTGGTCTCTTACAATTATATTTAAATGGTTGTTCTGGGCCTTACTGGTCAGAGTGGTGAATAGCCACATAATAGGTGACAATTTCTTCTATCAAGGGTCATAAATCCACTACAATGAAAGAAGTAGCCCCTCAAAATTGTATTAACATGTATTTAAACTAGATTTCATGTGTATCATACTTTTTTTTAAAGACCAAAATAATCATGAGCTGTCCTCTAAAAGCCTCAGTCTTTTAAAAGTTCAGTTGTCTATTTATTCTTTCTTTGGAGAAATAATGTGTGCCATGAACCTCCTATCCAAAGAAAGATAATACTTTCTGTCACAAGGAGCAGATGACTGGATGCTTGGCCTCTTGCTGGATGAATGTATATGCAACCAGTGATGAATGAGACATGGTGTGCAGATGAAGGGAAATACAGTAGAGAATGTGGTGAAGAATAAAAGATGTGGAAATATCAAAATGCAGTTCAACAAGGAGTAGTGTGCAGTTTGGTGAGGAAAGGAGCAGTCTAGGCTATTTTCAGTTTAGGCTAGCTTTTTTCTTTTCACTTGCTGGATATTTCAATTGTTTTAAATATTTTTGGGGTTGTTTGTTTTTGGTTTTTTTTTGCTCTCTAATGAAATGACAAAGAGCTGAGTAAACCTAACTTCTATGCATTTAAGGAGCCAGCCTTGAAATCCTTTATAGCTAATAGGGAAGTCACGTTCCCTTCAGAAATCCTGATGATCTCTGCACAAACCATTTGTGAGTGTGTGGTGAAGCACTGGCTTGTATGGCAAGTGCCCATATCTCAGAGGCATCACCTTAGTTTACCCTGAATCAATTGAACAACTCATATTAAAAAGACCATAAGATGACAATGTGGTATGGGTGTGGACTCAGCCAGCAGACTGGCTCCAAATGCCCCGTAGTTTTCAGGTTTAATACCTGAAGGTACTAAGGTAGAGGTACCATCATGATACTGAAATGGTTTTTGTTAAATCTACCCTACACAGTGCCACGAGTCGCTGTTGTGGCTGACAGCTGAACTCAGAAAGAGTGTCACCAATTTTTTTACTATGCCCCACATGGAAATGTTTGCCATTGCTCTCTGCAGCCTCAGGACAGGGAGAACTCCTGCAGTGAGCAGAGTTCATCCTATATCTTCATCCAGGATGTAATGATGCATTTCAAATCACCAGGTGCTCCCTGGCCTGTAGTCCAGATCTGCATTTTTGTAGGCTCAAGGACAACTCAGAAAGCAAATGTAACTTTGAATGTGAGACTGATTGTGGTTTAAACCCATCCCTGATTCCTTCAAAACTTACCTCAAGGGTTAGCCTTAAATGCAGATGTAATTCAGAGACCTCCCTGTAGAATAAGGGAAGTTATTGGCAGTTGGGCAACAGAGTTGCTCTGTTATGGCCAGTAACATTTCAATGGTGCAAAACACGTTCTCATGAGCAGAGCTAGCTGTGTACTGCTGTTGAGACACCTGAGGACAGATCTGATCAGTAATGGGATGCTGTACCCATCATTAATCAATGCAATTAGCATTATTATTTAAAATTTTTGCTTACAAAGTAATAGTCAGAGTTATAAAAATTAAGGTTGTGAGAAAATTAACCAGCTATCCTATAACACTCCTACTTTTTGGTCCATTAAGTCTCCTTATTGCCTCAACCAAACATTACTAAGGCATTGGCCATGGTACGTGGTTTAGTAATGTTCTGGATTACACCTTTCACAAAAACATTTTTTTTCTTTTCCTATTAAATCTCTGGCATATCAATGCTGCATGGAAAAATGTAAAAATAAAAGGGCAAATAAAATTAAACTGCATTATTATAATTTAACATGTTTCAATGCTTTCTTTAAAATAGAAATAGTTTCTTCCATTAGCTTATTTTTAAAGGTTATAAAAAGCAAGATCTAGGTCAATAATGGTAATTTTGACAGGATTTGTTAGTGGTTCTTGTCCAACAACCCAAGAAACAAACCAGTCTGATTTCAAGTGTTTGGTTCACAAACATGATATAAAATATTTTAATCACAGTATTTAAATGCTGATTTCCCAATAATCACAGAATCACAGAATACTATGAGTTGGAAGGGACCCACAAGGATCATCTAGTCCAACTCACCATCTAACACCCATACAGAGACTGAACGCATACCCCAGAGTGGTGAACATAAACCTAGATCCCTCACAGGCGCACAGGCCACTCCAAGCCAGGAGAGGCCCACAGGACCATCCAGCCCTACATCCCCAGCTAGACCATGTCACTAAGCTCCTCATCCAATCTTCTCTTAAACACCTCCAAGGACGGCGAATCCACCACCTCCCTGGGCAGTCCATTCCAATGTGCAATCACTCTCTCTGTGAAAAACCGCTTCCTAACATTCAGTCTAAACCTCCCCTGGCGTAGCTTGAGGCCATGTCCTCTCGTTCTGGTGTCGTCAGCCTGAAAGAAGAGGTCCACACACACCTGGCGGCAACCTCGCCGCAGGTAGTTGTAAACAGCAATGAGGTCACCTCTGAGCCTCCTCTTCTCCAGGCTGAACANGAGGGGGCCCAGGGTCATCCAGCCAGTTTTCTTCAGCAAGATAAAGAGAAATGGTTTGTTGTCAAAATATTCTGTACAAGAGAGTGTGTTGAGATTTTTGTGGCTTTTAGTTTTGGAGGGTTTGGGTTTTTTTCCAAATCAGCTTTTTTTGCTTCCAAGAATCATTTTTCATCACTGAAATAGAAAAGATAACTGTGCTCTTCAGGACTGGTAGTGTTTCCCTGCTCCGCTCCTTGCTGCCCATTGCTCCCTCATCAAACTATGTGCCAGGCTGTGTGGAAATGACAGGCTGATGTGGCCCTAAATATCCTACCTCAGCCTTCAGGAAATGGTGCTTTTTCACTTAGACAATTGGAAAGATTATGGTAAGTGCAATATGACATGAAAAAAAAGATGTTTCCAAGAGAGATACCACACATTATCTGCCAGAAAGCTGGGGATAAAAAGGGCAGGATGCAATTTTTGGGGCCATGAAACTCTGCAGATTATAGTTTTGGGTAGACACTCTTCAAATTAATATTAGGTGGAAAAGAAACCATTTTAAAAGGTTGACTCTTCAAAAGACTCTTGGATTCACATCATGATCCTCACTTGTATGTGCAGTTCACTTGGCAGTAAAGATTCTTCACAAGGGTTTGTGTTAATAATTTATTTAGACACAAACTCTTACATGCCTCATAAAAATGGAGCACAGCTGGATTTGTGCATTTAGAATCCATCCTCTGTATACAACTCAGAGTGGAAAGCTTTGTGTGCGGAATCAGAAATCGTAGGGAAGCCTCTCTGTAAATTTAGCTCTAACTGTGAGGAATCTGAATGCACTCTAAAGGGAGGCGTGGGTAGAATTCACATTTCTTTTTTTTTCAGTTTTTTGCCTTAAATTCCTGTGGAGGAACCTTAAGGAGCATTATGTCATCTTGCATCTTGTAAACATCTGCAACAGCAACAATTTTAAGGGTCTCTGTTAATGAATGTGGCTTATTTAATGGGAAAAGATAGTTTTCATAACCGTGCCAGCTTTCCAGGTGCAGTCTGAAAGGTGTAAAGAAGGATTTACTCCTTTTGCCACTTAACAGACCATTGGATGTGGTGGTTATGATACCCCAGGGTCAACCCCAGGGATCACAGCTGTTCATCTTAACATATCTAATGAAGTGCAGATGGGAAAATTTACATTACGGTCTTAATCAAAGCGGAGAAATGAAACTGAAATTTCCAGTATTGATTTGCTGGTCATGCTGATACGCTGCTTCTAAACAGTCTAGGGATGAGCTTTTCCAGCACAGACTATAGTTTTTGGGGCTGATCCAAAGCCCTTTGCAGTGAATAGTAGTCTCTGAATTAGATAGGATTGCCTTCATTGACTTAAATGGCCTTTGGATCAGGTCCAAAATTAATTATTTCTTAATACAGTGCAAAAGCATGATTAAAAATGTTAGATAAAACCCAAAGGAAGAGTAGGAGGAATGCTGCAAACTTCTGTCACTTTATTTTCCATTACAAAATTCCCTATTTTATAAATAGCATTGATTTGGACTGCAATCAATCACAATCTGATCAAACCTCCCATTCATAAAACCAGGTCTGTTCATTACACTCTTTAACACTTGGGATTTGGTTTTTTATGGGGCAATGATGATGGTATGGTGCAATCCAGACTGTCTGCTGGAATTGGTTGTGTTGCAGGGACACTCTTAGTCCTATATCATCACAATAATCACCTGTATTTAGTAAACTAAAGTGAGTGTCTAAAGCTCTGAAGCTATGTTCAAAGTCTAAATGATCTCATTAGGCAATAGGTTGTATCTGACCTAATTAATAACATCTCATGTGTGTGGTTGAATTCCTCATTTTTATATTTCCTTCGGGTGAACAGGAATAATGTAACTATCCATATGACATCTAAACCTATCTGCAAACATATGAATATGGAACTTTTCTGCAATACTAATTCACTTGGAGCAACAGTTAGTAAACAATGAAAGACAGACGTAGTCACAGTGTCACAGTATTAGCAAGGTTGGAAGAGACCTTGGAGATCATCAAGTCCAACCTGTAACGCAACACCAACCCATTGTCTAAACCATGGCACTACCCACAGGACCATCCAGTCCAACGCGCCACCTACTAAACCATGTCACTGAGCTCCTCGTCAAGTCTTCTCTTAAATACCACCAGGGATGGCGACTCCACCACCTCCCTGGGCAGTAGTCAATACATTTAACAGTAACAGAGTTAATGAAAAAACAATATCCTTTTCAGGAACTTTTAAGTTTCTATATTTGACATTTTGCTACCCAAGGAATTCATTCCTAATCCTAAATTACGTAGCAAGTACAAATCTAGTTAAGTCCTAAAAACACTGGGCTGGTTGCTGACATAACCATAACGTGTGGTTATATATGGTATAACATAACATGCTGACATAACAAAATAGGAATGCTTGACAAAATCTGTGAGAAGAAAAGTCCTCACTGCTCTGACAATGCATAAATGGCAGGCATTAAAATACAGGCAATAGTTATTTTCTCTCTCTTTGCTTGTTCCCTTCTCCCACTCAGGAGGGCTATTTAGTCAGCAGTTGGACTGAACACTGAGTATCCACCACAGTGGACTCAGGGTGGTCTCCAGTCACTGCTAAAAGGGACTTCCACTGTCTCAGTCTTTACAAAAGAGAACTGTGAGCAAGAGGATACAAATATTCATCCTCCTAGAGAGTAATAGGTACTTTCTGGTTGACCTGAGGTGCTTCTAAACCTAGCCCTGAGGGAAAAAACCCAGAAAATTCTGTTCTTCAGTCTTTTCTGCTAACCAAGAAGGGCAGTTTTCCCCACAGCATGCCAGCTGCTGTGAACATGCACAGTGCTGCCCAGCCCTCTTGCCTGGTGTGTGTAAGACCAGACACCTAGTACAGCAGCTGTGAATTCAACGAGGCTTAAATGTTAAGTGTTGCTGCTCTGAATATCACATTACTTCATTTCTCCTTTGGGAATGCATATCTAATAGTGAGGAAATTTCACTTCACATGTAGAAGGCAAGACACAGGTCATTTTCACCTCCTCTTCACAGTGACTGAATAGGTGGAGAAAGCTCAAGTGATGGATATTTACACTGATCAGGTGGTGGCCTTTTGGTTTCCGAGGGCGTTTTCAAGTGAGGTGTTTGCAGATTTTTTCCTTAAATTCTGTTAGTGCTTAAGAAGGAGCTTTAAAATTCTTTCTGTATTAGTACTCTGCATGAGTTGAGTCAATTTGCAAATGGAAGTATCTTGTTTTGTCCCCAGTGCCACTTCTGTTTAGCTGTGGATCTGAATATCAAGCAGAGTTGTTTCGTTCCTTGTGGACTATCGACAGTAATGGTTATCATCCATTTACAAGTTTGTTAAGAGAACTATAGATGAGTGTGAGTCAGCACAGTAGTCAGTTCTTTCCCAATTAGCAGATTTGTTCCATAGGTTTTATAGAAAGAAGGGAAGGGGGAAGCAAAAGGTTAGTAGCAAACTGAAATAACAAGACACAGGCATGAAGCAGCAGGTGCACCAAGGGAGAAGGAGTTATACAACCCCAAATCCCAAACAAAACTTGTAAAAGCACCACAGGCTCAGAAAGGTGTTATCAAAGGTTACAAAGCTGGCATGCACTCCACTGTCCCCAAGGCAGGGCTGCCTCTGTCTGACAGTGATGGGTTTATAATCTACTGTCAAAGCCTTCAGCAGGGAGGAGATACAGCCCTAGCTCTCAGCCGGAAGAAAATGGTATATGCATGTCCTGATGCTGCATGAAGAGATGGTCTGTCATCTACCCTTCTTGCTGAGAGAAGAGTTTCTTGCATGCATTTAAGTACATTAAATTAGATATATATGTAAATACATAAATATATATTAAAGTTTTTAGTTACTTGATTTTGACAAATTTTAGACTTGAGTCAGTATCCAAATTTACCATAAGGACAACCATAAAAATATTATGTGTTTTTACAAATTTCCTGAAGATCAGCGACTGGGTCAGAGAGAGAAGCTCTAAATGGCCCCAGGGATGAAAAAGCTGCAGCTCACACTGCACAGTGACCAGGTAGCCAAGGAGCTAAACAAGAGATGCATGCTTGGAGGCATGCCCCAGACATTCAAAGCCTCATTTTGCTCTCAGACCATGTTCAATATTAAAGCATTTAACTGCAAATGAAAAGGAGAGCAGACTGTGTTACTACTATGACTCATGAAAGTAAGTGCTAACTTTTGTGGTTATGAAAGAAAACTTAAAAACCTGGAGCAAAAGACCTGAGGTGTGAATTTGCCCATTCATCTCCATCAACTATTAATTCTGAAATCTAAATGTGACAATGTAATTAACAATATTAATGAATTCACTGAGAACCATTTTAATTAAAACGTACAGTCATTTGCTTGTCTGAAAATATTTCCAAAATTCTAGTGCCTCCATCTTCTATAACCCACAGCCTACTTGAATCTGAAGGGAAAGATTATAATACAATAGTCCCTCGAATATCATGGGAGGTCAGTTCCAGAAGGGTACCACAATAAGAGAAATCCTCAAAGTAGCAGTAAATAGGGAAAATATGGCAAAGACAGTAAAGACGTAGGAAAAAACCCCGCAATGTATTGAACCTGCGAATGGTGAACTGCGAAGTAGTGAGGGATTATTGTATATCAAATTTTAAATCAATATGATTAGGTTAGACAGTGTTGATTGCTGAATTTACTGGCTTTTTGGTCTGACACACCAGAGTGCAGTAGAACGTGGTCCTCTCCATGGGACACAAAAAGTTCTGGCTTTAAGGTGTGCCTCAAGGTAGCCAGTTGAGTAATTTTTAGCCATCTTGTAGGCAAACGGCTCAGAATTTCATTTTAATGGGTTTATAGTCTGTCACTTATTTGCCCTTTGTTTTAAACCAAAATTGCTGTTTCACACACACATATAAACACACGCGTACTTCTAAACATGCCTGATTAATTTTGCTACACCCTTCTCACAATGAAGAATTGTGTACTGGGAAAGAATTTTAGGGGGAGAAAAAATTACAATAGTGTTCCCAGCATTCTGTATTGCCACCTTTGGCTAGAATGGGAATCCATCAGGTACAGATGCATCATCATTTCCTCTAAACACTTTCAAGTGTGATCATCACGTCAGTCTTTCTTTTATTATCACTCAGAAGCAAAGATTTACTCCAAATCCAACCTTTTCTCATAAAGATTCAGTTATTTGCCCCTGTCAAATTGAGTATGGGAACATTAAAGCTGTTGGCATTTTCTTTCCTGAAACTCAATGGATATGACTTTACTGGAGATATGACCCAGAGTGTCAGACAGAAATGTGTTTCATCTCATTTAGAAGAAACTAGTTAAGTTCAAATCTAAAAGAGTGATTTCTTCAGCATAATTCTGCAATGATGTTAATTTTGGACTGAATTATATGTCATTTATCACCATTAAGCAGAAAATGGAAAACAGACAAGCTAATTAGAGAGTTTTCTATGAAAGTATTGTTATTGAACAAGTAAAGTTTAAATGTTTTACTACCATAGTGTGCTCATTTAGAATTAAGGAGAAATCAATGCTTATGATAACTCAAAGAACATTATGATTGTATTTGGAGCATTTGGGAAATAATCCAAGGACTCTTGTTTTGGAATATTTCTTCAATATGTTCTTGTTAATGCAGAAATGGTTGAGTGTCCTGAAGTTAAAAGATGTCAATGAGTAATAGGGTGATATTCTCCTTTCTAATCAATAAATGGCAGTTTTGTCTATTAAAAGCAGAATAAAACAAGTTAACTCACAACGCATTGCTGTGAATTAATGATTTTCACTCTGGTTTGAAACTTCTCCTCACGTTCAGACAAATTCAGATGATTAACTGCCCCATAACTTTCAGTTTTTATATGTTTCAACACCCTCTAGTCACAAAGTACTGGGAGTTTCAGAAGCAAGCCAGTTGGAATTTCAACTTCAGAAAAGAAGCTTGGGTCATTCACTCTATTCCAAACAAAATATCCATCCTCAATTTATAAATGAACTCAGTAAGCCACTCTCCATAATTTACCAACAGTCCTGGCTTACTGGTGATGTACTGGAAGACTGGAAATTAGCTAATGTGACACCCATCCACAAGGAGGGCCGGAAAGATGATCCGGGTAATTATAGACCTGTCAGCCTGACCACAGTCTCAGGCAAAGTCATGGAACAAATAGTCCTGTGTGCTATTACACAGTATCAACAAAATAACTACAATATTAGATCTAGTCAGCAGGGATTTAGGAGAGAGAGGTCCTGCCTGACCAACCTGATCCCCTTTTATGAACTGGTGACTCACCTGGTTGATGAAAAAAAGCCATGAATGTTGTGTACGTGGATTTTAGTAAAGCCTCCAACACCGTTTCCCATTGTAAGCTTCGGAAGAGTCTCTCAGAGCATGGGTTGGATAGGAGCATCCTATGTTGGGTCAGGAATTGGTTGGATGAACGAGCCCAGAGAGTGTTGGTAAACAGTGCCACATCCAGCTGGCAGCCAGTCCCTAGTGGAGTCCCACAGGGATCAGGGGTTGTGGGTTCAATCCCTGAGTGGACATTTGCTTGGGAGTTGGACTAGATGACCCTTGTCAGTCCCTTCCAGCTCAGAATAACCTGTGAACTGCATCTGTGCATTTGCCATTTAATACTCTTGGCAGAGCACCACTGAAGCCAATATTCCCCACACCCAAATGTCAGACCCCATATATAGATGATGATAACCGCTCTGAACAAATTAACAGAGGCATGGCTTCCTTCCTTGTCAGAAAATAACAGTTATAACTATCAATCTGTACAATTATCCATATTAAGTTATTTTATGTCTTTATACAACCTCAGTCACTAACCGTGCTTCTTATATGCATGGATGATTCAGGAGAGCTCCACTAGAGCTTTGTTGAAGCCAGTAAGGTGATGCTAATTGATGCCAACTGCTGACCCCACTTTTCTTCTTTTTCTTTCTCCTCCTTTCCTTCATCTGCACAGGATGACCGACACTCTGCTTATTACAGCTGTTCTCATGCACTAAATCCAACAAAGCTCAGCCCTGCCTCCAGGAACTTTAATACTAGTAATCTATAGGTCCTGTCCCTCTATTAAGTTTGTAGTAGACAGCCAGAGGAGTCTGTGGTAGTCAAAGGGTTTGCCCTTCAGCCTGCCCTACCCATGTTTTATTCAGATATGATTTTCCTGTCTGTCTTACCAAAGACTGGATGCAGCCTATATTTTTTGATAAATGACCTGTACCATGTTACTTTTGGTTTATGTGCCCTCCTCCCTTATTGTCTTCTGAACATTTGTTATTTCTGATTATTTTCACTAAAACGAGGGTTGCTGAAAGCTGAGAAAATACATCATGTAAAATCCATTCTTTTTTCTTACAATCTTTTCTTCGATGTATTCAAAAGGAGCTGAAAGGCCTTTTGTTCTTACCCAGCATGTCCATTCTCACATTAATGAAGTATGTGTTATTTTGTAGATCACAACAGGTCTTTTTGGTCTGCAACAAGTTCCTTATTCCTTCTTCCAGATGTGTTACTGGACACGTGTCCATGTGTCATGTAATATGTAACTCTTTGGTAAAAAAATGGCAAGCTGATGCCAGAAGAGCATTTTCAGCCAATCTGCACATCCTGTATATCTTGGGAAAATAAATAAATGAATGATCATTTGAAAGATGGATTTGTTTTACATAGAAAGTGAATACAATGGAATACCTATGAAGATAGCACTTCAGCAGCAGTGACAGATTAAACTGGGTGTGTCAATTTGTGTGACTAGAAATATTACTATATGCAAGGCAATACATGGAGTAACAGGAGAAACTTTTGCAGTTGGGAGAGCCAAGTGATGAACATTCTTCCAAAAAGAGCTCAGCAAAGTGCTGCAGACATCCCTAGCCTGTCAGAGATATTATAGGGAAGGAGACATGGCCTGATAAAAGCTTGTACTTTTATCAGGTGCTGTGACACCTTGTCTGAAGTTACAGAACAGAACAGAAGAGAAACCTCATTATGTCTTTCAATAACACAGTCGCTACTGTGGCAGTTTATACCAGCAGGGTACCTGCATGGAGCTATTTGAGGGATCATTTTTAAAGTTCTTCCTCAGAAAGGGAATTACCACTGTCACTGTATTTGTATAGTAATTGCTGAAAGCTAAATTAACTTCCCAAGCATAAAGAATTCTTCACTAATGCCCATGACAACTTGCCCACATATGTAGAGTACATTTGTTCCTGTGATGTTTTCAGGGCCTTTTAGATAATCCAGATATTTACATGTACAACCTGCTCTTTATCATGAAGACTGAGTCTGGAGTTAAAGGGAGTTCCCTGGAAGGGGACACATCTGCCAGTATGGATAACATGAACATTCCTTATTGCAGGTTCCATCTTCATTTTAACCTCGACAGGTGCTGGTGGATCCCTGCTTCACACAGGGAAGCTGAGGTGTAAGGTGTGCAAGTAGGAAGGTAGAATCACTTAATCTCTAGAGACATCACCTCCTCAGAGCAGCTTCTGCACTCAGTGCTAAGTCAGTCCAAGGCCTAAAGATCATCTCTGACTGCCGAACATAACCGAGGCCATGGTGTGAAACTATAATGATGGCAAAATTAGTTTTTAAAAAATCCAAGCACCCCCTGAAGTCCAGAAGGTCAAGAATCTTGGACTAAGAGGAGCAATTATAGGATAAGTTCATAAAATCATACTGTCACTTGCATTTGTATTCAAGGTGAATGATACAGTATGACAGAAACAATCAGTGACCTTGGAAGAGGACCTTATTTAGTGCAGAGAAAGCTCTGGCTGGAGGTTTTTTCCTGATACTAGCCCAGAGGTCCTAAGGAACATCACCCCAATGCGGTGCACCTTATACTAGAACACTTCCAGTGATTACCAGTTGCAATCAAAGCTCCTTGCCCTCCTTAATGGAAAAAACAGGATAAGACTCAGGAGAAAACAGATAAACCTATGTAGCTGGGTGAATAATCTCCCTGTCCTATTTAGCACTGGAAGAAATTGGCTGGAGTTAATGTGACTGATATCCAGCATACATCAGTAAACCTGTGGCATTTCTTAGGAGAATTTATGGAGCACTGGATGCTGTACATTAGATGCTAAAGTTCATTATTTTTCAAGAAAGAGAAGGCTGAAAAGGCAGTTGATAATTATTTCTGGATATATGATCAAGAGAGAGAGTCAAAACAAAAAATATTTTCCCCCCAACTCTAGCAGGACTAGGAGAGGCAGCAGTAAGCTTAATTAAATAGCACCAAAGAAAATTTAGGATAAACGTAGGGTAATGTTTCCTGATGAAAAGGACAGCCAACTGTTCCACCACGGGAGGACTGTAACAAGTAGGTTAGACAAACTGATCATGAAGGACACAATATCCTGCCAGGAGAGAAGACAGAGTAGGTAGTCTCTTCTGTCTCTATTTTTAAATATTTATGAGGTTTTGGAAATCTTTCTGTTGGACTGGCTTTAGCTGCTTGATAATATCTTCCATAGCAATCCACAAAACAAAATTCCAGTGAAAGTGTCAACTAGGCATACTATCTGATATGGCTGCAGAATACAGACATAGTGGTAGAAGATGCCCAAGTCTTTGGGATTTACAGCAAAGAATTGAGCAAAAAGACAGGTCATGGAATTTAAATATGTGCTTCATTTCTGAGCCCAGTTTTCTAAGCACCACCTCTATCTTTCATTTTCTTTTACATATAAGTACAAATATTATATATTTAACAAAAAAAAACCCCAAAAACCAAAACCAACCAAGCAGGGAAAAAGTCCTTCTGAGCAGCAAAGAGAAATGGGCTTTATAGAATTATTGTATATGCACTGAAGGGAAATGCAGAGATGCTACAGTGATTGCAGTGCTGGATGGAAAAGAGTATTTATTCCAAAATTATAAATCACCTGTCCTTAACCCTGTCTTTCCAGGAAATCAATATCGTACCTAGTGCTATGCATGCCACTCGATTTTAGCGAATTTTGACACCTAGTTATTTTCAGCTTGTATTGAAGACCTTCATTCACTATTTCTACTTTTCCCTAGGTATTTGTTCAAGTTTTCTCATATTGAAAATGATTTCCTTATTTGCCTGGTAGCTTTCTGACAGTTTTTGTGAAAGAACAAAAGGTGGCTTATCTTCTCCTTTACTGATAGTATCGCCTCAGCTTCAGCATGTTTCCAAACTGCTGTGCTTTGTTTTCTGGATGCTTTTAATTACAGCTCTTGTACCTTTGAAAGAGCCGGGTTTGCTTCCCTCCCTCCTGAGAGCTGCCCTTTTTCTCCCAAAGCTTTTATTCTCTTGTCCCCTTGCTATCTTGGTATTGACAGGATCTTCATTGCTGTCTGATTCTGTCACCTCTCATTCTTTAATGATACTCCAAAATACTCGGAAGATTATTTTGAGGATTCCTTCTATATCTATTGAGGTGTTTTGGAGCAGGGTCGGTGTCCATCCTAAGATCCCCAGTCACTGAGCCCCCACTGTAGCACAAATAGATCCAATGTATGTCATGTGCCTTTGGCTGCACCAAAGACAAAGAGAAGTTTGGATCACCTTAATTTAGCAATTAGTGTACTAGTGAGTGCCAGAAACACCCCAAGGTCCTTTGGCAGCTCTAGCTGTTAGTAAGTGCTATGTTAGTAACTGCCAGGAGAGCAAGGACAGGCTGGAGGATGGGACCGGCTCTCCCTGCACCTACTTCCTTTTAGAAGCATTTTCTTGACATGCTTCGCACAGACAGTTAATCTGTCCTTACTAACATACAGCTACCACAGGATGATGTTTCCTAGGCAACATTCCTATAGAAAAGCAGACTACTGACCATTCTCACCTTGCTCTTGTGAAGTCAAGCTATAATTTCATCTGTTGTTCTTCAAAATTGTGGTTGCCACTATGCAGGTGTAAAAGAAGACAAAGTAGCCCCTGCCATTTCACAAGAGCCACAAGCTGGTCTTCAGTCACGGCTCTCAACAGCACAGCTGTGAAAGTACACTGTAGGCTCATACTTATTCCTATTAAAACTAGCATCAGCTATTTCTTTAAGCAATAACAAATTTTCCACATTTTTCATTTAACTGTGAAACACCTATCAGCTATGTGTTCCAAGGCTGAATGAACCATATCTACTCTTATTTCACCTAGCTGTAACATCCCTGTCAGCAGCCCCAGAGAGGGTGATGATGGTGTCTAAGCTCTGTTGCAGAAGGCTTGTGCTTATTGCTGAGGTCAAAGTGACACACTCTGGATGCTCACAGCATTGGACAAATGCTGCTATTGAGGTGCTCCCCTTTTCGCCGTGTCTGACTCAGTGCATCAAGAAATATTACTTCTGTAGGCTAATCCATCCCTGTTTCCCTGATAAGCATGGCTCTAAACTTCTTTGTTCTTTTCTTTTTCGAGGAGGAGGAGAACAGAAGCAGCAAGGGAATCATCACAAACTGATACAGTCAAACACGGGAGAGAAAAGCAAAATCTCTCCAGCTTGCTTAGGTAGCACCTAAACAAATGATGAACAAGGCAGTTAGTCGATATGCTCATCCTGCACTTCCTGGGCTCTTTCTTTCCTCAGATTCTTAAGTTGACGGACCAGTGATTGTCCACTCTTTCTCAATAGACACCACTAAAGCCGATCAGAGGAACTTTCCGTGTCCATTCTTAGCCTCCAGATCTGTTGTGGGAAGAGAGAGGTGAGGTTCTTCTGCTAGCTGAGACAAAAAAGATCCAGCTGTCTGCAAGCTGATAAAAGCAAAACAGCAATTTCCATTTATTTTTCAGTTTCATACGTGTGGTATTGGTCTGCTTCAGCTCCCTGTCACTGAAAGGCTTGGTTTATATTAGCAAAGCTTGCATTCTGGGGAGCTGCAGTAGGTAACAGGGAACTAGCACCATTTTCTTTGTAGAAAAATCACTCCTAAACAAGAAGTAACCTTCTCCTCACAATCATGGCAGTTGTACATCAGAAGCATATTAGGGAATAAAATAGGTGGCTCATTTTAGATGGTTCAGACATGCATATGACACTAAACAGATACAGTTGTTTTATACTGGGGAGATGTGGATTTGGCTATGAGAGCACATGAGCTGCAGAGTGTGAGGTACTGACCATCAGTGATCCCCAGAGGATTGTCTGCTCCTGCTCCCCCAGCTTTGCAACATTTACCCTCTCTGTAAAATAATGCAGCTGACTCTAGAGCACAGTGGATCCATGCAGCTCAGAGACCCTGGTGGTGTAATTCTGAGTACTTGTGTGAGGGATCTTGGGGACTCCACACACAGAAGATGAGACAATATAGCTGTCTGTATGGGTCTTGCCTATGACCCTGTGCATTCAAAAATCATGAGGAAAAACTCACTCACCCCCACAACTCCCGGAGGGCTGATGCAGGTCACACATGACTGAAGGCAGCTATTTCACACTTGGCTTGCAGAGGGCACAGTGTGTCTGGGGAGCAGGGAGAGGGAATAGGGAAAGGAGGAGGAGGAAGGAAAACAGGGCAATGGGACTTGAATCTGTCCTTGAATCATTCACAACACCAGCTGGATATAAATGCAACTCCCTTAAAAGTCTTTCTCTGGGTGTTTTTAATGTTTGCTAGGTTTTATCTTTGTAACT
Source organism: Pitta sordida (assembly GCA_013390025.1). Taxonomy (NCBI): domain Eukaryota; kingdom Metazoa; phylum Chordata; class Aves; order Passeriformes; family Pittidae; genus Pitta; species Pitta sordida. The sequence goes on from WEKX01028972.1 coordinate 64,299, forward strand.
TGTCAAAGAAATCTTTTATTACTTGAGGGGGGTTTTGGAGTTCTTAAGTCCTCTTTTGTCCTCTGTCTTCAGTTCACTGCAGTTAGATTGCCTATTATATCTCTAAGTTCCAGAAAACCCCACAGGTTGCTCTTGCAATGCTTTTTGAAATTTTGAGGTACATTGGAAAGGAACGAACTAGATTCATTTAGCAATGCCCTCCCAAGGCATACCTGGCAGATCAAACTCAGTGTAGATTTTGAAGGGATACACCCAACTCAGCTCATACATACTATCCCTGATTCTGTTATACTGATCTTTAGGCTAGTAAAAGCCAGAATTTATGCCAAAATCATTGTGGATAATGGAAGTGATGAGGATAGTTTTTCAATCCTCATGGTAAACATGATTACAAGCTATAATCCTGTCTTGCATGGAACCAGAGAGATGCAAATCAGGCTGAGTTAGAAAACTAACTTTTAGATGCTCTTGAAGCAAATAGTCTCAAAATATTTCCCACAATCCCTTTTTTTTTTTTTTAATGAAACAATATATTTGGAGAAGTGGAAAAATACTATTAAAAAGTGAATAAAGGTAGAAAATGGATACAGTTTCAATCCTTTTCTGTTTTGGGCTCAAATGTAGGATTCATATGAGTATACTCAATGTTACAGAAAAGTCCCCTGAACTGAGATTTTTTTNGGGAGTGGTCATGAAAGACCTTTCCCTCTTGTGAGAGAGAGAGAACTTTATGGAAGGGCAGAGAGATGGTTCCTACCCTGGATCTGATCAGAAATACCAACTTGCCTGGTTTACCCCTACCCTGTGTTCCCCCTTTTTCTCCTGGTGGAAAAGGGAATATTACATCTATTGTAAGAGAAGGAGGGGTGGGGGGAGAAAGGTTGCCTTCTAAATGATGCTTCCCTTGCAGTTCTGAGCTTGTTAGTTAGAAAATAAACCCTTTATGTTCTTTATTTATAGTTTTGCCTTGCTTCTTTTGCCTGTGACCAGTTTTATTTTATTTTCCAGTTTTATTTTCCAGTTTGTTTTTTTTTAGTTTTCTCCTTCAGGAGAAGTTGGGGTGGGCCTCTGGCATCCAGCCAGGGTCAAACCACGACAACAGGTTATGGACACTGTCTTGAGAATTGGTCACAGCATGGTTTCACTCACACTTGGCAGAGGAAAAATAGCTGCGTGGCAGTAAAGTTATGGGTTCGTATTTGGCATAGGTGGCACTAGGAAGGCTGACAGGTTTCTTCTTCTCAGGACCCATCTTACACCGCTTGCAGAGGCAGGTATCCCTGCTTATATCAGGCACTCCCTTACTGGGATGTGTTTCTGTCTCTGCAATGCTGCACTTACAGCTTAATGTATCAAAGCCAGTGCACATTAATTTTAATTCCTGTGACTATGCCAAGCTGCAAATTGAGGTGGTTCATGAATCATTCAGCTGGAGAGACAGCTTCCAGGAGAGAGGCAAGGCAGATGGTTGTGACAGCTAAACCTCTCTAGCTACCCAAGTTTAACTTACCTCTCTAGGGCAGTATTCCTATTTATTCTGCCTACTGCAGTCCTGCAAAGACAAAATATTACTGCTCCACTGCAGCTTGTTCAGCTTACCCTCTCCTGGGAGCTAGTCAGAGCTGTCAGCTCACCCATATTTGTCCTTAACCAGCTCTAGAAGAAATGAGACAGGAAAGCCAAACAGCTTCAGCTGTAGCTAGTTGGTAAGAAAGCCCTGTTTGGACTGCAAGGGAGGAGAGCTTGTCTCAGCACCCGAGGTAATAATTCAGAGACATAGGGACATGAAAGGGCAGAGCATGAGCTGCTGAGTTTTCCCTGGTATCAGCAATAAGTTATCCCAGAAGCTAGGGAGGAATGTGTTGTGTCTTACTTCCTCAGTCAATGAAGAGTGTACAGAAGAACTAGGATGCTTCTGGAGGCAGGACAAAATGTAGGCTAAAAACTGGATGTTGCCTTACCATGACGTTGTGTGGCTCACAAGCTAGCTCCTTGTCTCTGCAAAGAGCAGTCCTGATCTGCCTTGGAAAGATTTTATGGTTAAGAAATCTCCCTTGAGAAGTCACACCCCCTCATTTCACTGTCTCCCAAATAAAAGGCGCTCCATCTTCCTCTCTATCTGGGGGAGGCCAGTGATGCACACAATTCAATGCATGAAAATTCAAGGCAGGCCTCTCAGGGAGCTCTCCTACTCCCAGGGTAACTCATCCCTTTCCTGTCTTCTGATTCCTGAGACGTTAAGAGCAGACACACAGCTATAGCTCTGGGAAATGCTTTTGCTGTGAGGGATCCAAGAGCTCCTCAGTGCTACCAGGGTCCAGCACTCTGGCAGTTCTCTGAAGTTCAGTAGCCCAGGGTTGTCCCTGGGCTCTCCTTGGTCTCCCAAGGTTCAAGCAAAATGCGAAGCACAGGTAAGTATGCACCAAAGAGGTGCCCTAATCCAAGTGCCACATGAGGACATGCTACTTATGAATCAGCTGTGCTGCATAGCAGGAGTCTTTAAAACCAGTTAGCTGAAAAACTGAGGGAAGCCTCAGAATTTGCTTAATTTTCATTATATCAATTTTGTAAATACACATCAGAAGGGATATAGCCAGAAAACGCGTTTCTACCATTAGTTAACATCTGCTTTACATGGTAATGAGCAAAAAGTGAAGGAAAGGAGAAAACAGTGTTCTGTAGTTGTGTTATGTCTCCAGTAGTTCAACGAAACAACTCCCTGATTTGAGCTCATAAACATTTACTGTATATTTATTTTATGGGCTTTGAGTATCTCTTTTTAATCAAAGGATTTTTTTTCAGCACGTATGGGCTTCCAAATATAGTGAAACCAATTTGCTTTGAAAAACAATATATCTGCTAAAGGGCAGTTTTATTTTCCTTTAAGTAAGGCACAACTTTTATGCGCAGCAGGATCCTGAAATACAAAGCCCACTAATTGGGGGCAGGGAGAGACTACATGCTAAAACTAGTTAAAAACTCAGTGAAATATTTTAATACTTCAAAAGATCCTGATCTCAAACCTTTTATACCAACTATTCCCCACTATTCAAGTTCCTGCCATCACTTAAGCAAGCATGAGCAATCACTGTTTTACCAGCTATGTGTTTGTTAGACAAAAACAAATTGTTTATACTTTTGAGGGGTCATTTGTAGTCATTTCACTGAGAGTACACTCAACAGTGATCAAAGAAAGGCAGGTCTGCCAAGAAGTCTTCTTAGTAAAGCAATAAGACCTTGCTGCCACACCTTGTGCCCTGCCCCATTCATCCCTGCCCCACACTTCAAGTCCTGCTCTCATGAAGAGTTGCAGCTTGATTTTGTTCCTCTTGCTGCTGTAACTCCATAGTTCCAGGAGCCAAAGCTAAAACCTGAGGGAAGTTGCCAAGAGTTTGCCAGCGAAAAACAGTAGCAGTGAGATCTTGCTGGCAGGATGTGATACCTGAAGTTCAGCATGGTATGTGAAGTGTCAAGATGTGAACAACATGCCAGATCATCATTACATGTGGTGGATAGCCAGGTTCCAGTTCAGCTCCCTAGGGTCATATCCTTGTGGCATTCGAGGCACCAGTGGTAGCCAAGACACTCACACAGGGCTGGCTGATTTGATGTGGAGCTTAGGGAAGACCTGAGTCTCCTGGAGGGGGACAGGACATAACACCTGAGTAATTTAATACTTATTTTCTGCATTCAAGTACATGAACCTTGACCCTTCTCAGTCCAGTCAGCAGGGTGTAGGAGTCCATAAGAATACTGTCTCAACCTTGTCATCAGAAATTTGGACAATATACCCCTAAAAACTGTGGCTAAGTTCTTGACAAAAGTTTGGCCTGCCAGCTCTGGGGCTAAGACTGGACTGTGAAAACCGGGGTGTTGATAACACCGAGAAGGGACTGTGCAACAAGATATGCCCTCTCCCCTGTGTTCCAGGAGAAGAGACAAAATATGCTGTGGCCTTCTTCCCTGGCCTCCAGAGATTGTGGGGTACAGGATGCTGTGGCCGTCTCAGCAAAACAAGATATTCATACAGCCCTGTCCTTGCAACACGAAAACACACTTCCTGGCAAAAGGCCACTCAAAACTGACCTTGCCGTGGACACAGTTCGGACACTTCTTGGTCTTATGTGACAGAGAAAGAACTGAATGGGGGGGGCAAGGGGAATATGTGGTATAAAGACGGCCCCTTAGCAACTGCTTTTCGGAAGCTTCTCCCACTTGGA